>CM074284.1:30651031-30903531 GCA_037194245.1 Opsariichthys bidens
TTGGCCGGTTTGACATTGATTTTGATCATTCAGTCATCCTGCTTACAATTAAATCAAAGAGGCACGTGTAGGTCAGACAAATATAACATAACATTTATAATGAAATAACCACAAATGTCTTTTCTCTGCTCACATCATTATCAGTTTTATTCAACCCCCAAGTGACATTCAATCTTAATACTTAGTACAACATCCTTTTACAGTTATAACAGCTTTTAAACGTGAAGCATAGCTTGACACAAGTGTCTTGCAGCGAGCTACGGGTATCTTCGCCCATTCATCATGGGCAAAAGCCTCCAGTTCAGTCACATTCTTAGGCTTGCGCACTGCAACTGCTTTCTTTAAGTCCCACCAGAGGTTCTCAATCGGATTTAAGTCTGGTGACTGCGATGGCCATTTCAAAATGTTCCAGCCTTTAATCTGCAACCATGCTCTAGTGGACTTGGAGGTATGCTTGGGATCATTGTCCTGTTGAAAGGTCCAACGTCTCCCAAGCCTCAGGTTTGTGACGGACTGCATCACATTGTCCTCCAATATCTCCTGGTACTGAAGAGAATTCATGGTACCTTGCACACGCTGAAGCTTCCCAGTACCTGCAGAAGCAAAACAGCCCCAAAGCATGATTGACCCCCCGCCATGCTTCACAGTAGGCAAGGTGTTCTTTTCTTCATAGGCCTTGTTCTTCCTCCTCCAAACATAGCGTTGATCCATGGGCCCAAACAGTTCTAATTTTGTTTCATCAGTCCACAGAACACTATCCCAAAACTTCTGTGGTTTGTCCACATGACTTTTGGCATACTGCAGTCGACTCCTCTTATTCTTTGGAGACAGCAAGGGGGTGCGCCTGGGAGTTCTGGCATGGAGGCCTTCATTACGCAGGGTGCGCCGTATTGTCTGAGCAGAAACTTCAGTACCTACATCTGACAAATCTTTTCTCAGTTCCTCAGCAGTCACACGGGGACTTTTCTCCACTCTACGCTTCAGGTAGCGCACAGCAGTCGAAGTCAGCATCTTCTTTCTGCTACGACCAGGTAGCGTTTCAACAGTGCCCTTTGCCTTGAATTTGCGAATGATGCTTCCTATGGTGTCTCTTGGTATGTTTAACATCTTTGCAATCTTCTTATAGCCATTGCCCTTCCTGTGAAGAGTAATCACCTCTTCTCTTGTCTTCCTGGACCATTCTCTTGACTTCACCATGTTTGTAACCACACCAGTAAATGTCTAGAAGGAGCTGAGTATCACAGTCATTTTAAAGCTGCCTAATTGGTGCTTATTAGGCTTTATTGCTGCTCCCTGACATCCACAGGTGCTTTCAATACCTGATTGAAAACACTTCAATGGACCTCTGTTCTTCAGAGTGGTAGTCTTTAAGGGGTTGAATAATTGTGTCAATGAAGAATTCACAAAAGAAACATTTACTACTGTATTACAAAACCAATTGATGTCATTTTAGTTGCATATGCTTCTTTAAGAAGTCCTTGTAGGATTTCATTCTGAATTCAATTACAAATGTACTCTAAATTCTCTAAAACCATTTACAGCATTGGGGGGTTGAATAATTTTGAACACAACTGTATATCGTATCTGATGTGCAGAACGATGCGTTTGAAGCATCAGCGCGCAGCCCTCTAATCAGATTACTTTTTAAAGTAACTAGTGAAGTATTTTAAAATATACTTTAGCAAGGTAAACGCATTACTTTTATATTTAAGTCAAAATATCTGAGTTACTAATAATTAAGTAACGCAAGTTACTTTTATTTTCCCATTTATTGACTGACAGCTCTCCTGTCCGCATGTAGAGAGAAATCGGAACTGCTGCACTGTGTGAATATGATGCTTATTCTAGACTCGTTCTACAGTCGTGGCCAAAAGTTTTGAGAATTACATAAATATTGGAAATTGGAAAAGTGGCTGCTTAAGTTTTTATAATAGCAATTTGCATATACTCCAGAATGTTATGAAGAGTGATCAGATGAATTGCATAGTCCTTCTTTGCCATGAAAATGAACTTAATCTCAAAAAAAACTTTCCACTGCATTTCATTGCTGTCATTAAAGGACCTGCTGAGATCATTTCAGTCATGGTCTTGTTAACTCAGGTGAGAATGTTGACGAGCACAAGGCTGGAGATCATTATGTCAGGTGGATTGGGTTAGAATGGCACACTTGACATGTTAAAAGGAGGGTGATGCTTGAAATCATTGTTCTTCCATTGTTCACCATGGTGACCTGCAAAGAAACGCGTGCAGCCGTCATTGTGTTGCATCAAAATGGCTTCACAGGCAAGGATATTGTGGCTACTAAGATTGCACCTCAATCAACCATTTATAGGATCATCAGCAACTTCAAGGAAAGAGGTTCAATTCTTGTAAAGAAGGCTTCAGGGCGTCCAAGAAAGTCCAACAAGTGCCAGGATCGTCTCCTAAAGAGGATTCAGCTGCGGGATCGGAGTGCCATCAGTGCAGAGCTTGCTCAGGAATGGCAGCAGGTGTGAGCGCATCTGCACGCACAGTGAGGCCAAGACTTTTGGAAGATGGCCTGGTGTCAAGAAGGGCAGCAAAGAAGCCACTTCTCTCCAAAAAAAACATCAGGGACAGATTGATCTTCTGCAGAAAGTACCGTGAATGGACTGCTGAGGACTGGGGCAAAGTCATATTCTCCGATGGTTTGGGGCATCTGGAAAAAGGCTTGTCAGGAGAAGAAAAGGTGAGCGCTCCCATCAGTCCTGTGTCATGCCAACAGTAAAGCATCCTGAGACCATTCATGTGTGGGGTTGCTTCTCATCACTCACAATTCTGCCCAAAAACACAGCCATGAATAAAGAATGGCACCAAAACACCCTCCAACAGCAACTTCTTCCAACAATCCAACAACAGTTTGGTGAAGAACAATGCATTTTCCAGCACGATGGAGCACTGTGCCATGAGGCAAAAGTGATCACTAAGTGGCTCGAGGACCAGAACGTTGACATTTTGGGTCCATGGCCTGGAAACTCCCCAGATCTTAATCCCATTGAGAACTTGTGGTCAATCCTCAAGAGGCGGGTGGACAAACAAAAACCCACTAATTCTGACAAACTCCAAGAAGTGATTCTGAAAGAATGGGTTGCTATCCGTCAGGATTTGGCCCAGAAGTGGATGGAGATCATGCCCAGTCGAATTGCAGAGGTCCTGCAAAAGAACGGCCAACACTGCAAATACTGACTCTTTGCATAAATGTCATGTAATTGTCGAAATTATATTTCATCTAATACATCACAGAAACAACTGAAACAAATATCTAAAAGCAGTTTAGCAGCAAACTTTGTGAAAACTAATATTTATGGAATTCTCTTACAATTAATTACAGTTACCAAAAATAGAACTATTTTGTTGTTGTAAAAACAAACAGTCAAGCCCAGATGAGAAAAGGTAACTGAAAAGTAATGTAACAGATTACTTTCCATCATAAATCTAATGTAATAATATATATATAGAAATTTTGGTAACTGTATTTTACAGTGTCCTTGTTTCACATGTAATGAATGTAGTCATAACTATAAATTATGCACAACTAAATGCAACTAACTCTAAACCCAGTTTTGCAGGTGAATATTATTACCCAGTTCTTAAATGTTTAATTACACTGTAACAAGGACACCTTAAAATAAAGTGTAACCTTTTTTTCTCAAACCCCTAATCTGAAGTTTGAGGAAAGCATTGTCATGACGCATTGTTTTTTTTTTGTTTTGTTTTTTTCCTACATAAGGATTGCAAAATTTGAGAAGTATTATTGACGGAAATGTCATGTGAAATTTGGGAACCAGACAAATTCCACTATAGTGAAGACAGTTCCTTGCTTTTGGCTTCGCTTATAGCCTGCTATGGTCTTCTTTTAGTGTTTCCCATATTTTGGGCATGAAGTCGGTTGCAGCACTTCCTGGTTGAGTCTCGTGTGTCTTTATTCAACATGAGTAATGTTCCTCACTTGATTCTGTGACACAGATTCCCCCAGGATTTTATAGGAAGGAGTGATGTCCAGAATTAGCCAATGGGCTATATCTGGTGATTTAAATGGATTCTATTTAAAGTGATAATTGCTTGTTTAAGGTGAAGTCAGCAAAATTGAAAAAAGGTATTTGAGCATCAGAAAAATGACAATTATTGGAAATGAGAACAATCAGGTTCATTTTGTTCTCATGCTGTCTTGACGAATCAGCCATTATACCACCACATATTTGATGAGTGATTATTGAAAGAGGAATATGTTGTTAATAAGTTGTTAAAGGGGAACAACCTAAAGTTGTGGTTAGAAAATGGGTGAGGATATGTTCAATGGTAACGTTTAATAAATATTATTGATTCAAATTTTGAATATGATTAAATGAATAATGCTGTGGCTGCTTGATTGACGGGTCAACCAAAAATCCCCTCACAGAAGCCTGATTCATGGACTGTCTTGTGAGCTCGCTGACCGATGGAGGTCAGGTCACTTGACCTGGTTCTTTACATGCAACACAACTGCATCATAGTTTGGTCATACAGTCCTTCCAGTTGCGTCACGCAACCACAAAGTGGCTCAGACATCTGATCATTTCAAAGAAAGCACAAAATAAGAATAATATTGAACTGTAAAAGAATTGTAATGCAATCCGGGCTGCAAATATTATTGTGCACGTGACAAACGACGCATTCAAACCCAAGCAAGAACACTGTGCTGAATTGACTATTTGCCGGAAGTTTGATTGACAGGCATTTTCTTTAGGGCTAAATGATTTCTAAGGACTTTGTTGCAACATAACAGAACTTAAGGGAACACTGAAGCAATCGACCCTTCGCAAACAGTTTGATTGACAGGCGATCTGACCAATCATAACCCTGAATCTGCTGTTTTGTCCGACAAAGCGGTCAGGGGAGTCAGTAGACGAACGTTGGTGATCTCGAATCACGTCTTGAAACAACATTCCTTCTGATGTTCATTCATGTTTATTTGATGCTGTAAATGAACTAGTGTGAAGAGATGATGGAGGAGCGACACATTAAACACACACTAGACGCTGTTTACTGATTCAACTTCTTTAAGAAATGACAATATTTTAAATATGAAACTGTTTCATACGTTGTCAGTGTCCTCTTTGCTCCAAGGTGTATTTTTCACTGCGTGAGAACATGATGTGTGGCGTGAGAGCGCGTGGCAACAGTAACTAAAGGGGGCGGGGCTTTGTGAAGGCTCAGCTTCCAAGCTTCAAAAAGTACACAAAAGCATCATGAACATCAAAAAAGTTGCAACGTATGTATGTAAGTATGGTTCTACCACACGTAAAATGTTCACAAAAACGTACAATATTGACGTATTTATAGCACTAAAACATAAAAATACTTGCGTATTAACAGTAATAAAACATAAATTATTTATTTACGTATCCAAGTGTGAATGTGTATGAATTCCCATGTATTAATATTAAAATCGTGCCATTAATGTTTTAAATCTGTTGTATTCAATTGTCACATCAATACATGTTTTTGGTCAAATTTATTGAATGCAATTTATTCATCTACTTAATATGAAATAACATTTCTGTTCGAAACTCGTTTCAGAGGATTGCATAACGTTAAACAAGACTACACTTTTAACTTTAAAATGAAAAACATTTAGTATTATTTAGTTTGTTTGCTGTGAGACACGAGGCGTTTTCTCTTATGCAGCGACCATAAGATTCACCAAAACACAGCATAAATTAACAAATCATAAATCCTCCAAATCTTCAGAATCCATATGTTTGTAAGGAACAGATCCAAATCCAGCCCTTTATCCTGCAATCTTCATCTTCATTCTCAGCAGCGACTCAGATGTGAAAGTTGCTCCTCAAGAAGCGACGTGATGTCGAACGCTCATTGGTTCTCACCTGCTTCGTCACAGGTTGAGTCATGCCGTGACATTTGAAATGAGCGGATTTATAATTTTCATGGATTCATAACTTTAATTTGTTGGTTCTGTAAAAAATATATATATATATATATATATATTATTACCTAGCATGAGCACTTTTGCAACATTTTTATTATTAAATGAATTGATTGATTTTGTTATTCTGTTATTCTTATTTTATAACAGTTCGTAATTTTAAGGAACGGGAACGGGGGCATGTGAGGATTTTTAATTTTTTATAATATATATTTTTTTTTGTTCATTTGTCATTTTCCTCCACTTCCATTATCCATTATTTTTTATTCTTCACATTACATTTTAACATTTTTAGGTTTTAGGGATTTACGTTATCTACAAAAACGGATTCTTAATATTCACTGAAAAAAACTTTTTTTTTATTTTTTGCATATATAGTTGTGTTTCAGCACCTTTTATATACGTACAGAAAGAATTCTTTTGACAGTTACATATTAATGCTACGTATTGACAGTGAGACCAGGGCTGGAAATGCACCGGGATCATATGGATCATAAATCATAAATTGTTTTTGTGGTGGGCTATTCAACATACAGTACTTATAATTAATCTGCAATCCATTCTGACAGTTTTGTTTTGTTTTCTGAATGCTGCCAGTCCGTGTATTGTGTAACACTTTAAGTTTACATGTCGTGTAAATGACTTTACGATGTTAGAAGCAGTCTTGAAGAAGAATAACATTGATGACTAACTTGTCTAAGCAGTTTCTGCAACCGGCCTCTTGATTTGTTGTTTTGTCTGACTCCGTTCACATGTGCAGCGTTAACTGTCACATGGTTTTTTATTTCCATAAACAAAAGAGCGTTTGGCTGTCATTTGAATAATGTACTGTAAGTAACACCACTTATAATAACTTTTCATGTTAATGTTAGTTATCTACAGTAATAAACTAAAAAGAAACAATAAGCATAATGTATACGTTAGCATTAGTTCATGCTTTGTGAACGGTAACAAGAACAAGCTTAATAAATGCTGTAAAAATATATTGCTTATTAGGTCACGTTAACTAATGACCTTATTGGGAAGTGTCACTGCATATGCAAACGCAAACGGCGGTTGTTTCTTCTTCTCGATTTGGTTTCGACATCCTCAGCTGGCCGTGTCGGGATGTGTCACCCGAAACGTGGGAAGGAAACGCTCAGCTGTATTTAAGGAGTCAAAGTTCCTCATCCTGGAATACTACTCGGATGCTCAATCACGGCTGGAGACTACTGACAATTCCAGACAACGGACCGTCATCCCAAATCTACAGGCTTTCGGCAGGTAGGCTTTCTCCGTTCTCCCAAAACACAGCGAGTGTACAATATTTTGATGCTTAAACATAATTTACGTAGGTTTATCATATACTGTATACAATTTCAAAAATATGAATAGTTAATTCTGAGAAGAACTAGCACCGCATTTGCCAGCAGATGCATTTCGGTTGTTAACTAATGCAATGAAATGCACATCGTTCATAAAGAGGACTGCATTCTGTACTGCAGTCGCAAAACACTGGATGAAGTGGATTCGGCAATGGCAAAATGAACTGTAACGTGTGACGCTGTGTCCAGGCAGGATCCCTGAGCTGAGATGTGTGTCGGTCACTGCTCCAGGGCTGTGGGAACGGCTCTGATCCCTATAGCCGTCGTCTGCATGCTGGCAAATGTGCTGCTGTTGTTTCCTGACATGAATTATCAGTATCTGATCGAGCGTCATGTGACCAGAGAGGCCATGTGGTGCTCTGGTATATGGGCGTCAGGCCTTCTGGTGAGTGTTCTTTGCACTAGCTGTGCTTTTCTAGTTCTGTACAGTTTGCAGGAGTTTTGGTCCTTTGTCTTGCTTAAGTTGGGGACACTTGCTTGATATTCATCAAGTGTTTTTGGTGTGGTTGTATGTGAACTGAGCTGAGCCGGACGATTACGTCACTGTTTTCTGCAGTGCTGATGTACATAAATGAACTAGACTAATAACTACTGATATTTGCAACGGAATGAATCAATAATATATAGAATAAGCTGCACAATGACACCATTTTCTTATTAATGTAAAGCTGCTTTGCCACAATTTGCACTGTAAAAAACGCTATATAAGTAAAGCTGCTTGACTTGACTTGATTAAGACTTTAAAAAAAAAAAAAATAATTCAAATTAATAATGCATTTAATATTTGCACTGTATATATAGTTGTGTTCCTCAATAAGGTTTTATTATTGTTCTGGTTTCAACATCCTCCTTTGAAAGACACTTTGTCCTCCTCGCCTCGAACCGTTTCAGATGATCGCGCTGAATCATCAGCAGGGCTTCACGATCACATGACGCCATTGTGTTGTGCGTCAAACAGGATCGCTCTGATGACTGTGTGTTTTGTCAGGTGCTCGTGGCGGCTCGAGGCTTTACGACACACTACGAAAAGAAAGGATGCTGTTATTTTACAGCTGAGGTAAGAGAATTGTGTTTCAGGCGTTAGTTTATAATGATGAATAATAATTTATTAACATAATGATGCTTTGAACAAATATCATGTGACATCATTGGGATGTTTTTGGAGAATCTTATCCTGTAAACTGTGTCCAGGTTTTGCATAAGTTGGGGTACACGTGTTTGGCTGTTGTGGCGGCTGGGTGGTGTTTGGTGGTCAGTGGGATGGGGCTGACGCTGGGACCCCTCTGCTTACACAACGGCACTGAAGGCCTGCAGTGGGAACGGCCGTTAAAATCAGTCAAAATTGGGTGAGTAACACCTGAGATTGCTATACTTTTGTTTTATCGAGAAACAAATCAGAGATGGCCAATAGACTTTTATCAGCTCACCGATTAAACTCACTGTGATTTTTTTTAAGACCACATGATATCGAAATGGTGGTTTTTAGTTCCTGTTTGTTAGCTTTGACGCAATCTGTGTGCTGCTGAAACTCTGCAGTTTCTAGCTGAAATGAATGCTAGAGGAATAATAAAGACTTTTCAGTATTAATATGAGTAAAATATTAAGTTTAGGATATCATTGGTCTAAAAAGTTAATAGTGACTAAAAATGAAGTTCTAGTTCTAATTTTTCTTAATAAGCTCAGTATAATTAAATACGAGACACTATTGGAATAAGTACTGGTATCTATGCAGCGGTTCTCAACCTCTTTTCCCAGTGGGCCGCACTGGTCCAAGTTCAAGTCTCACGGGCCGCATATCATTTACACATGACGTCACCGATGAAAAATGTAACGTTATGGTATTAACAGATGAAATCATTATTATACCTAGCTGAAGCACACTCACAAGAGGAGGTGTTTTCTGGTGCCACATGCGGGATTTTATTTGTGTCACACTGCAAATTCAACAAATACTATAAGAAATTGGATGTGTTGAAGTGTGACGTCTTCATATCAAAGTGAAACCCTCCTGTTCAATCAACTCAAATTACACAACATTGAGCGCACTGTTACATTCTGACCATATCAAGCGCTGGTTATTTATTTTTCAAGGTTATTTCAAGCGTGGTTATTTATTTATTTGATCAATTCAAAAGAGGAGTACGTCGAATTCACATATCTTTTGGCATTGTAGGTTTTCGCTGTTGATGCCACGACTCTTCTCGTTTGCAATGCGTTCCTTCGTTGGTGTGTTCCCCGTTTCGTTTTTGTCCATTTTGATCCCTGAATTTACAAAAATAATTCTGCCGAAGAATCTTCTGGAATTCTCTGGAATTCTGCCAAAGCGCATTTGTAAGTGTTCCTTGACTGAGTAGCCTATTCAGGTCTCAAAAAAATATTATATGATCAAAACATTATAGTTCCAACTTACATTCATGTAATCCATTTGAATTTAATTTAAAAACAAAAATAAATTGTAGAATTAGAAGTTATTTTTTAAATGTTGTCGGCATATCGTGGGCCGTGGGTTGAGAACCAACAATCTAATGAATGAAGTACTAGTATCTTTAAAAATGTACTAGTAGCTGATGACTAAGTACTAGTGCTGAATGGAATAGACACTAGTACTTATTTTTTACTTGTATGTTTTAAAGGATTAAATGTTAACACGGCTTGCCATAAGACGCAACGTGTTTTTTTGCAGAAATTACGCCATGCATGTTTTTCCAGCGCGCTCACATTGTCACGTGTACTATGAAAATTCAGTGCACTCAAGCGTAATGATGTTTCATGTAAATACATGGTGACCATGTAGCCGTGTGTCTGTTGCTGCAGAGAGAAGCTGTATCTGTACGATCCGGAGCGGTGGGCGTCAGCCTGCGTGGAACCTCGAGGTGTGGTGATCTGGAACATTGTTCTTTTCTCCGTTCTCATAGCGGCAAGTGGGCTTGAGCTCTTCTTATGTGCTCTGCATCTCCTCACTGCCTTACTGGAGTTCATGTTTGGACCCGGCTTCTGCAGGAATAAGGTGTTTTGAAAAGATCTGACAAAACTCCACTTCTCTGTATTCTATGTGCACTTCAAATCTTCAAAGAACATTTAAAAAAAAACAAAAAAAAAAAACTAATATAATATTAATGAAATAATCAAGAATACACTTGCATGACTGTTAACTAGTAAAAGTCAACTTTTAAGTGCAATAATGTCAAAAGTTTTGCATTTTAAATCATAGTTTTAATAATCTTTTGTGCTTTAAAGTACACTTGTTGACTTTCATACTAAAGCACATGTGAAGTACTTGATTAGTTTAAACTGTAGTGTGTAATTCAATCATTTAAAAAAAAATTATAGAAATGAAATTAAAGTAGATTTTAATTTACCATAAACGCTTGTCAGTACATTCAGCACTTTAACCATATTTCAAAGACAATAGAATTATGAAATTGCACATTAAGATGCACTGAAGTGAAATCAAAAGTCGGTCAAAAGGCACTCTAATGTTCAGCTGATTGCAAATTGCATTTTTATAGAAATTTTGCATTTTCAAGAGCATTTTTTTAAATAACCTTTTTTCTCTCTTTAGGTTGTTCCTGCTTGAAATGACTAGAGATTGTATTATTTTCATCTGCATGTGAGAATGACATGTTTCGGGTTAAACAGTCAGCTATGACTACTTAACTTATTTTAAACAGAGAAAAAAATAGAAATGAGAAGTGGATTAGGAAAGTCAGTTTTCACATGCCTGAATCTTTTACTACACTGTCATCACATCCATGTTCCTGTTGCTCAGCTGGTTCGGCAAATAGAAATAAACTATTTAAAACATATGTTGTTATAATTATATTAATTATATCATTAATATATTGTAATATATTCTCAGAGCGCACTTTAATTTTTATGTGTGTAATTACTTTTAAATGGAGATGATTAAATACTGGGTGTATATAGCTTTGTTGATACTGAAATGCAGAGTGTTAATACTGTACATTGTCTGATTTATAGAATATTAAAATTGAATTAACAATTCAGTGTGTAAAAGAGTGCATCATTTATTACATGTATTTACTTAAAATGCAAGCAGCACACTTTTCAAGAAAAAAAAAACTTCCCAAAATGCTTCTGTTCATAACTCAGAAGTACTGTGAAACTGTGTGTGCCAGACAAAAACAGAAAAACTCAAATTCAACAAAGACTAAATTCTAAACAATAAAACAATGTTAGAATCATGACCTCGGCAAATTTAAACCTGGGTGGGAAAGAGTAAATTCAGTGTTTAGAGAAAACATGCTTTTTATCTTATAGTGACCACAAGAGGGCCACGTTTATCTTTGTCTATCTTTACACCTCCAACAATCCCCGAAATAGTTGTGCTTCTCACTGCTGAGCCACATGTCCAGCTTCCCCTCTGTGTGGAGCTTGATTTTAGAGCTTGAAATAGGTTTAGTAGGGTGTGGCTGAACTCTCCACCCTTCACATCTAGAGAGGCGGAACTGGACCTCAAGCTCCACCCATTACATTTAGTGAGGCGGAGCTGGACATCAAGCTCCACTCATTACATTTAGAGAGGCGGAGCTGGACATCAAGCGCCACTCATTACATTTAGAGAGGCGGAGCTGGACATCAAGCGCCACTCATTACATTTAGCGAGGCGGAGCTGGACATCAAGCTCCACTCATTACATTTAGAGAGGCGGAGCTGGACATCAAGCTCCACCCATTACATTTAGAGAGGCGGAGCTGGACATCAAGCTCCACTCATTACATTTAGAGAGGCGGAGCTGGACATCAATTTAGAGAGGCGGAGCTTGACATCAAGCTCCACCCATTACATTTAGAGAGGCGGAGCTTGACGTCAGGCTTCTCCCATTGCATTATATTATAGTATATTTTTGCTATATATGCCACAAATTGTCAGTGGGTGTTGGTATGGTCTTCAGCGACCTTTTGAAGACGATCCAGTGGATATGGAAGCACAGATTATACGGAATCTTTTCCTCCGTGAGAGAGTGATACGTTTTCGAATTCAAATTGATTTACGAGATCGTTACCATTTTTCAAAAGACTCGTTAATTTATTTAACAAATCTTTTGAAACCTTACACATCAAACATGACACATAAATCAGCACTTGACACGGAGCACATTTTGTGCGTTGAACGTTTTTTTGCAACGTTTTGTATAACGTTGGCGATGCAGAGCATGTGGGAAAGGCAACTGTGTGCAGGGCTTTCGTACAGTATGTCTTGCACTCAAACGGTTCCTACACGCTTTTGTGCAGTTCCCTGGCCATAAACCACCGGGAGTCATTCGAGGGGAACTCCACAGAGTGGTCAATTTATGAAGTCAGCTTCTGTGATGTTCTCTCACATTTTTGGAAAACTAAAGTACATTAAATACTAAATGACATGGCTTCATTAACAGTTTAGTAAATTTAGAAAATTTAGACTTGGCTCAGAGTTCTTCAGGCTCCAGAAGCATCTTGATGAGGAGGTTGTCATCATCTAGTGGTTTTTTTTCATCATGATGCAATGCAGTTAATGCTAACTATAGAATGTAGCATGAAGCCTCTCACCATTGGTGAGGAATATATTTCTGCATAAGTGGACCTATGATTAAAAAGTGTTTGTGAAGCCCTGCTGTGGTCGACCTGAGGCTTTTGCTTACACACCCACTGAAGCTCAACAGGGTTCTATCAGCATGAGAGACTGGGTCGCAGGTCTGATCAGCCTGTGGTCTGAGTGGGTCCTCACACCCCAGTACAGTTGCAATAAGCTGTTCTGTATAAAGGGTTAACCCTGGTGTAAAACAGTCCATCACACACTGAACAAATCCCCAGTACAGACACCATAAACTGAACTGAATAAAGAGTTGCAATAAACCCCAGAAAATAAGGGGGTGTAATCCTGGGGCAAAAATATTCCCTCCGTTACATTCCGATAGTAAGGTTCACATTGCAGATGATATAGTGCTTTTTTCAGTTCTTACCGCTTACATGGAATCACTCGATGTTTTTATGTTTCTACTATTTTAAGTGTTATTGAAAGAAGTTTCATATGCTCAACAAGGCTTCATTTTTTTTTTTAAATCAAAAATACAGAAAAGCAGTAATCTTATGAAATATTTTTAAAATTTAAAATAATGGTTTCTGTTTTCTGTGATGCAAAGCTGATCATCATTAAAACCGACATTTAAGACTCGTTTCGGTGGGCTGACTGACAATTTGTGTTTTTCTGTAAAGTTAGTTAGCTCACTTTTCTCACACATTGAAGGTTTCCCAGAGACAAAGAGTTGAGGACACAGTGGGAAGCAGCTGTGAGAAGGGAAAAGGTTTTTCCAGCGTGTTTGATTTGTTTTTGACGATTTGCTCCATTTTCACGATGGTGGTCAATTCTAAACGCAAGAAAAGCTGAAATGCGTTAAAAGACAGAAAGTGCCTTTACTACAATAAGAAATCTTTGTTCATTTCATGTGAGAATTTAAATGATCTCATTATGGGCGTCTTCACAAAGAATAAAGCAGCCAAATGCGGGACAAGTCTGAGCTTTGACTATTAAAATAAATATAATTTTTTTTAAAGTGTGCTATCGAGGTTTTAAGTAACCAGAGATGGAACTTTCACGTACATCATAAAACACTGAAATCGGTTGATAAATGTAAACTTTATTTTCGTTTTTATCCAAAAAACCACCAGTTTACTTGTATTTGTTTATAGTTCAGTCTTGCCCTCACCAATATGGCGGACGCAGTGTCGAATGGGGCGTCTCTGTACTTTATTATGTCTATGGAGAGAACAGACACGACACACTCTTATATCTCCCACCGCTGACAGAAATGAAGAGTGTTAATGCGTGGCACGCAGTCCTGAAATTTTTTTTATTGTAGGATAGCAGGTTTACCCACAAAAGTTTGCGTAGTATTTTCCTCAGCCAATTTGCACTACTGTATTTAGATGAACACTTACTGATAATTTCCCAGAATGCGTTGAAAATCTACAGTAACATACTGTCAACTGTGTACACAGTATGGAACTGTTGAGAATTTCTGTGAAAACAACAAAATCTACAGTAACATACTGTACACGGCTTTTTGCAGCAAAATACTGTTGAGAAAAACAGTATAATACTGTGTAAACAGCAGAAATCATTTACAGTGTATGAAGGCACACTGCATTTCTTGTTGTTGGAAAATCAACAATGTTCCACCAGAAAACTTCTTCTGTGTGTGCAATATACGTACGATTATAATTGTCTTTTAGATATTGATCATTTTATGGAGATCATACGGTGACACAGTGAGAACATGTAATCATTTTTTATTATAATTATTTACAAATGGCAGCACCTGTTGTCAACAAATTTCCAAAACAATGAAAATATACTAATATTTATAAAATTCCGCTTAGTTTTCACTTTCTTGTGTTGTTGTATTTTATGGTGTGATTACAGCTTTAAAAGACAACATAAAAGTCAATATATTATGTCTATTATATATACAAAAAAAATAACAAATCCACCATTATTAGGCCTATGCTTTCAACAGCACGGTTTCCGGAAAGTGCCGGTTTAAAATAACATGGAGTTGGGGGAACCCCTGCTGTGAATTCTCAGGATGTAATTCATAAATTTAGTCTGTCTTATTTGTCTTCTCCTACTTCCTCCTTTCCTTCTGATTGTTTCTCTCTGCTGGCGTCTCCTCTGTCACAGCGCTGCACTTTTCCTCTCACGCTGTCAAATGGGCTAGGCTTTGACACGCAAACATTTACAGATAAAACAGATCACTAAAAAAGACAAATGTAATTCACTCACACGCATGTCGTGAGACAAGACTTTTTTTTCAAAAGTTATTTCGACGTTCAAGGAAATGTAACTTCAGTTCATTTATGTGGGCTGAGGTGCATTTCTTTAGAACCTTGAAATACTTACAAAAATGAGCCACAAAAGCTACAAAAATTAACTAGAAAGAAGAAGTTAAAGTCACCCATCTGAGATGCTACGTGTGGTTTCATTTTTGTACTTTTTCTTGCCTGATACAATAGAAGAAGAAGAAGAAAACAAATGGGTGTTAGAGGGAATGAGGATGGGGAACTGCATGGCGTGAGCTGGACTAACCCATGAATGACATGATGTGATCCGTCTGATCATGTGCACTAACCACTACATCATATTTCTGACTGCGCTGGTTATGACCGAAATGATTCACACTCATACTGACTCGACGAAACATCATCGATAGCTTGATGAACTTCAGAATCTTCTGTATAATACATCTATTTTGCAATAGAACAAAACAATTAGAACAGTATGCACAGACTATAATTAATTTAAATGACGTATTAAAAAGATGAGAATGTACACTGGGGGTCAGAGGTATCTGATAATGATTTTTAATGTTTTTGAAAGAAAGCTCTTCTGCTCAGCGAGTGATATTGTGAAATATTGCTACAAATTGTTTTCTATGTGGTTACATTTTAAAATGGAATTGATTCCTGTGATCGAAGCTGAATTTTCGGTCTTCAGCGTCACGTGAGCCTTCAGAAATCATAACGATATGCTGATTTGTTGCTCAGTTACTATCAATTTTATTATCTTTTTTATGTTTGTAGAAACTGATACTTCTAGGATTCTTTGATGAATAGAAAGCTGTTGATTTGTAGAAATCTTTTGTGTCATTATATAAAATGTCTTTACTGTCACTTTTGATCATTTTATTGCATCCTTATTGATATCTTTACCGTATAAATGGTAGTATATCACGGTTTCCACAAAAGCATACTGTTTTCAACATTGATTATAAAAAGAAATGTTTCTTGAGCAGCAAATCAACATATTAGAATTATTAAAATATATATAATACTATAAATCTGTAAATTGATCGTTTTGGGTGAGATTATCCACCCTGGTCTCATTGTTAATACACAAGTATAAATATGTAACTTTCAAAGACACAAAACGTACATTTTTGTATGTTTAGAAAAACAATTAAAATAAAATATAAAATAAAATATGTCATAATGATATATGTATAATTTCCCTGTATATTTTTATGTATATTTTTTAGGTTATTTTTATTTTTTATTATTATGTATAATTTCCCTAAACCCCATCCCGAACCTAAACACACCCATTTTATACAGAATATTAAAAGAAAAAAACACAATGAACAGGAATGTGTAGGAAAATGACAATTTTATGTCAATTGTGGTACCAAAAATAGTTCAAACGATGAGGAGTTGCTGTCGCAGTCCTCTCTGGCAGTAATAGTTTTGTTTTTTTTAATGGAGTACAGAACACAAATTAAGTTATTAATCCATGAAAATATGAATCCAGCTTCTCTCCGTGAAAGCAGGCAATCATTCAAACGTCAATCCACTGACACACGGCATGACTCAATCTGTGACGAAGCAGGTGAGAACCAGTGAGCGTTCGACATCGACGCCTCGTGTCTCACAGCAGACAAACTAAACATTACAAAAGGGTTCAACAATTACAGCCATTTTATTCATTTTTAAGGTTTCAAAGTGTAGTCCGTTTAACGTTATGTAATCCTTCGAAATAAGTTTACAGCACAAGTCACGGACATTAAACATTAAAACATTAATGGCACGATTTTAATATAACTACATGGGAATTCACGCACATTCACACTTGGAAACGTAAAATCATGATGAATCACGTGTATTCTTGTTGTAATGTAAGGCACTTTGGATAAAAGCGTCTGCCAAATGATTTAATGTAAATGAAAAATGTAAATATTTACATTTTATCGCTGTTAATATGCAAGTATTTTTACATTTTATCACAATAAATACGTCAATATTGTACTTTTTTGTGTGCATGAAAACGTAAGTAAATGTATGAGAGGTAGAACCACACTTTACGTACAAATGCACACGTATTCTCATGAGATCACGTCCCATATTAAGCCAAAGGGCTGTTCTTCTTGTGGGAAAAGCTAACCCAACCTTTGTTCCAGCTTCTGTGAGGACTTCCCTTCTGAAGCTCTGAGCGTCACACACCTGATGAGGTTCAGCACCAAGGACAGAGCGCAGACAAACGCGTGGTTTTGACTCGTGTTACTGTAAATCAAAATGTTCGACAGCCAGTGAAGCAATTTCCAAAAAGCATTTTAAAGCATGTTAAACTAAAACATAAAGTATTGTTAAAGGCATTTAAACTACAAACGCGATCGATTAATTCATAGAAGTTGCCAACCGCGTTGTTCCGCTGAAATATTCTGAACATTTTCCAGAAATGTAATTCCTTTGGGTTCACTCAGTCTTCTGGTTTGAACTATTTCCTCCATTTCAATAGAAAACCTTTTTTTTTCGCCACACAGTGTGTTTGTTTGAGGTCTGATCTGATGACACGACGGCTGTCGAGGAAACTCATGAGGATTTTTCAATGCACGTGATGTCACTCATGTGCCCCATCATCCCTGTTACACGGTTTTGTGTTTTTTTAACTTATATTTTATAGTGTTTTGTTTTCATTGTTCCTGTATCGTCTTCTGTGTTTAGTTTCCTTTGTTTCATTGCCTACCTTGTTAGTTTCCATAGTAACTAATGACTTACACCTGTCCCTTGTTTGCCCCATGTCACCAGCGTTTCTCGTGGTCTTTGTCTGGTGTTGTCCTTTTTAGATGTTATGTGCGCTTTGTTTAGTTCTGTTTATCTCGTTTTTGGAATCTCTTGTTTGTTAGGGGGCTAATTCCACAAAGCAGGTTATGCGACTCACCTGGTTAAGTTTACTCAGAGTAAGCGGATAACCTCAAACCTGATGTAATTTTCAGGGTAAGTAGCCATAGCATATTTCTATATCTATGTATTTGATTATAAAGCACTATTATAACATAAATCAGTGTTTATTTTACTCTAATATATTCTAATCTCGCACATCGTGGATCTGCACTCATATGTTGTTGTTTTTGCAACTCAATGTTTTCTATATAATGTATTTCTATAATAAAAGTACATATGTGAAACATCTCACCTTACAAGAAATGTGGAAGCAAAATGGCAAAACATAAAAAATAACCAATACAGCTATTTTATATACACTTTTCAAGTATTACTCATGGAAAAGGACTAGGGCCAAGCAATGATAAAAATGTAAAAAAATGATTCCCCAGTTATTAATGTAAATTGCATTGTAAAAAGAGCTATATAAGTAAAAGGGACTTGACTTGACATGATTGTGTTTCTAAAATATCAAGAATGATATCAAGAATAAACACACATTCGATCAGCTTCATATTCATTCCATATCCTAGAGGCCTTGGATCACTTAGTCAAGATAGGCCTATATTTTAGGGCTTCTTTCAATAACAAAGAAATACAGCTTTAGCTAATTATAACCCAATAATAATACGAACTTTAAAGAGAATTTGCAAGCGGATGGGTTGTTTTAGAAGAAAAAAAAAACGGTACAATTCGCTCAATGTAGGCCTACTCGCAAGAAAACGGGACATTATAAAATGATTAACGTGAAAAGACTTATTTAAAAGATCAAATGCTTGTTTATTCTCAGTATTTTATTTTTTAAAAAATTCTCAATTTAAAGAGTTTTTTTGCTCTAAACACGACTTTATTCTCTATTCTCGAGATTTTCATTTGACTTTATCCTCGAAATGTAACGATTTTAATTCTCGACATTGTATGAAGTTTAATCTCGCATTATAATGACTTAAATTCTTTTATTTTTTTATCATCACTTGGCCCAATCCTCTTCCGTAATTAATTATCTTCAAACAAGCTTTTTTCTTTGTGCGCTGTCTTCGTTGCTTCTCCATGAAGTGTCTGAATAAAATCCAGTCATTTGTAGACACCTACTCGTGTCATGCTTTGCAAATAGTGCTTGTAGTCTCATCGTTTATGTTGACTACTATTTATGTCTTGTTTGTTCTGTGTGGAGCAACAACAGCAGAGATTTCCTGGTTATACACAGGGAAAAAAGCCGATTTTCCCAGTAAAGAGGAAAGTTGAGAAAGACAAACGCTGTCTTGATTCCAGGGGGCTGAGAGGGTCAGAAAGCAGCCGAGCCGAGGTCATCGCTGGCCTGAGAAAACACGACCGAATGCGGAGGTGGACAGCAGACATGAGCTGAGAGGTCATCTGGCCAGCTTATTTAGACGAAAGCAATATGGTGAGGAGTAGTGAAGTGTTAGTGTTGCTCACACAGAAAGTTCATTATGACTAAGACGTGTTGTTTTTCGGCCAGAACTAAGCTGAGAAGGCCTTTTATATATTTTATATCATTTTCTGAATGAGCAAAGAGGTTATTGTCACAAACCAACTTCACATAATGATATTTCACCACGTCATATATAACTTCTGAGGAACTCAAGATGAAGTTCCTGTTTTTAAGGAAGTGACTTTATAGTTCATCTTTAGAGAGTCGAGCTAGAGAGCCACGGGTAAGTCATGCTGTGTTGTAAATAGTCAGAAGTAGTCAAAAAAGAAGAAATTACGTAAACTAAAACGTAAATTATTTCAGCTCGTTTAATCAATATTACAAAGATTTTCAGAATTCAACTTGTGTATTGGTGAAATAATTTGTGAGTACTTATAAAGCACATATTAATTCCTTATTCAGCATGGATATTAATAAATGGTGTAAAAATAAAATTCAGGTAAAATGAGACATTATTATAAAGTGTTACCATTTATGGTATTTGGCTAAAGAGCAGAAGTGATATATATATATATATATATATATATACATGCATGTCCGGAAGAATGTAGTTTCCTCAACATAGCAAAGAGTTAGAGAAAGAATGAGACTTACTTTTTTGGTGTAACAAATCTAGTCATCTAAGAAAAAAATCTAAATGCATAGAAAAAGTAATGAATAAAAGTGAGCGTACATGATACAGTGCGATGAAAGCACTAAGGTATTCTGGTAACACTTTACAATAAGGATGTATAAGTTAACATGAACTAATACTGAACAATATAGTTTTTAGTAACACTTTAATTTGATTCTCCACTTTAGACATTCTAGTAACTATAAGTCAATTTCATTACAGTATTACATAAGTTGACATGTACTTGAAAAGTTACTTGGTCAATATCTTTTTTAAGCACTTTGTCAGTGTTAGTAAATGTGTAATTGTTCGTTGTTTGTTCACAGTGCATTTACAAATGTAAACGATACAACTTTGCGTTTTTAAAAATATATTAGTACATTAAAAAATCCATTAACTAAGGCCCCGTTTACACTAGTTTTGCTACGGTTACGCCTGTCGTTTTCACTGCGCCGCAGAGCCGGGGCTGCGTTTCAGTGGAAACCTACCAAAAACGGAGACTTTTGAAAACGATGGTGTGGCTTTCCACATTCAGTCTGCGTATCCTTGATGACCGTGTAAAAAATATCACAGAGACTGGGCCTGGCTGCATGCGACCGCTTAAGGAAGGGTATCCCTGAGGGGAGAAAATCCCTGAGGCATGGGATTTCTTTAAGGCTGCGTTCACACTCGTCATGTTCGGTTGGATTAAAACGAACCCTGGTTAGTGCGGTTCGTTTGAACACGTGTGAACGCTGCCATCTGAACCCTGGTGCGGCCCAAACAAGAGACCGCTAAAAAGACGGGTCTCGGTCCGCTTCCAAACCAACTCTGGGTGCGGTTCCATTGATCTATGAACGCGACACGGACCAAAGACACGTAAACGCACCAAAAACAGGACGTGATGTCACGAGATGATTTGACGACGCGGGAAGATCGGCGTCTCCAAAATGAGTGGAGGGCAAACGTGGAGCGACGAGGAGGTGAAGTTTCTGGAAATCCTGCTGCTGTTCTGAACGTTTTGAACATTTGATGAGCTCTTCGTGATTCTCAGCTGGTGAAAATAAAGCATGAAATGATGGCGTTTGATCCAGAACACGGCGTTGTTTTCTTCAAATATACGTCACAAAAGGGTCGTGACCAACAAACGTCTTACCTAAGTGTTTATACTAAGCCTTTTGAGATATTTTCTGGTAAAACACGACAATGGAGAAGCAGTTGCTATAGTTAATATAGTTAGAAATCTCCAACAATAAACAATGGACCACTGACTTTTTAAAACAAGTTTAACATTTACTAAACAACTGTTCTACAATATTTGAGTTCTGGAGATAATTAAAGGACGACACAGAGCATACTACCATTCAAGCACATTGTTTCCATGCGTACCGCTGCGACACTCAAAATCCTGCCGTGCCACTCACACAGTTTTCCATTAAATTACATTATATTAAACCAACTTTGCCTGTTTGGTGATTATTCACTGAATGGTGTGTTCAGCGACCTACATGCGGAACGGCCCCACGCCTAGTGCTGTGCGCTACAAAATCTAAAATAGAAATCTAAACCAAACTGGAGCGAGGATAAAAAAAGCTACACCGAACCCAAGAAACAACTGTTTACATTTGTACACGCATTGCCAGTGTGCATGACGTTTTCGGTACTGCAGTGTAGACGGAGGGCGTTTTCGAAACGATGTGATCGTTTTCATTTTAAAACGCTGTTTTAAAACAAAAACGCACTAGTGTAAACGGGGCCTATAATACTATAGATTTCTGTTAACGTGAAACCTTATTGTAAAGTGTTTGGAAAATGTCCACATTTTGTACAGTAAAATTCACCCTCTCTTCCAGCAGTCTCATTTCTGGATCACCATCCTGCTCAATCATGGACCAGAACGCAACCAATTCAACTCCAGGACATTGTGGCTTGTCTGAAATGCCAGCTCGTACATTCTTTATGTCTGTATACTCACTGATCTTTCTGGCAAGCCTGGCACTGAATAGCCTTACAATATATGTGTATTTTTGTAAAGCTACAAGTCAGTCCAGCATCACAGTCTATCTCAAGAATCTGGTTATAGCCGACCTGTTTGTCTCCCTGTGTTTGATATTACGCATTGCCAAATATTCGAGCACATCAGGGGTGATTTTGCGTATATACTGTAAGTTTGGTGCTCCAGCTTCCTACCTCAACATGTACTCCAGCATTCTCTTCATGGGCTACATTGCTGCAAACAGGTATGGATGTCCATCCATCTACTTGTAATCAATAGTCAAACAACATTTCAATGACAAAAAAAAAAAAAAATATATATATATATATATATATATATATATTAGAGTTTTTTATAATTATAAAATGTACGATTTATATATTATTAATAATTAAATATATTAATTGAAAAGTTATCAAATAAATAAATGACTGTTATCATTACTAAAGTCTAATCTAATCGCAGTTCAACAAATTATATTTGACTTCGGTGAAAGATTCAGACATAGGGTTGGTGACATTTGGGGCTTCATGATTAACAAGTCACGAGGCTAATAACTACTAAATTAACTAGACTAATTAAGGCCAAACGAACTAGACTAATAACTACTGACATTTGCAACGGAATGAATCAATAATACATAGAATAAGCTGCACAATGACACCATTTTCTTATTAATGTGAAGCTGCTTTGCCACAATCTGCACTGTAAAAAGCGCTATATAAATAAAGATGACTTGACTTGACTTGACTTGACTTGACGAGGCCACAAATTTCACAAACCCTATTTCTGTATTTGGAAAGCCTTCTCTGTATTCTTTGAATTCTTTGCTCCTTTGTTTCAGGTACATGAGGATTGTACGGCCTCTGGAGACTCACGTGTTGCAAACGGTCCGCTCGACCAGCTACATCTGCGCAGTGACGTGGGCTGTCCTGACGAGCTTTGTTTGTGTCTACATTTCTGTTTTTGTCAGTGCTGATAAAGAAAACTCTGCCCGCGCTGGTTTCGACTGTGAAAGCTTTCACAACAGCTTGCTCAAACAAATCTACTTGGTCATGCATATCACTTCCTATTTACTTTTTTTGTCTGTGCTGACATCCCTGATTCTGTTTTATTGGTGGACTGTACAGAGGCTTCGACAAGCTCAGCGCACTATGCCGGAGCAGCCCGGGAACTCTACGCTCAGCAAGTCAAAACGTAACATGCGAGTGCTGGTGGTGGTTTTCTGCGTGTGTTTTGTGCCCTATCATATGGTGCGACTGCCGTATGTGTTCATCAGCCCCCAGCTCCTTAACTGTACAGCCTCTCGGGCGTTCTACATCCTAAAGGAGCTGACCGTCCTGCTTGCAGTACTAAATGCCTCCTTGGATCCACTTATTTACTTTGTCTTTTGCAAGACTTTCAGGGCGCATCTTAACTTTCAAAGACCAAATAACCAGTAAGTTGAGTTAAATAATGTGTGATTTCTGCACCACTGGCGGCACGAAATGGAACTGCAAAAATGTCAAACCAGCCAACATTTCATAGATTAGGGTGTGAGACCGACATGGGATTGTGCATGGGTTCCATGTTAGCCCTATCTGAATTACACCATGGACAGACCCATTTGGGGCCCACCCAGTATGGCCCCCCAATGGGTCTGTCCGTGGGTCCGTTGTTGGCCCTATCTGAAGTAGTCCCAGTGCAATTACCAAAGATTGCCGCCAAAGAAGGCACTGACAATCATAGCGAGGACATTAAGAAGTCACTGGAGTTTATGGCAGAGGAGATGGCTGCTGTCAAACTGCAGAAGAAATCCATCCTTGACCTGGCGGAGGAGGCGTCTGGTGTACCTGGAGAGCAGAGTAGAGGAGTAGGAGCAGTACACCAGGATCAATGATGTGATTATCACTGGCCCATGGGTTGCATGTTGGTCCTTTCTGAATTAGTCCCAGTATGGGCCCCAACATGGCTTTGTCCATGGGTCCCATGTTGACCCTGTCTGTATTAGAAAATGTGACTTGACAAAAACATTAATATAAAAGCTAGAAAATATGAAATGCACATATTTAAAATGATGTGCAGCTTATGAAAATGAAATCTTCAAGCTTCATTCAAATATTATTAACAACATTTTTGTAAGCGTACGGGGTTGTTGAGTTTTTGCTGGGTTTTGCTTGATGGTTAGATCAAATTGGTAGGGTCATTAAGAACAAATTAAAAATTATAGAAAATTATAGTTTTTGATTCAACTATCAAGCTCCTCAACATGTACTAATTATAAATGATGCGGTTTTATTACAGTCTTATATTCCGCAGTGCTCGGCATGGGGTGAGAGAGGAAACCAGCTTAAACCGTGCTTGACAAACACAACATCCACATTTAAGTCCCCTTTGAACTCCCACCAAATCCTCATATCAGGAAAAAAAAATCAGGAAAACTCTTCGGACTACTGTAAGGGGGTTAATGTTATTCGGTAAATGTTGTGTTGTATTCCTTTTATAATGTCATGTATTTTAGAGGATTTCAAATTTTTTTTAAGTTACTTTGAGTTGTTATTCTGTTAAAATCCTCACATGGCACGTTTCAGTTAAAATCAGGTATGTTCTTTGTATATTTTATTAAACAAAATTTTGTTATATTTCCCTGATTTGCATGTTTTTTCCAAAATATGATGTGAAAAACAAAAGCAAAAATGTCTCAGTTGCTTTTTCCAAACATTCACAGTCATGACTAACAATATTGCATTATATTCTATATTTTTACCATTTAATATAATGTTGTGCATTTGAAATGTTTATTTATTTATTTTTTTTGTATAAATGTAAGAGTCTTTACTGTCAATTTAATGCACCTCTGCTGAACAAAAGTATTAACTTCTTTACTGACCCCAAACCTTTGAAAGCTATGTTGTACATTATGCTCACAAAGCCCCATTTCTGGTTTGCATGACCTATGCTCTCTATATTATAATTTTTTTTTTCAAATAATGTTTTATTTATAGTCATATTTGATGCACCTTCTGTTGTCTTGCACTGTTCATTGAGTCTCAGAGAAATGTTTTTTGGTTCACTGTATACTTGACAATAAAGCTCTTGAATTTAGAAACATCTGAGACGACATCTTGACGTTTTATTGAAACACATGATCAGATTGTCACATTATGTTGAGGCGGTGGGAGGGGAAATCTGTTTGTGAACAGAGACGTATCGGTGGAGGAAGCTCCTGCGGTGCCGAGCAACCCACGAGACAAACTAAAAGAAGCGTTTCTTTTAGTTCCTGTCTCAAAGCCAACACCCCCTTCCTCTGAATATCATGTGAGGCTCTTCTCTCCAACATGCTTCTTAATCTCTGTCATGATTCAAGCTGACTCAACTCTTCAAGTAAGTTCCTTTTATTATGGTAAAAGTTTATAAATCATTTTTAAGGATGACAGTCATTTGGAGTGTTTTAAAACTCTAGAAACGTCTGCCATATCGGCACCATTAATGGCACCATATTCAGGCTGAAGACATTCAAATTGACCTTTTGATCAAAACCTAAAACAACCGGCAGCGCAGAATTATGTGAAATGTGGTTTATTTGATGCAAAAATAAATGATGTCATTATTTCTGCGCCTTCATGTTGTTTCAAAGCCGTAGGACTTTTGTATTTTTTTCAACACAAAATGAGATGTTAAACAAAATGTTGGCGACTGACAGCCTCAGACACCATTCACTTCCACTTCAAACAATGAAAGCAAATGGTGACTAAGAGTGTCATATTCTGCATAGCATCCTCTTTTGGGATCTACAGGTGTGGAACAGCCTGAGGGTTGCTAAATGACACTATTACTTTAAGAAAAATTATTGATAAGACTAATAGTTTGTACGTTGGTGTACTTCAAATCGTAAAACTATACTTGCAGATAATATAGTACTAATGAAGTAAAAGGCCACTTAAGTTGATAAAGATTGATTGTTTCTCTAGCAAACTTTTCTTAGTTTTAAGCTACGTTTCTTTTGATAGGTGCATTTTACATTTATAAAGTTTTACTTCAAAGCAGATTTTTAAAAAAATTATATTTTAATAATGTTGGTTTGCTTTAAAAAAAAAATTATAGCAATCTTATTTTGATGTTTATCAACACAATAGTGTGTTATTCGATATTACATTTTCATCCATTTATGAAATTGCGACTTTATCATAACAAATGTGTAATTACAATTTTTTTTTAAATACATGACATTCAAGTTTCAACAGAAATGACATTACCATAAATGTTCGTCAGTTCATTCATCAGTACCATTAAGTTCTACTTATGTCAAAAAGCAATCTTAAAATCAAACATCTGCATTTAATACGAATTTATATTGTTCAATTGCAATTAACATTTAGTTGTGTCCAAAAACATTACATCCAATTTGCACTCGAGTATATTCTTTTAAGTACATTTTCATAGTAACCATTGTTTCAAAGGTCTGCGAAAGTTCACTTCTCTTCACAATGGTCTTAACGTCTTGTGGTGGACAAAAGTGCAAATAAAAAAAAAAAAAAAACATATATGTGGCACTTTTTTTTTTCTGGACATCAGCAAAAAGTTAAAACACTGAGCCGTGCCACAATATTTCCTGGTATCATCAAAGCACGCACTAAAAAAAGTGATTTCCTTTCCCGTTTTAGATATGGACTACAACAACACGCAGATGGAGCAGAAAAACGGCACAAATGTCAGCAGTGTGTTGACGCATCAGGTTCTGCCCGTGCTCTACTCCATCATTTGCGCTTGTGCCTTCGTTCTCAACGGACTCGCTGCTTGGATCTTCTTCAGGGTTCCCAGCTCCTCAGCTTTAGTCGTTTACCTAAAAAACATGGTGGTGGCAGACATTCTGATGCTGTTTACTTACCCGTGGCGGGTGGTGGGTGACCTCGGTTATGGCGGTTTGCAGTTGAAGCTGATAGTTTGCCGCTACACAGCCGTGCTTTTCTACCTCGGCATGTACACGGGAATAACGTTTATGAGCCTCATCAGCTTGGAGCGCTACTTCAAAATCGTCCGCAGCACCTCGGCCGTGTCTTCCCTTCTGCAGCGCGTTTCGGTGGCGAAGGCTCTCGCGCTGCTGGCTTGGTGCGTCATGGTGTTCTTCATGCTGCCCAACACCATATTAACCAACAAGCCCATGCCTGCAGTTTTTTCCTGCATGGCCCTGAAAAGTCAACTGGGTCGGCGCTGGCACGAAATTTCAGCCCACTTCAACGTCGGAATCTTCTGGGTGGCGTTCACACTGATGGTGTTTTGCTACACCTCCATCGCCTGTCACGTGTACCGCTCCTGCCAACGGGTTCAACAGGACAACAGCGAGGCAGGACGACGGTCAAACCGAAGCATCTTTAGCTTGCTGGCCGTGTTTGTCTGCTGTTTTGTGCCCTACCACATTTGTCGCGTACCCTACACGCTCAGCCAGAGGAACAAGGCTGATTTTAGCGACCACAGCCGTTTCATCCTCTTCCAGTTGAAAGAAACTACGCTCTTCCTGTCTGCCCTGAACGTCTGTTTGGATCCCGTCATTTACTTCTTCATGTGCAGGACGTTCAGAGAATCACTTTTGCGGAAGATGTCTTCTGTAAACCAAGAAATCAGGAGGCCTTCAATCGGCACTGGACTGAGTATCAGTAATCTGTGAGAGGAAGAGCAACAAAGGAAATGCGCATTGGCCATATGCGAGATTGAAAAGCAGATTTCACATTTAAAAACCGCGTACCTAGCTGTGGTTTCCTGTTAGAATTATGAGTCAGAATGGAAGAAGGTCAAACTGAAGTGAACAAAAAACAAAAATATAACTACAGCTCTAAAAATCATTTACCGAAATAAGGCAATCCTTAAAAACGAGGAAAATGTCTGCCACCATTTACTCACCCCTTCTCAGTGATGCCATAAAAGAAACAATTTTCTTAGTGTGAAGAACATTTTCATAATCTAAACATATTTTTTCACTATAAAGAGCCTTTTTTAGCGATGGAAAGTTTCCATGGGGGTCAAACGTTCATTATGGAACCACAGATGCCAGTAAGGGGTCCTTTAAAGAATATCCCAGATGATCTGATTTGATTCTGTACAATCAAAGTGAATGAGACTTGGGCTGTCAAGCTCCAAAATGGCAAAAAAAGCAACATAAATAAGTCCTTTGTGTGAGGTCTTGTGTCAGTCTTTATTCATGGAAAATCTTGCCTTTCTGCTACAGTTCTCAAATCAAATAAGGTCTAATCATGATGTGATGCCATCCTTATAGGTGTATAATGAAGGGGCGAGTCAGCGAATGAGATCCAAATGCAGGCTTTATTAAAGCACAGAATGGTGTAGCAGCAGGCAGGGTCAGCAGATAGATGTAGGAGATAAGGCAGAGATGTAAACAGCACACAGGCGGGTAGGTCAAAGGCAGGCGGCAGGCAAGCAATAGTCAATCAAACAATCAATCAAGAAACTGAACAGACAGGCAGGGAATAAACGCTCGGAATTGACAGGATAACCAGAATCAAGACTTCGCAGTTGGTGTGCTTATAAGGGGTAGGTGATGTGTTTCAGGTGTGTGTGTAATCAATGACTGTTGAATGAGGTGCAGCTGGTGAGGTGATCAGTGAATGGGTACGGGGCTTATGGGAGATGTAGTCCTATATGAATGAATCAATGTGTGAGAGAGACCATAGTGAAGTGCCCTCTAGTGTTTATAGTGGGCACTTCAACTGACAATCATAACAATAGGACATTTGACATGATAATTGATTAAAAGTGCCAGGGCAGGGCTGTGGCTGGGCCCCCTCGGGTGTCATACAGGTTTGGAACAAGATGGGGGAAGAACAATTTTGGGTTGATCTACTCCTTTAAAATGGCACACACTCCCACACATCTGTTGTTGACATGGTGAGACTCAGCAGCACTGGACCACAATGCTAGACGCTCTTGGGCTCAGGAGAGATGGGATGTGTTTAGACTTAACACTTAGTTGATGCAGAACCCATTTCCATTGGTTTTGCCTCTCAAAATAGAATTGCTTGCATGCTTCTTTTACAGCAGTATTAAAAACAACGACAAGAAAAGATAAGCGTCACAGCAACCATTCACAACAACAACAACAAAAGACTTTTTTTCTTTTTCTAAAACTGGAATGAATGTACTCATGATACTTTTCTATAAAAAGAGTTTTAATTATATATGGTGTAGGTCAACCCTCTCCATGTTGAAATTAATTGACCCACGGTGTTTCACTAAAGGTCTGAGAGAATCTTCACTCTGATTGGCTGCTGCCTTAGTAGAAATACCTGTAGTGTTGTTTGATGATGGAAAAGCAAAAAAGAGAATCAAACTCACTTACTGTGCTTTACCAGTGGAAACATGGTAATAGGTTTTAGTAAGTTTTATTTATATAGCGCCTTTCCGTCGCTCAAGGACGCTTCACAGACAGCCAGTAAAAAACAGACAGTAATAGAAAAATACACAATGGTAGTACATAAAACAGTTGGAGTAGACGTTAAGTAGATGGCTTAAAGCACAACAGCAAAATTAAGGACAGAAGAACAGAACACAACTTATGAGTCATAACATATGGAAAACAAGTGAGTTTTGAGTTGTGATTTGAATTCATTGATACAAGTAATACAGCAGAGAGACCTAGGGAGGGAATTCCAAAGTTTTGGTGCAGTGACACTGAATGATCGGCCACCCATAGAAGAGAGGCGAAACCGAGGGACTGTAAGTAGACCAGAGTCAGATGAACGAAGTGATCGGACTGGGGTGTAGGGAAGAAGCAGATTACTGAGATAACTGGGAGCTAGACCATGCAAAGATTTGAAAGTGAGCAGTAGTATTTTATACTTGATACGATAGGTCACAGGCAGCCAGTGCAGATCAAACAAAATCGGGGTGATATGAGCTGAACGTTTGGTGTGAGTAAGAATTCGTGCAGCGGAGTTTTGAATGTATTGCAATCGTGCGATGGAGCTAGCAGGTAAACCAACAAGAAGGGAGTTGCAGTAGTCAAGGCGGGAGGAAATAAAAGCATGGACAATAGTCCCAGCATCCTTAGTGCTTATGAAAGGACGTAGCTTGGCAATACGACGAAGGTGAAAAAAGGCAGATTTAGTGACAGATTTAGTGGTAGAATCAATAACTTTACAGTCGAAGATGCAGAAAAGATTTGAAGACAGTCAAATCCAACTGATTTGCGTAAACATCAATATGGAAAGAGTCAATGGAGAAAAGCTTGAGTAGTGATGCTCAAGTGCCTTCTGTTTTGATGGACAGAACATTAACTATTGAGTAAAACTCACTAGTATCAGTGTAATGTATATACAGCTCAGAGACTATAATACTGAGCCATGTCTAACACTATTGTGGTATCGTTTCTTAAACTACAGGAAAATGGAAATCCAAGCTAAACAACTGCATTTCTGCCTTTATTTTCATGTCAACAGAGCATCCATTCCCCACGTGATGAAGCAGGACTGCCCTGCACACATAGTTCAGTTATTGACAGGCGTGAATGTGGGCTTAACTACCGTTGCACCTTCATACAGGTGTATTGAGTGCTACTGTATGTTTAAATGGAAACTCATGCCTGTAAGCAGTGTTGGGGAAAGTTACTTTAAAAGTAATGCATTACAATATTGCATTACAGCATGTTCACATTTAGTCAAGAAATGGAAGCTCTAGCGCAAGTTCTGCTGGGAAGACTCAAATGTCACGTCACTCTTAGTTTAGATCTAACCAATTGTTTTCCAACACTTGCAGTATATAAGATCGGTACTTACAAATGTCTGAGTTTGCAGATGCTGACGCCAACCTTCACCTCCATCCTCCCCACCATCACCAGGATGGTCCTTGTCCATACCATACGCCCCTGCCCTCATCTTTATGCAAGCACTGCACAATTCACACTAGAATAAAACTATAATTAAGCGCAAGTGCCTTGGAACTTTTCCAAGGAGGAGCGGTGAAATGAGAATATCACAAGCACTAATTAACTTCACTCAGAACATGCGTATATATATATATATAAAACACATATATATATATATATAAGTGGCGTTTATTTGACAATAACCCATAAACCAAGAATGACTTTTTTCTTCTGTTACAATGTATTTAGTTGGAAACACAATATCTCTTGTAAGTCAGAAATCAATGTCCCTTAAAAAATTAAAATCAGAGCTCTGATAAAAATAATAAACCCCAAATAAAAAGTTCTACCCTGGGTAGTGTTTGTGATGAGATCTCTCCAGCGCTTATCTGTGAGATCAAATGAAAACGCGTCGAATAACCGCTCCTGTTGATAAGGAATCCTCGCACACTCTGCTGTCTGTATGAATCCAATGGCCGTATCAAATCTTGGATGCAAAAAAACCAACCTGCATAACAGGGCAACATTCAATTACTCTATCAAAAACATTATTTTTAATTATGTACAACTATTTTATTATTATTTGCATGTAGTAAAGTAGTAATGAGGTAGGGAGACCAAGGAGTGTTGTAACATGGGGTCAGTTGTAACACTGTCAGTTTAACGAGTCAGAAAGAGCTGTGGGGAGGTCATCAATATCATACGCTCCCATTACACTTTTAAGCTCACAGGAGAAGTGACATGTGATTGTGAGGAACACGGAAGATAAAATACTGATTTTCAGGACAGAGAGTAAAAATTTAGAACCAAATGTTTTTTTGCCTAGCAATCATTGTATTGTAGATACAGTTATTTGGCTAACATAACCTAAAGTAGCGGTTTCTCTAGTTTAATCTGATGCACTGCATATGCATATGCGCACATCTTCTTATTAGTTGAGTATGGCAAGCCGTTTTGACTTTTATTCATTTTCAGGATGTGAACTTGTGATATCAACAATTACATTTTCACTAGTTAAAGTGTTCATTCCTGATATCAGGAATTAGATTTCCACTAGTAAAAACTATAATTGTTGATATCAAGAATTGTATTTTCACTAGTGAAATCTCGCCATAGGCTGCCATTCAAATTCAATTGTTGATATCAAGAATTCATTTCTTACTAGTTGAAATTACAGTTTCACACATCAGGAATACAATTCTTACTAGTAAAAATGCAAATTTCTGATATCAACAATCACATTGTTACTAGTGCAAATGTCTATTCTTGACATCAACAATTGAATTGCTTCTAGTAGCAATATTCATTTCTGATCTCTGAAAATGAATTCCTGATTTCAATTAATTTCTGATATCTGAAACGGCTTTCTTTCTAGTAACAATCACATTCATGATATCATGGTGTTGTGAATACAATTATATTGTGTTCTTCTCCATTATTAATACACACAAAATACTTATCAATGAGTTCTTCAATAAGTAATCCATTCGCATCAGTGCTATTAACTATCCATAATGAATTATATGAATTAAAATCACCACAACCATATCCTCTAAAATGTTTTGACTTAATTTTTCATATGGATTTGAAGAATTTATATCTCTACTATCCCTGTCAGTCCATTTCTTATTATTGACTCATAATCTGGATTTAAATGAACCATGGCATATGTTTTTCTTAAATGTATGTAGAGTGCTTAGTGTTAACGATGAGCGATTCAGCAGGTTTACATCCAAATGCAGCTTTATTCAGAGACGTAGTCAGACAGGCAATGGTCAACTCAACAGCAAACAGAAATAGTACGGAACAGGCAAACTCGTAGTAAATATCCAGGCAATAGGTCAAAGGCGGGCAGATAAACATCAAAAATCAAGAAACAGGCAGGATCCGAAAAAACAGGTAAACAAGACAATGAGAATGCTCAGAAATGTTACAGGGAAACAATACTTCACAACCAACAGGTGTTGGAGGCTAAACTTAAATAGAGAACTGGATGGGCTGCAGCTGGACTGTAATCAACGTCAGGGTCAGGGGATTATGGGAAATGTAGTGTGAGGGATAGAGTCCATGATAGGAGCGGGCGACCTCTGGTGGCAGGTGGATGGAGAACAACGGGACGGATTCATAACACTTAGAGTCAATATAAATTTGTTAATCAGTCCCTCCAGAAAAACGTGGATTTTTGTTGCGGGCAAAAATCCTTGATTATGCGGCACATTTTCTTAAAAAATGCGATGAAAAATGTGGGACATTTTTGCAATTTTATTCGATGGAATTGCAGGAACTTGCAAAAACTGCGGTTTGGTGCAATAGGCTACTACCTTCATGTCAAGAGTCATTTCTGATCACTTCAAGCTACTAAATCACAGAATATTGAAGTTCTCCTTCTGTTTTATTTCAGACCTTCATGAATCAAACTTACAAAACATTGAGTCAAACAAGTTCTGTCGCTTTACAAAAGCAATACTCAACGACTTCTGTAAAAATGAATGAATAAAATATAAAAAAATGAAATGTGTGCTTCCTGTTTTACAGAGGTAGCGATACAAAACACATCTTCTGTTAAATGAAGAGCTTCCAATCTCTTCCTGCAGCGTGAATTATTTCACACACTACTAATATACAGCGTCGTCTGCGGTCCGACACGAATCATTTCCCCCCACTGTCATGTGACACAGCGGGAATCATCTTCTGCGCTTATTTTTGTTGTCGAATGAGAATGATCCGCGTCTTCATCACGGTTTCACCGCGGGGTTTGCAGACGATGTTCACGTCGTGTCATTACGTCACTTCATGAGGTTCCCATGGCAACGGGGGAAAATAATGGCGCTTTACTTGTGTGAAGAAAACCCTTTCACATCACTATACTTTTCTGCTGCTTTTGCATTTATTTTGATCCTTTCATTCCTGGTTTTCGTTTGTGCTGAACAATTTATTATCTCTCTCCATAAATAGTACAAAATAATACATTTTATTCACTATCAGAGTTTCCTCTTTCAACTTATAACATTTTTGACAATGATCTATTTCTTGGTTTCTAATTTCAGTTTGTTTAGCCATTGTCACATTTCACAAAATCTTTGTCGCAGCCTCTGCATAAGCGATTCCCTGAATAATCTTGACTCGTTGCACGTCAGCCTGTCTCTTGCTAACCTCTCATCCACGGTAAGCTGAGATATGTTCCCCTCCACAATTACAAAACTTCAGCTTTGCACCCTCTTCACTTTTGCCATACTTGTGTTCGCCACTACATTTGCCACAGCTTTCCAACACGGATCTTTTCCAGGAGTATTTCAGATTAGTGTATCATAACCAAGAGACATGTTCTTCCATTCCTGTTTATTTTTAGACGTTTGACCTCACTCACATTTGCATTTATGTTTTCTTTCACATTTGGAGATGAATGATCATTTTAAAGCATGATAAATCTACACAAAATAAATGGTATTAAAATGCAACAAATGCATCACACCACTGACTGAAGTGAATCACATACATTGCGAACAAAAATCCTTGATAGATTCTAGTTTTCCAGATTTTCCCCTGTGGTGTCACTGAAAATGGAATTGCCCTTCTTACTGGGTAAATGGAAGCTTTAAAAAATGTCTGCTTTCGCTGCACATGTGTTTGGCCATTGAGAAGTTACAGACAACGTAAATACAACCGTGTTTTATATGTGTATGTTAGTTTGTTACATGGGGAAATAAACGGTTAAGGTTGGTAAAAGAGTTTGGTCTGTTTCTTTGAGTGTTAAACTATATAATAAAACATTAAACATTGAAATAAAACAAAACAAACAAACAACAACAGAAAAGAAAACACAAATGGCCTATGACATCACACTAATCCCCAAAATAATTGCAGCAACCATAACTTGCCTGGGTAAAATCAAATGGACATGTCTTATTCAAACAGTATTTCCTGTGTTTATTAGACGTATATGCAACAGACATATCAATAAATAGTAATAAAAAGAACAATAAAATAAACATGAGTATTTTTTCTATTGGTAATTAAAACCAAAGTACATGTGCATTCTTATACAGATAACCATTTAATATTTTAGTTGGATATGTGTTGTCCTTTGAATATTAAAACTAGTCAAATGTATACGTAGTATGTGATATTGCAGTGGAGAATTTAAGTTTTGTGCAGTTCTGTCATTCCCTAACTGAGTTAAATCATATCTATCATTATTCAAATGAAGCCAGAAAATATTCAAATAAACTATCTTTCTGTAACCCCGCTTGCATTTGGTGTGAGCACACCAAAGCTGGACAAACAGTTGGATCAACGGCTTACAAGTGGATTTAAAGTAAGTTAAATCTCAAAAAGGAGCAAATTGCTGCATAGCTACTAAATATTTACAATTATTCAAATAACGAAGTGTGATGTGTATTGATTTAATAGTGACGTGTTATTGAAAACTATGTCCTGCCTTGAAGAGAGGTTTGTAAAGATAAACTACATCTCATGTATAAATACCCTAGGGAAAAAGAAGTGTACTAAATTATATTTATAATACATTTAATTCATGATAAGTACACTAAAAATACATTAATATGTCTATGTGCTAAATGAAAATACCCTGCAATTGTTCATGTTTCATGTTTTCTTCAAACGCACTCAGCAATTTTGTGCACTACAAATTAAGTTGTAAAGTTGTTTCTACCTACAACTTGTTTGAAACTTTTCTATCAAATAGGATTATCAGCTATTTAAGCACAAAAAATGCAAATGTCTTAACTTGTGAATATTTGTATGACCATAAAAAGATTCAGTAACTGAGAGAACATTTCACAGAAATTTGATAAACAGAAATAGAAGAAAAAAAAGTCCCTGATGGGTTAGGGTGTTAATATCAGAAGAAATTTATCGAAATCAAAAGTTGAAATATTTTGTGTGGCCACCTGTTGCTTCTGCAGTGCATCTCATTCTCATAGACAGCAGAAGATATCCCAGATATCCCAGTTGTTGTTGTGAGGTGATTCTTCCACCAAGGCACAAGCTCCTGGACATTTCTGGGGGTACACATATGGTTTGCCAACGTGAAGGCAATCAGCTTTTCCTTGTCTTAGGCCTCTTACATTACTATGGCATGTTCAGGCAGGTGTGCAGGTGTGCTGGCCATCTTCCTTCTCATGTCGGTAGAAAGGCCTTTTACTGTAACTATGACCTTAATTGCCTACTGCCTGTTAATGTCTTATTGACAGTTCCACAGGTGTTGGAATACACATTTGCACATTTTAAAACGGGAAGAGAATGACTTCTTCCATTATCTTGATAAGACTGATGAGCTGAATCCTGGAACTGTTGCATGCTGACCAATGAGAGGAGAGTTTATGCACACTTGATTCATATTAAGTCGTTTTGGTCCATTTAGAAATGTTGCTCTGTGAAAGTGAACCAAAATTCCCTAAAAGGATATTAAGGGTGTGTTCACGCTTGGCAGGTTTGATTCAATTAAATATAATTGCTCTGTTTGAATAAGTGTGAACTCTGCCATCTGATCCCTGGTGCGCACCAAACGAGTTTACATGTCTTTGGTCCATGTTGCGTTCATATTTCAGTCAAACCGCAACATCTTTTTAGGGGTCTCGGTCCACTTCAAATGAACTCTTGTGCAGTTCGACTGAAGTATGAATGCAACACGGAACAAAGACATGTAAACGGACCAAAAACAGAAAATGATGTTACAAGATGCAACCCTAAAATGGACAGAATAGTCAAGCACACCTGTTTTTTGTTGTTGTTGTTTTTTCCTTTTCTTTTCTTTTTTTAGCTAATAGATGGTTGGGTTAAACTAGATACTGTGGTATTATTTCAAAGTCTGTGTGACTGAGACGTGTTAAAAAAAATGAATTAATAAATAATGTTTTTTTTTTTTTTTTGGCTTTCCTAGATGGCGTCTCCATTGCCTACAACCATCTTCACCACTTCCACAAATTACGCCATGAAACCAAACACGAATGATACAATACAAGCTCTGTGTGAAGTCCCAGCTCATCCTGTTTTCATATTTGCATACTCTCTGGTGTTTCTTGTCAGTCTGGCGCTGAATTGCATCACGATGCGTGTGTATTTCTGCACTAATCAGCAGGTCCAGTCCAGTGTCACGGTCTACATGAAAAACCTGGCTGCAGCGGACTTCTTCCTTTGCCTTAGTTTATCTTTGCGCATTGCTTCCTATGCCAGCAGTTCAGAGACAATGCTTAATATTTACTGCAGCTTTGGAGGAACTGCCTTGTATATAAACATGTATGCAAGCATTTTCTTCATGGACTTTATTGCTGTAAACAAGTAAAATCTTTATGCTTGTCATTACTTAATTCTCAGAGAATCAGCAGCACAAAAATGTGATTTTTTTTTTCAGGAACATTATCATCTGTAATAATATAAGGTTCCTGCTGCGAAAGAGATATTAGTCATATATGTTATGTCATATCATAAAAACTTCAGTACCATTGTTTTGTCTCAAGATTACACACCTGTAATGTTTTTTTTCCAAAGCATGATTATAAAACCTACTTAAATGTTCTACTTGAACTAAGCTTCAGAGTGGCATAATCTAATCCCAGTCTGTGAAACCAGGGCCAGGGTAACCATGCATACTGATAATAACCAATCAAAAAATGGAATATACGTTCCTCTTTGTATTTGTACCCTCTGGTGCTGTTCTGTCATTTTTGACCTAAAATAGTGACATTTTTTAAATTTTGTTTACTTTTAAAATTTATTAAAGATTTTGACACCTGCTTACATCATTCATATTTTGCTCATTACCGCCATCCTTCAACTGAAGTGGATTCCTGTGAAGAGAAAAAGCTATTTTAATTGCTTAAAAGAGTTTATTTCTGAAGAGATCTCTCCTGTCGGCTTGAGAATACATACAGTGGTGTTAATGTAAGACCTGTACACGGTGACTGACCTCGCCCTCCAGGTAACGAAAATCCCGGCGCAGACCCTCAGCCAGCCCTGGCTCAACCATGACGTCGATCCCTCCGCAGGAAGGTGATGCAGCCGGTCACCTGGCCAAACGGTTGGTGAGGCGGCTCCATCATGGGTGATTCAGAGTTGCAGGGGACTGCTCTTTCTCAGAAGCTGGTGAATGCACCGCTCCTTCCCCTGGAGGAAAGTCGGGTGGAGAATCTTTACTTGGCTCTGTTCCACCATTTACCCAATGGCCAGAGGTACCCAAATTCTGAAGAAAGAGAGGTTGTCTTACTCCCCGGTCATACAGGGCATGGTGGGACACTCTGCTTCCTTATTCTCAGGGAGTGTGTGTTCAAAGACATGCTGCTTCCTCACACCACCCTAGCCAGGCCCTCATGGGTCCGACTGAGTAGGTAAGTGTCACACCACTCTCTCTACCTCTACTTCGGGATGCTGTGTTTCCCAGATTGCAGCGATTGACTTGAAGGACGCACACATTCATGTATCGATCTTATCTCGACACAGACCGTTCCTTCACTTCGAGATCAGTTATGCAAACACGTGGACCGACCTGGTGCTCAGGCACCTCAGCCATCTGGGGGCTGAGCAGGGAAAAGCAAGCTATCCTTCATGCAGAGCATCTGTTTTCTTGGTATGGAGTTGGACTCAGTCAGAATGATGGAGTGTCACATCAATGATTGTGCACAGTCAGTGCTTCACCACCTTCAGGCTCCTGGACATTGGCATACCAATTTCCTGGAGTTGCTGGCAGTGCCGGTTGCCCTGCGCCGGTTTTGACCTTGCTTCAGGGAATGCACGTGTTGGTCCACATGGACAACACTGCCACTGTTGCAAACTTCAATAACCAAGGTGGAGTATGCTCATACTGAATGTCACAATTCACCTGCCATCTCCTCCTCTGGAATCAACAGTGGCTCAAGTCGATGCGTGGCATTCACATTCAGGATGAGCTCAATTGTGCGTCTGATGTGCTCTCATTACAGCTCAGGTTCCAGGGAGAGTGGAGACTCAATTCCCAGGTGGTCCACCTGCTCGGGAGTCGATTTGGGGATGCACAGGTAGATCTTTTTTCCTCGCTGGAATCCTCCCACTACCAGTTGTTTTATTCCCTGACCTAGGGGATGCTCTGCATGGAAACTGTGCATTGAAGTGCTTGTGATGAGGCTCAGACATACAGTGACATAAACAAGACCATGCATAAAACATAAATAAATACACACAACAGCAGAATGGCGGATGGGCTACAACAGCAGAAGACCCCACCGGGTACCACTCATCTCCACTACAAATAGGAAAAAGAGGCTACGATTTGCACGAGCTCACCAAAATTGGACAGTTGAAGACTGGAAAAATGTTGCCTGGTCTGATGAGTCTCGATTTCTGTTGAGACATTCAGATGGTAGAGTCAGAATTTGGCGTAAACAGAATGAGAACATGGATCCATCATGCCTTGTTCCCACTGTGCAGGCTGGTGGTGGTGGTGTAATGGTGTGGGGGTGTTGCAAAGCAGGATGCAATACTTTGAAACGTAGGCATATCACATATCTATACCATATATGGAATTGTTTCTCTCTTTCGAGCATTCAGGATGTCCTGTTCTGTAACATGCATATAGGCTGAGAGGACTGAGACTGCCTCACTCCTCTCATAGTGATGCATAGTGCTTCTGTGTATGTGACGGGTCCTTGCAAGTAAAAATAGCTTGCCAGCATTTGCGTCTCCAACTCTCATTAACACAGTTCATAAATACAACCTTTTCGACATGACTTGAATGCACCATTACAAGAACCTACAGGTTTTACAAACCTGTAAAACCTGCAATTACAAACTAATTTTTTAATTAATTTATTAGATTTATTAACAAATTCATTTCAGGCAGTTCATAATCTGTTCTTTCTTTTGGGAGACAATAACTCATTTTAATGTGCACTTTGATCTTTGAGACTTGGCAGACCTTTTATATTCAGAAACAGCTATATTACACACTGAATGGAAGGTAATATCTGCAAAAGCATAATCGGGGCACTTTAAAGATCTGAACAACTCAACTGATACTGGGAAGATTGTAGGCTCAGCCCCAGCAGGGTGTGATCCATGAAAGCATTGTGATCAAAGTTCTTAAACACATGTTGCTCCATGTCCGTGTAATGGGTCTACAGTAACATTTGGATAGGCACATCCGTTAAATGACAAATGACTGATATTGCATGACTATTGAAGATATTATACAGTATTTGTACATGATTACATGTAAATCAAAGCAATTGAATATAAAGTGCTATTGATTTCTCTACACTCTTTTCAGGTACCTGAAGATTGTCCGGCCATTGGAGACTCATGCTCTGCAGACAGTTCGTACCGCCCGCCACATTTCTGCTGCTATTTGGCTCTCATCGTTAACCACATCTTTCATCTACTTGATCCTATTTTTTCAGAACTCCTGGGGTCAAAAGCTTGATGAATTTACCTGTGAATCCAAGCACAGTCTCCAGCTCAGTTTGGCCTACAAAATCATCCATTGTGTGACCATTGTGGTTTTCATTTTTGTCCTGGTATCTCTTATTCTTCTATATTGGAAGACTCTTCAAAAGCTAAGACAAGTTCAATTCTCTACACAGACCACATTCAGTAGCCAAACATTCAGGAAGTCTAAGCGCAACATGCACGTGTTAATAGTTATTTTCTGTCTGTGCTTCATGCCCTATCATCTGGTGAAACTGCCTTTCATATTCATCAAACCCCTGCTGCATGACTGCTTAGCAGTCCATGCGTTCTACATTCTGAAGGAGCTGACCATCCTGCTTGCAGCACTAAATGCTTCCTTGGATCCACTTATTTACTTTTTGTTTTGCAGGGCCTTCAGAGCCCAGTTTAACTTTAGGAGTAGACAAACCTCATGAATAAGGGCTAGATGGTTCATATATTAGTGTGTTTTCGATGTACTTCACCATTGTTTTGCCAGAAAAGGAGGACCTTTACTGAAAGGAAATTGGTGCAAAAATGAGTTGCAATGGAAAAGGTCTTATGCACTCATGAATTGGGGGAATAAAACATTGATAAAAACATAATTATTTGAATCCGCAATGAAAACCTGAATCATAGAAACTGTATTTTAGAATATGGTACAGTCTTTCACAGATCTTAATGATGTACACGTGCATATTTTGCCACCCTATGTAATGTCAAAGTCAGTTTAATTGCCTCCATCAAAGTTTCCAAACTTTGATGCTATTTTGTTAGTCTGACTATATGCCATAGACTAACACAGCGCAATCCAAAGTCTTTCACGGCCAGGATTATACTGTCACCAAATTCTAGAGGCTCTTGTTTTGTGGTTTTACTGTGGCCGTCCTCCTGTTAAGGAAGGATAGAAACATACTAGACTTAAGACTTCAGTTATGGTTTTTCAGGTTTCCTGGACCCAATATCTGTTTGAATCTACAATATTTGTCTGGAACTCTTTCATAAAGTCTTTTTTTTGACCATGCACTTAAAAACATTACACATGACTTACACTGTTATAAATCAATTTTGCCTAAACTGCACACTGAGCATAACAGAAAAAGGTTGGTCATATTAAATAGAAAAATAGATGCCTACATTTGAAACCACTTGCAACAAAACCACAACTTCATGATAAGGAGACCATGCAAAGAATGTTGCACCTTACTCATGCACTCGGTTATTTCCATGCTGCTCTTCGTAAACCCAAAAGTCAAACAAGGCTGTGGTACACAGTTTTATGGTCACTTATATGGTCATATAGCCAGGAAAAGAACACACTGACCTTTTGTGATCACATGCAGTAATGGCAGGGGCCATTGACAAACCAGACGCAAGTTATCACAGTGACAAAATATAAATGGTATAACAATTCATGAGCAAAAATGTGAAATGAAAATAACAATTTCAAGTTCTAGTTCAGTTTATTTCTTAAGCACATTTACAAACATCAGCAAAGTGCTTTACAATACAAACAGAAAACAGGTGGAGTAAATTAGTTGAACAGTTTGGTAATTTTTTTAAATGATTTGTACTAGGGCTCTGAACCGGTTCAAAGAACGAAAACAAAACCCGTGAACAAAATTTTAAAACAAAAAAATAAAATCAAAATCAAGTTTAATCGTTCTGAACAGAAACGCTCATTTGAAATTACCATTAAACGGTTAATAATGTTATTTTATTGTTCATGAATTCAAATGCCTACATGTATGTAAATGTGACGTTGACATAACCAGACCTTCAGATTGACAGCAGAAGGTCTGGACTCTAAAAAGAGGACTTTTGATTGACATGTAACGCAATCAATCACAGTTCATTTGGTTCCGAGTCAAGTTTAGGAGCATGACAATGTTAAGTCAATCCCAACAAACAGAACATTGCCTCAACGTAGCCAACCTTTTAGCAACGTTGTAACAACATGGCTAAAAGGTTGTTGGTTCCATATTGTGTCGTTAAGGTTGTTACTGTGCTGTCACAATGTTGCCATTCAACCACGGTTCAGGACCATAGCTGAAGGTTGTGCTGGACAACCATTGCTTATGATTTCTCTTTTAGATAAATAAGATATGTAAATATCCAAATAAAACCTACAATTTTCATGTCTAATGTGAGATTTATTTGTTCTGTTAATAAACGGAGTGGACAGAATAGCTGATCATTCACACACCGAGTCGTTTAATGGTAAGTTAAGTAAGTCTATTATATTTGAGCTTAATCTAATTAACATACTCTATATTTCCCTTCAAATGTATGTTTTGGTAGTGTCATTATATGTATGCAATGTTTTAATAAAGTTGGATTATGTGAACTTGTATGGCATTTTTCCTCTTTAAAGTTTCAGAAATAACAATAAATGATTAACAGTATTTAAAAAAGTGTTCCATGTTCATCTTGTGTGTGATTATTAAGAGATTGACCACAACAAAAATAAGACGCAGAAAAGGTCATATAATATTAATAATCTGGCATAAAAATAAATGTGGTGGGAACGTCGTCTTGCAGTTGCTGAATGTCGCGCAACAATGTTTCTGCAGCCCTTCAGCGTCTTACAATTCAACGTTGCTACAATGTCGCGAGCACGTGGACAGTCAATGTTGCCACAGTAAAAATGGAACGTGGCAGCGACGTTGTAGCAACGTAAATGTGTTTGTTGGGGTGTCCCTACAATAACAGATCGGCGTGCTTCTAATAAATGATTCATTCAAGAACGTTGTGCAAGTTTACTGCAACAATGGAGCAGCAAACTTCACATACGTTTGAAAATCCAGCGTTTAGTTAATCCTGGTAAGCACTCATCGTCACAGTTGCAAACACGACGCCGTTCTTCTTCTACGAGGGGGTTTGACGTCACGGCATTGTACTTAAGTAGCTTTTTCGTGTATCTGTACACGAATCTGTATCTTTTTACTTTAACTTCAACAGATTACAAAGTTAATTATCTTACTTTTTATTCAACTACATTTTGCGACATCGTTCCTTTTTATTTATTAGTGGATAATACATCAAATTTAAAAAAATTCAGCACGCGTTCTGGTTTGAACTTGGTTTGGTTGCTGCTTACTTAGCGCGAGCAGTTCAGCGTCAGTGCAACGACATGACATTGAGAGTGCCATGCCTTCATCATGGAAGAATCGAGAACTCCTGACTCCAACGTCCCGCAACACCCGTGGCCTTATTTGTGCTTTTTTTTTTTTTTTTTAAATCGTTAAAAAGAAGAAAGAGTCTTTCATTTTCAACTGCCTTCTCTGCCTGCCTTGGAATTGTAGAATTTCTTCTTACAAGAATTCTCCTTCCAATCTTAAGAAACACCTTGAGGTATGCCATTTTTATTCTAGTGCTCATTTTTAAATGAGTAATCTTACAGTAGCTTGCAGAAAATGGTTTCATTGTTTACGTTAAGTTTCATTTTTTTAATGTTCACCGAAGTTTGAAATATTTGAAGCTCAGGGCTCCGATATTGATGTTAGCACTTTTTTTTTTGGGGTACAAATTTTATTTTGACTAGTTCTGCATGCAGTTGGCAGGTGGAGTGGAGCCTTTCAGCAGGCAGGGCTTATTTTTAGACTAGTTTGAGTCGATAATGTAGAAAAAGCAGTGTGTGTAAAACATTTTTCCAGACATGAGAAGCATTTATTAACATCTTGTCTAACAAAAGACAACATAATAACATGTTTTTACTCCAAACTCACTTCATAACGACAGTTGTGCATCCTTCTGAGAGATAATAAGGCAGTCGTGTGTTTATTAGCCATGTTTAATCAATCAAAGCGTTTCAATCTGATGTTGATTCAACTACAGAGATATGAAGCATGTTATGAGTTCCTGCTCAAGAGCGCCCTCTGGCTCTCAGATGGAGAAGGATTTACTACTGATCACAGAGCAGTACAGCTCTGACAAGCTGCGCATTAAATAATCGCAGCCTTTGCCCTGATATGAAGATTATGAAAAGTTTCACGAGTCATCTGAACACGGCGCATCTGCAGCAGACCGAGCAAAGTCAAAAACACACACAACAAATATGGCCGAATCATTTTTCCTTACGACAGGAAAAGCGACAGATGGAAAGATATAACAAACACTACTGTCACCAATTACCAATTACTGACAAATAAAACATTTTTGAATGATGCAAAATATTGTCTGATTATCGTTATCGGAAAAGTCTTAGAAAATATCGAGAAATCATTTTTTGTCAATATCACACACCCCTATCGGCAAGTGTGTTTCCTTCGATACAAAAACTAGTTCCTGTTACAGTAAATCTGATACGGCCAGTTGATATTTCTGAAGAGACATTCAGATACAATATAGTAAAAGAAAACTCATGTGAACCCGTTTAATACAAGCTTTTATTAAACTTAAACTTGCAACTGTTACAAATAAACCTTAAAATAAACTCTCAAATCCTGTTATTTCATTTGGTTCTAAAGGAAATTGTTTGGCTTCAAGGTTTTGGGCTCATGGTCAATTTAATAGATATCAGTGTCTGAATAATAATATTCTATTAATAGATCAGTGTGCTAAGAGTAACAGAGTCTTTTCACATAAACTGAGATGATTAAGCAAGAGACTTGTGACAAAAATTTTAGGCCATTATAGCCTTAATAAATTATAGTACTTTGAATAATTTAGTACATTCGAAGGCAAATACTTTTGTACTTTTACTCAAGTAAAATTTAAAAGGAAGTACTTTTAATTTTACTGGAGTAATATTTTACCTAGTGTATCTCTACTTTAACTCAAGTACTTGGTTTGTGTACTTCGTCCACCACTGCATATAAGACACTTCCATGTGGTGTTATATTTTGAACATTTTCCCAAAATCAAGCTCAAATGGAGTCATGAGGTGTTTCATCAGTGAATGTTGGAGACGTTAGTTGTCATTCAAAAATGGCTACATCTGAGGCAACACGTATATTGCATTAATTCTTTATCAACTAACAGGTTACAAAGGTTATTGTTGCCATACGTTGGTGCTCAGTTTTTACTGTCGTTTAATATTTCTACCAGAAAGACTCGGGAGGTAAATTAACTTGCAATGAAATTTATTAACAATCAGCAAGCAAACATTGTAAGATAAAGTTCTTTGGCGTAGGCCCCGTCCGTAGCTTAGATCCTGAGGGTTGCGGACTCTGCATTTCCTGCCTGAAGATGAAGGCAGGGATCCTGAGGGTTGCGGACTCTGCATTTCCTGCCTGAAGATGAAGGCAGGGGCGTAGCCGACCCCCAAAAATGGTGAAGGATAATTTATCCTGTGACGGAGCCTACCCCCCAAAGAACTGTGAAAGGAACGGAATTATGCCAGTACTGATTCTTGTAGTTCCTAGGCAGAAAAACATAAATTGACTTAGAGACTTGTACTTACCAGTGGAGAAGCCGCTAACCGTGGCGCAAGAGGCAGGGAAGGATGAATACCACTGAGTGGTGAGAGAGAAAGCGAAGAAAAGGAAGGAGAAAAGAGAAGAGGTGACACAGGTTGACACAGGCCACGTTAGGCCGCAGACACAACACCCTTGAACGGCGACACAGGCCACGTTAGGCCGCATAGACGACTCCTTGGACGGCGACACAGGCCACGTTAGGCCGCATAGACACAACACCCTTGAACGGTGACACAGGCCACATAGACACAACGCCTTGAACGGCGACACAGGCCACGTTAGGCCATTGTTTTGTTTTTGTTTTTTTGTTTTTTTTGTTTTTTTTTTTTTTTTTTTTTGAACGGTGACACAGGCCACGTTAGGCCACATAGACACAACACCCTTGAACGGCGACACAGGCCACGTTAGGGAACGGTGACACAGGCCACGTTAGGCCACATAGACACAACACCCTTGAACGGCGACACAGGCCACGTTAGGCCTTATAGACACAACACCCTTGAACGGTGACACAGGCCACATAGACACAACGCCTTGAACGGCGACACAGGCCACGTTAGGCCACATAGACACAACGCCTTGAACGGCGACGCAGGCCACGTTAGGCCATTTTTTTTTTTTTTTTTTGAACGGTGACACAGGCCACGTTAGGCCACATAGACACAACGCCTTGAACGGCGACACAGGCCACGTTAGGCCACATAGACACAACGCCTTGAACGGCGACACAGGCCACGTTAGGCCTTATAGACACAACACCCTTGAACGGTGACACAGGCCACATAGACACAACGCCTTGAACGGCGACACAGGAACGGTGACACAGGCCACGTTAGGCCACATAGACACAACACCCTTGAACGGCGACACAGGCCACGTTAGGCCTTATAGACACAACACCCTTGAACGGTGACACAGGCCACATAGACACAACGCCTTGAACGGCGACACAGGCCACGTTAGGCCACATAGACACAACGCCTTGAACGGCGACGCAGGCCACGTTAGGCCATTTTTTTTTTTTTTTTTTGAACGGTGACACAGGCCACGTTAGGCCACATAGACACAACGCCTTGAACGGCGACACAGGCCACGTTAGGCCACATAGACACAACGCCTTGAACGGCGACACAGGCCACGTTAGGCCTTATAGACACAACACCCTTGAACGGTGACACAGGCCACATAGACACAACGCCTTGAACGGCGACACAGGCCACGTTAGGCAGGCCACGTTAGGCCATTTTTTTTTTTTTTTTTTGAACGGTGACACAGGCCACGTTAGGCCACATAGACACAACGCCTTGAACGGCGACACAGGCCACGTTAGGCCACATAGACACAACGCCTTGAACGGCGACAAGTGACAATTGGATTATAAGTGAGTAAGATAGTAACACCACCACCAGTATTTGCATGAATTACCTTGATTGTAACTTGAGAGAGCTTGCTGAGCTTTTTGGAATCTGGTCTTATGTATGATTCGATAGCAGAGGAAGACAGTCTTCCCGGGGGCTTGATGGCTGATGATGAAAATCCTCGGCTGCGGTGGTTGCTACCCCGCTTCTGAATGATGGCCATTCCCCAGTAGAAGGGGAAAAATTGAGGGATCCTGGAACAGAAGCTAATTGAGTCCTGAACAGAGCTTTACCAACTGTTCTCCATTAGAGAGAAGTTGACAGTAGTCCTAAGTGAACTTAGATATTTAATCATGGAATCATTTTAATCATGGAGGGACGAAATTTGTTATTAACTTAGAAAAGTTAAAGTGACACCAGACCTTTGGAGTCACACGGAGTGTTTAAGGAAAAGAGTTAAGAAATTAGGTGAACGCCCACGAGCAAGACTGATGTTTAAAATCTGTGATAAATTCCCAGGGACACGTGAAGCCGTAAACATGGCCTCTAGCATTGTAGTGATACTTTGCAGAAGATGAATGATTGGCAGGCGTTAATAGAAGGTTTACAGGAGGATTTGGCTATGCCTTTGGGTGGCCGCCAAATAGATGAAATGAAAGACTTTGGCATTTAGGATTAAAATACAATGCATAAAATATTTCCTGTTAGCAATCTATGGATGGGTGAAATATAAAGATTACGGTTATCGTGATTAGAATGACAAGGAACGTGGTCGTGATCGAGGTGGGAATACCGGAGTGATAAAACCGTAATAATCTGTGGTGTAAGCGTTGAGTGTGGAGGGAGCAAGCCTTTTGCTTAAATCGGCAAGGCATTTTATGTAATTCAACACAAGATCTGATCAGGGTGAAGTTGATTTTTTTTTTTTTTTTTTTTAAATATATATAAATTGTGTGTACTCATGTCTTTCCGTGTTTGAACGACATTCCCTCCGATGTTCACTTGACGCCACAATGAACCGGCATGAAGAGATAATCGGTTCACGAGCCGCTGAAGGATCTGTCACGACAATTAAAGAGCCCCTCTGAGTATTTAGTGTTTAACAGCTAAGAATTACAGTATATTACATATGAAAAAGTTTTTCAGTGTCCTCTTGGCTCCACGATGTATTCTCGCCCCGTGAGAACATGATGTGTGGCGCGAGAGAGCGGGCCGTCGGGCATTGCAAAGTGGCGGGTCTTGCGAATTGCACGGGCTAAAATCTTTTGGCTACCAAAATGACGGACGGCAGTTCAGCGTCAGTGACAGACCAGACTATACTCGTGTTAAGAAGGGGAAGGAGGGGGCAGAGTGACTAGTTATTTTAAGGATACCGCGAACTCAGTAAAAACCCCGTATCGTTGGTTAAAGTCTGCCATCTTTGATAGGTACGACCCAACTCATCCCTCCAATCTAGAGCTTGACGCAGAATGACTCTGTAATGCTAAGGATGACAAATTCGGCAAATGAGAGGTTCGTAGCTAACTGGGATCGGAAGTTGAGAAGAACTGCCTCGTGATCGCGGTCAACCATGAGTCTGTCACTGTAAGCGATGGAAGCAGTAAAGTAGCCAGGTTAGCCCCTTTAACCCGAACTGTTCCGCCAACGGGCAAACCCCCCCCCACGAGAAAAAAAAAAAAAAAAATTCTTCTTGAGTTAGAACTCAACTTTTTAAAGCGACCAGTCATTGCTTTCAACTCTTAACGAGTGCTGAGTTAACCTCTAAGACGGAGTGTACCGCCCACGGGCAAATCATACCTATAAAAATATTAATAATCGAAATTTTCAAAACTCCAGCCTTCTTCATCACAAAATAGGTGTCATTGAAAGCTAGAGTCTGAATTTTACAATGAATGTAAGCACTTTGAATAAATCCGAGTGCTGCAAAGTTATTTACTGAAAAGAATTTTTTTTTTTTTTTTTTTTTTTTTTTTGAAACTCCACGAGACCCAATGTAAAAAATAAACTAATGCAGCATTTATGTCACGTTTTGGCTCCTAACGTCATGAAACATGCACCGATTGTGGTAAAATGGGCATCATTATTTATGGCTGATTCTCATGATTAAAATTAGTCCAACATAGTCATAATCCAATGAAGCGATCACTATATCAATCGCGCAATTATGACACATAAACCCCCACGGCGCACAGCTGCTATAGCTAAACTAAATGTAGCCATCAAGTGGCATTTCAGCATAAAACTTCATGAAACAGGCATAGATTGTGGAAATAGCACATCATTACTTACAGTTGATGCTCCCGATTGAAATGACGCCAAGATCAACGGATTCCCATGTGTGGATCACATGCTACTCCACGTGAAAGTGCAATTTTAAAAATACCCACTAGGGGGTGATGAGGGCTAAACAAAAGGCCACCTTGATTCCAAATGCTCCAACTTTTGGTACTTCGTGGGATCACCACAAATTAGAATCCAGATGCAGGTATGAAATGAGAAGGTTTTTTTTTTTTTTTTATGTTTCCTTCAAACTATAGCAAGGAGAGTCTGGTGGGTATCGTTTGAGAGTTATGAGTTTTTACTTTTGTGTGTCACTCAGAAAAAGAACTCTGAAAATACCCTAAGGTTTTAAGGGTTAATGACCTTACCTAGGATAAAAGATCTGAGTTGGGGTGACATCATAACTGCAGCAGGTGGGACAAAACACCTACCGAACTCTTGAACTGATGCGGCAGTGGAGTGACTAAGATTTGACGTTGCAGTTGTAGCAGGATGTCTAGAAATGGCGTCTGGTTGTGTGATGAGAATTTAGAAGGGTAGATGAGGTCGAAGCCACGCGCTGTTGATTGCTTGATCCGAGAGGAGCAGGGAAAATCTTTTTGTTTAATGCAATTTGGAAGAATGAATGCTATAAATCCAACGGTGCGATTCTCGGAGCTGTGCGCGAACTAGCATGGCGGCGCGTAACGCGATCATTATGAGTGATTAAACAGCAAAACACATCCACTTGCGCGTATTTGACGATCAGAATGACAGGTATGTCCAGCTATAGACCTCAATTTGTTAATATTTAACGGAAAATGAATAATCAGATCTTTAGTCATACAGCGCTGTTTTGCTGCCTTGTGTCACATAACGAGCACCGTAAAGCAATAAGTAACACGTTCTGAAAGACGGTCGCTTTGAAAGAACTCGCGCTGAGCGTTCAGCCGGAATATTTTAAACTTACGTGCGAAAGGGTTAGCTGGCTCTGAAAGGCATTGAACAACTTTGATGAGCTGTGAATTTACATCCTCCGGTTCAGATATCCATGCAGCAGCGGCACTGAATGCGTGTACTGCAAACACACGGAAGAGGAGATGCAGGACAATATTTTCGTCGGAATCTGAATAATCGCAAGCAGCGAGATTATTCAGGGACGAGGTTGAGTTTGCAAATGAATGCTAACAATTAGGTTTCGCATCAGCATCTGCGAACTCAGACAGGTGTGATGAGTACCGATCTTATATACTACATGTGTTGGATAATGATTGGTTAGATCTAAATTAGTAGTGACGTAACATTTGAGTCTTCCTGACAGAACTTGCGCTAGAGCTTTCATTTTTGGCCAAAAGCGTGTGTTATAAAAGACGAAGAGTTAAGTACATAAATACATAATGCATTTGCCTTTACACAATTTTTTGAGGTGTTTTGAATAAAGAAAATGCTGTACTTATTCAAAGAGCCAGGGACCTCATTTATAAAACTGTGCGTAAAAACCTTATCAAAAGTGAACGTACGACATAAATCTGAAAATGGTGTATTGTAACAGGGCTCCAGACTAACTTTTCCACCGGTTGCACTGGTGCTACAGCTTTCTCAGTTGGTCGCACCAGCACATGATTTGGTCGCACCTTTTTTTTCTTTATTTTTTGCTACAAAGTGGGATTAATCAATGGATGCTGATAAATAGTGGTCTTAATCTGTATACCCTAGTTTTGCACTGATATAAAAAGACTGACAGTGACATGAGACCTCATGTTGGCGAAATGTTTTAATTTTTTAATCTTACCGTAGTGATTCAGGATAAGACAAAAACACGGTTTGGGAAGTGGATTCATGATCTACTCGTGCATTATGTAAATTTTGTTCATTTTGAACCCACAACGTCGTTCTGTTGCGCTCGCACGAATTTAATAGAGTGCATGATCATGCACTCGCACAATTGCGACCATATGAAATTTTTTTTCTGGCACATTGTCAAAAAATGGTCGCAGTCTGGAACCCTGTGTAATGAGATTTATAAAACCATGCGTACACCAGAACCTGTGCAAAAAACTCCTTTATAAATCCCAGTCAGCGGAAGATTGTCTATGCATACATCTCCTCCCTGAAATCACCATATAAGGAGCTTACAATGCCTAGTTTTACTATGCGAACCTCATCTGCATATCATTTCCGTACATATCAAGTACAAGACATTGGGAAATATTACATACGGACTATAAATGGCATTTGTGCCATACATATTACAAAAAATCATCTAATATCCTTGTTGTTTTATAATAAATATATCAAAGTATCCATAAAAAACTCAATTATAGCTATAAAATAGCTATTTCTTCAGAATAGAGTTGATTTATTAATTTCCACCATCCAAATAGTATTTTGATTTGTTTTAAACAATTCAAATCAAATGGAGTTTATGCAGTTTTGCTGATTAGGTGAACATCTTTTAGGATGTTTAGGCTATTTTAGTGGATTCAATATAGGCCTACTTATTTATTGCAGTGTAAATACAATTGTCTGACACGGCGCTTCACTGACAAAGTATTTTATAAAGGAAACGTGTAAATCCTACCGTTTTCTTAAAGTTGAATCCTACCATCGAATCCAGCAGTGTCTTTTATTATATCGCAGTAAGTGTGCATCACTGATCATGAAATGAGGAATTATTGTGATTCTATCACAGCGTGTCACAGGATAAGTGATCAAAAGTAGCACATCCACTATCTAAATCCATATCATTTTTGTTTATCTTGTGCGTAATGACTTTTAGGGCTTATCACCATTAATAAAAGAGGAACATTAATGTAAATGTGTATATCAAAATGAAAACAGAGTTTAAAATCCTTCTGTGTACTTCACTACTTTTCTTACTCTAGTAAAAGTGTTTGCTTGAAAGTGACGTAAGCCTCTTTCAGGGCATGTTTTTTGCGTACGCAACGGTTTTAAACGAGGCCCCAGGTCTTTATTTACCCATGCACTGCAAACCAGCGCAGACGGTTGACAAGGCTGGAGCAACTGTGACGTGTTGCTGACTGTTAGGAGGTTAGTGACAAGCTCTTAATGTGAAGTTTAGTCCAATCTCTGGTATAATGACGTTATTAACCAGTATTTTTCAGTATCAAACTGTTTTTGGAACGGTAATGTTATAGAAGGAACATATGAACAGAAACATTGACATACTGATTCTTGGAATGAACTGACTGATTTTTTTAAGCCCTGATTTGTAGCAGAATTTTAAACTCAATTCAGTAATGAACCAGCAGCCAGTGTACGGATCTCAGAAAGGGATTAACATGAGCAAATATTTTGCATCCCTTCAGTCATCTTGCTGTTGCATTTTGTACCACTTTTAAGAGAGATATAGATATGTCAGAGTAAAGGGAATTGCAGTAATCCAGCTGAGACATAATAAAAGAGTGGATTGGAAAGCCAGGATTTAACATCATCCAAACACGCTAACAGAGAATTTAGAAGAGTCTGATTCAGCGGTGAAGCGTCTTCCCTCCGGTTCCACCATCATCCTCCGTCACCTCAACTCTGCAGCCATGTCGTCGACCGGTGAGTGTGGCTGGGAGACTCGTCCTGTCATTGGTGGAATGGTGTTCACCTGTGTCTTTCTTTATTAAAGGGAGTTTGTGTGAGCCTTGAGGAATGGGGGGACATTATGAGATTCGTTTGTTTCCGTTCAGCTTGGTTTGTTTTTTGTTCTTGTTTGTTTATTTTGTTTTTACTTCGAATTTGGTTGACATCATGGTGTTGGTTTCTTCAACCTTTCCAACCACTAGTTCTCTTATTTGTCACGGCTTTGAGTGGGTTGTGGCATATTTAAAACCGCTTGTTTCGTGGAAAATTACTGCTTAGCACGTCTGAAACTAACAAAGGAAGGGAGCCAAGGTGAAAAAGCTTTAGATCCCCTTTATTTATTCTTCTGATACATGTAAGGTAACATGTGTTATGATTGGTTTGGGGGTAACAAGGAACAAAAAGAAGGGTATATAAAACAGCCCACAATAGGTGAGGGCGTTCTTTTCTGTAGAACTCTGTATCTGAATTGGACAATCTTCTTGCAAGAATAAAATCAACAATAACTTTTCCTGATTGTATGTCTCATTACATTCTCACTAACGGAATAAAAAAAAATTCCAAAACTGCAGAACGTACTAGCAGCTGATATTAGAGAAGTACATACTCATTTGCTTTTTAAATCTTATCGTAAAACATTTCTTTCAGAATAACTTTTATTTCATTCTTAGTTTATTATTTTGATATTGTATGTTAATACTCTCTCTCTCTCTCTAGGTATATATATATATATATATATAGACACTCATCACCTGTATTAACTGCACCTTTTTGAACTCGTTACCTGTATAAAAGACACCTGTCCACACACTCAATCAAACAGACTCCAACCTCTCCACAATGGCCAAGACCAGAGAGCTGTGTAAGGACATCAGGGATAAAATTGTAGACCTGCACAAGGCTGGGATGGGCTACAGGACAATAGGCAAGCAGCTTGGTGAGAAGACAACAACTGTTGGTGCAATTATTAGAAAATGGAAGAAGTTCAAGATGACGGTCAGTCTCCCTCAGTCTGGAGCACTATGCAAGATCTCACCTTGTGGGGCATCACTGATCATGATGAAGGTGAGGGATCAGCCCAGAACTCCATGGCAGGTCCTGGTCAATGACCTGAAGAGAGCTGGGACTACAGTCTCAAAGAAAAGCATTAGTAACACACTACGCCGTCATGAATTAAAATCCTGCAGCGCACGCAATGTCCCCCTGCTCAAGCCAGCGCATGTCCAGGCCTGTCTGAAGTTTGCCAATGACCATCTGGATGATCCAGAGGAGGAATGGAAGAAGGTCAAACATGGAGGTAGAAACATCATTCTTTGGGGATGCTTTTCAGCAAAGAGGACAGGATGACTGCACCGTATTGAGGTGAGGATGGATGGGGCCGTGTATCGCGAGATCTTGGCCAACAACCTCCTTCCCTCAGTAAGAGCATTGAAGATGGGTCGTGGCTGGGTCTTCCAGCATGACAACGACCCGAAACGCAAAGCCAAGGCAACTAAGGAGTAGCTCCATAAGAAGCATCTCAAGGTCCTGGAGTGGCCTAGCCAGTCTCCAGACCTGAACTCAATAGAAAATCTTTGGAGGAGGCTGAAAGTCCGTATTGCCCAGCGACAGTCCCAAAACCTGAAGGATCTGGAGAATGTCTGTATGGAGAAGTGGGCCAAAATCCCTGCGGCAGTGTGTGCAAACCTGGTCATGAACTACAGAAAACGTATGATCTCTGTAATTGCAAACAAAGGTTTCTGTACCAAATATTAAGTTCTGCTTTTCTGATGCATCAAATATTTATGTCATACAATAAAATGCAAATGAATTTTGATTTTCTGGATTTTTGTTTTAGATTCCATCACTTACAGTTGAAGAGTACTTATGATAAAAAATTATAGACTTCTACATGCTTTGTAAGTGGGCAAACCTGTAAAATCGGTAGTGTATCAAATACTTGTTCTCCCCACGGTACATACGGCCCCTGGCAGCTGTTCTGAAAGAAGAATGGCTCAGAATATCTCTGGCCAGTGTGAAGGACTTGTATCTGTCAGTCCCAAGATGAACTGATGCTGTACTGGCCCCACACCATATTAATAAATTATTTTGGTCAAGCGTTTCAGTTTCATAGTCCAACCCCTGTGCATGTATATAAGAAAGAATGTTACATTACAAAACAATACATTTCACTTTATAATTAAGGGTTTGTAGAAAATCAATCATTCAATTTTACACCAAAAAGCTACAAATAACTTTTATTAACATCATTGTCTTTCAGCTGTTCACAAAACTACCACACATCTGTGTTTTTCATTCACCACAAAACATCAGCTCCTCCCCTGACATCAACAACCTGCTTTTACAGTTCCTTCAGATTCCAAAACTCAACTCATCTCAGGCGTCCAGAACAAAGCACAATCTTTTTTTTTTGCATTTACCTACAGAAGGAAGCTAAAGTGACTGAAGGACAACCCTCTGCACCAAAGTTCACTGTTTGTTACAAGTGGATTTCAAGTAAGTTTGATTAGCCATGCAGAAAATTATGATTTATAATAACTAAAATTATAGGAAACTATATTATTTTTAAAAGGGGGTTAATTATGAAATATTGCTATATCCTTTTAAGCGATTTATGCTGTTAAGATATAAGCAGAGGATTACTTTCACGCTGACCTATTAGATTAGCAGAATTTGTTGTAATGTGACTTTTCTGTGTACTGTTTGAAATTAGATTATTCTACTTCAAGTTGTCTAATATAACCTCACATGCCAGAAAAATACATTTCAATAGCATTTTTAAGTCTTTTATGACCATCTCTGTTCCTTAGGATTATCACTGCCCTGCAAATTAACAGTAAAAAGCTGACAAGAGTTGCCAGTAGTTTACCATATTAATACCATATTATTATATTATACTGTAATAATTCCAAGGAAGCATTTGGGGATACAGCTAGCCTTGAAGCATGTTTAAAAACTAATATTGATACATTTTGTGAATCTTAACTTATTTCTTTTAAGTCAACTTAGAATACTTCTTAATATAAAAGTAAACTGAAAATACTGCCCAAACATTTAGGGCCCTATCATTCACCCGGTGGAATGCGATGCCAGGCACAAAGCAAGTGTTTTTTCCTAGTTTCAACTTGACGCAGTTATAATTTTCACATCCAGTGCCACGTTGTTTAAATAGCAAATGCACTCGCGCACATCTGTTTGGCCATGGGCGTGCTGGTCTGCAAAAACTGCATTCAGACTAAGTCAAGTCAAGTCAAGTCATCTTTATTTATATAGCGCTTTTTACAATGCAAATTGTGGCAAAGCAGCTTTACATTAATAAGAAAATGGTGTCATTGTGCAGCTTATTCTATATATTATTGATTCATTCCGTTGCAAACATCAATAGTTATTAGTCTAGTTAATTTATGTATATCAGCACTGCAGAAAACAGTGACGTAATCGTCCGGCTCAGCTCAGTTTGTATACAACGGTGCCAATGCAGGCATATCAAAAACACTGCTGAATATCAAGCAAGTGTCCCCAACTCAAGCAAGCCAAAGGCAACAGCGGCAAGGAACCAAAACTCCAACAAATGGAGAAAAAAACCTCGGGAGAAACCAGGCTTAGTCGGGGGGCCAGTTCTCCTCTGGCCAACAGTGAACACTTGTCCGATACTCAGGCAGAGTTACGGGTCATTAAACCGATTTGGAATCGCAACAGTCAAAATATTTAATCTAGTTCCATCTAGTTTAAGATCTTTTTGATCACGCCGGTATGGGACGGTTTGTTGGGATATGTGCCACTGGCTGATGAGTCGGTAAGGTCTTAACAAAGGATGAGCTAGTTCACACAGTCTCCGCCGACACCACAGGGCCACATTGCTGCCGCACACAGGCACAGGTTCCCCGTCCGACCCGGACACGGCCCAGATCCAGCCAATCACGTTAATTGGTAAACCTCGGGATAAGCAGAGAGACAAAAAATTAGCGTAGACGCTATTCTTCTTCTGATGTACCGAGTACATGTGGTGTTATAGGAAGTGTTCCGGTTCCGGCTGACCTGATCTATGCAGCCTAGCAATCCTTTAACGGATATGAAGACAAAAGTTTATAGTGCGTCATGTGTATGCCAGGTTAAATAGATGCGTTTTTAGTCTAGATTTAAACTGACAGAGTGTGTCTGCTTCCCGAACAATGCTAGGAAGATTCATTTTACATTTACATTTAGTCATTTAGCAGACGCTTTTATCCAAAGCGACTTACAAGTGAGGAAAACAAACAAGCGATTCTTCATGAATTGGCAAATAACACAGGAAGTGCTCACAATACAACTTTCATACATTGCTCAGTACCATAAGCTAGAGTAGGAAGGGAAAAGGGAAGTAAAGGGTTTTTTTTTTTTTTTTATGAGGGGATCAAGTGTTCACGGAAGAGGTGAGTTTTCAGCTGTCTCTTGAATATTGCCAGGGATTCTGCGTTCCTGATGAAAGTAGGGAGATCATTCCACCAGCAGGGAGCAGTGAAGGAGAATGTTCTGGAGAGTGATTTTGTGCCTCTCTGTGATGGTACCACAAGCCTACGCTCCTTTAGTGATCGCAGGCTTCTGGGGGGACGTAGCGTTGTAGCAGTGTGTGGAGGTAGGAAGGTGCAGAGCCTGTGGTGGATCTGTAAGCAAGCATCAGCGCTTTGAACTTGATGCGAGCAGCGAGGGGTAGCCAGTGCAGAGAGATGAAGAGGGGCGTGACGTGGGCTCTCTTAGGCTCGTTGAAGACAAGACGAGCAGCAGCGTTCTGGATCATTTGAAGAGGTTTGATGGCACTTGACGGCAGACCAGCCAGAAGAGCATTGCAGTAATCAAGCCTTGAAATGACCAGGGCCTGGACAAGCAGTTGTGTTGCGTGCTCAGTCAGGAAGGGACGGATTTTCCTGATGTTGCGAAGTGCAAATCTGCATGACCGCGCCGTCTTTGAGATGTGGTCTCTGAAGGTCAGTTGGTCATCGAAGATAACTCCAAGATTTCTGGCCGACTTAGATGGGGTAATGGTGGTTGTACCAAGCTGTATGTTGATGTCGTGTTGTAGGGTAGGAGTGGCAGGGAAGACTAAAAGCTCAGTCTTTGCCAGGTTGAGCTGCAGGTGGTGTTCTTCCATCCACGTGGAGATATCCGCCAGACAGCATGAGATCCGTGCAGCTACTGTGGAATCATCTGGTTGGAAGGACAGGTAGAGTTGTGTGTCATCAGCATAGCAGTGGTAGGAGAAACCATGTGCCTGTATGATGGTACCCAGTGATGTAGTATAAATGGAGAATAGGAAGGGACCAAGAACTGAACCCTGAGGGACCCCAGTGATCAGTTCATGAGGTTTGGATACCTCCCTTCCCCAGGCAACTCTGAAAGACCTACCTGTGAGATAGGACTCAAACCACTGAAGTGCAGAACCTGAGATACCCAGTGACGAGAGGGTGGACAGAAGAATTTGATGGTTTACGGTGTCGAAGGCAGCAGATAGATCCAGCAGAATGAGAACAGATGATTTGGAACCAGCCTTTGCAATTCGCAGGGATTCCGTGACGGCCAGTAGCGCAGTCTCTGTGGAATGCCCGCTCTTGAAACCAGATTGGTTGACGTCCAGATGGTTGTTCTGTGTGAGGAAGGATGACACCTGGTTGAAAACAACTCGTTCAAGTGTTTTTGATATGAATGGTAGGAGAGAGACAGGTCTGTAGTTGTCCACGAGTGATGTGTTTAGCGTGGGTTTTTTAAGCAGTGGGGTTACTCGAGCCTGCTTGAATGTGGTAGGAAAAGTGCCTGTGTGGAGAGATGAGTTAATAATGTGTGTAAGTGCTGGTAAGAGAGTGGGAGAGATGGCTTGTAGAAGGTGTGAGGGGATGGGGTCTAGAGGGCAGGTGGTGGGATGAGTGGAGAGGAGAAGTTTTGATACTTCCGCCTCCGTGAGAAGGGAGAAGGAAGAGAGAAGAATAGTGGATGAGGAGGGGATGAGTTCCTGTGTGGGTGGTGCAGAGAACTGGCTCCTAATGGCAGATGTCTTGTCGGTGAAGAAATTGGCGAATTGATCAGCAGTTAAAGACGTGGTGGGTGGTGGTAGAGGGGGACAGAGGAGTGCGTTGAATGTCTTGAAGAGTGAGCGTGTGTTTGTAGCGCCGTTGATCTTATCGTGGAAGTATGAGGACTTAGCTGCATGGACTCCCCCAGAAAAAGATGATAGCAGATCTCGGTACAAACCTAGGTCAGATGGGTCTTGTGATTTGCGCCATTTCCTTTCTGCTACCCTGAGTTTGGTCCGGTCATCACGAAGCCCATCAGATATCCAGGGGTTGGAGGGAGTTGCTTGAGCTGGTCTGGATGCCAGAGGACAGATACTGTCTAGAGAAGTAGATAAAGTGGAGCATAACGTGTGTGTTGCAGTATTTACATCCAAAGATGAGAATTGTGTTTGTGTGGGAAGGGAGGATGACACAACAGCGGATAGATGAGAAAGGGAAAGAGAGCGCATGTTTCTTCTGAAGGAAACATGTGAAGTGGTTGGTGGTGCACAAATAAGTTGCAGATTGAAAGTGATGAAGAAATGGTCAGAGATGTGCAGAGGTGTGACCAGAATGTTGTCGCTGATACAGTTACGTGTGTAGATCAGGTCCAATTGGTTGCCAGATTTGTGGGTGCTTGTGGTGATGAGTCGGTTGAAATCAAATGAAGCTAGGAGAGAGAGGAAGTCAGAAGCATAAGGTTTATCGAGGTGAATGTTGAAGTCACCCAATAGTACAAGTGGACTACCATCGTCTGGGAATGAGGACAGCAGCATGTCCAATTCCTCGACAAAGGTATCCAATTGACCTGGGGGGCGGTAGATGAGAACAAGATGAATTTTGACAGGGTATGTAATTGTAATGGCATGTGATTCAAACGAATAGTTGCTGTATAGAGCAGGGTGAGCTAAGTATTTCCAATTGTTAGAAATGAGGAAACCTGTGCCCTCTCCTCTTCCTCACTGTCATCATACTCTAGATCTAATATTGTCACATGGAATCGATATTGATGCCGTTGAAATTCTGCAGCAGAGTGATGACGTCTCAGATCATTATCTAGTCTCATGCGTGCTACATTTATCCAAGGCTGGAAAACCGCCTGTCTGCCATAAATATGTTAGAACCATCACTTCTACCACTAAAAATTGCTTTATAAATAATCTTCCTGATCAGTTTCATCAACTTAGCAAACCAGACAGCTTAGAAGAACTCGATTTTGCAACAAAAACTATTGACGCTCTCTTTTCGAACACTCTAGACTCTGTCGCTCCTTTGCGTCAATAGTTTCTGAGACAGACAGGCGGTTTTCCAGCCTTGGATAAATGTAGCACGCATGAGACTAGATAATGATCTGAGACGTCATCACTCTGCTGCAGAATTTCAACGGCATCAATATCGATTCCATGTGACAATATTAGATCTAGAGTATGCTTACGACAATGAGTTGGTCCTGACACGTGTTGTCTAACTCCAATAGAGCTTAGAATATCTGTTAATGCCAATCCCAAAGCGTCTTTTTCATTATCTACATGTATATTAAAATCACCAACAATCAGGACTTTATCCACAGCCAGTACTAACTCCGATAGAAAATCAGCAAATTCTTTGATAAAATCTGTATGGTACCCTGGTGGCCTGTATACAGTAGCCAACACAAATTTCAAATGAGAGTTGTCACTAACATTATATAAACTTACATAGAGAACCATCACTTCAAAAGAGATATATTTGAAAGACTTTTGAGTAATACTGAAGATATTACTATAGATTACAGCAACACCTCCCCCTTTACCTTTCTGACGAGGTTCGTGTCGATAATAGTAACCTTGAGGGCTAGACTCATTTAAAGTAATGTAATCGTCTGGTTTTAGCCAGGTTTCTGTCAAACACAGCACATCTAGGTTATTTTCTGTGATAATATCATTTACAATAAGTGCTTTTGAAGAAAGGGATCGAATATTCAGCAACCCAAGCTTTATCATTTTGTTATCTTAATAATCTCTGTTTACTACTTGTTGAACATCAATTACAGTTTTTTACGATCGCTATGACAGTTTTTTCAACACATTTAACAAGTTTCCTAAACTCTTAACGCACCAACACACCTAAAACACACAATTGGCAAAACGGTTAATTTCATGCTCAAAATCACACATTGTAAACTAAACTCCAAAACTAATTTTCAAAATACAATTATATACTAACACAATACACTATGTCTAACAGAACACTGCAAACATGTTTCAAAATCAAATAATTATTCAAAACACTAACACATGTTCTCTTCCAACAGGAACATTTAGTCAATCATAACACAATGATAAAAAAACTCTAACATCAGCTGAAATTACAGAAACTGCCTTATTTTATGTGTCGGGTCTGCCCGTATACAATAGACAGTAGGCTAAATTGTGTTGATCATAGATTTTGTTTTGCACTGTAGTTTCTTTTAAAGCCTCTCTACATTTTTGTTTTGTTGGGTTTAGTAAATGCATTTTGTTTCTTTTGCTGCAGAAATTCAATACAAAAAATGAATGACCATCTCGGAGTAGCTTTATGTAGTTTATGAAAGAAAAGACAGACAGAATTGCTGCAGTAAAGATTTTATTTGCAAAAGGACATTACTGCAAGATATACAAACAGAAAAAGCACCGGAATAAAATACAGGGAATATATCTGTGTTTCAATTCACAATATGAACAGCTGTTCACTTTGACTTTAGCCTATGTAAGTTATGTTTAGAACATGATGTTATCTGTTCTGACATACAGTGTGAAAGCATTTGGAAATGTGACAGTAAAATTACATTGTTTTGGTCTTGGTTGAGCTTGTGTGTGTAACGCTCGGCGGAAGACAGGAAGACGGGAGACAAGGTTCACAAATAACGAACAGGGTTTTTTAATCCAAAAGACAGGGCAGACACGTACAGAGTGCATAGCACAAACAACGACCGACAATGAATTGCGGACAGACAGGAACTTAAATACACTGAAGGTGATTACTAATTGACAACAAGTGATGACAATAACTAATAAGACATGGTGACGACTACACTAGACATGACGAAAACAAACATGTGACATAGCGCCCCCCTCGGAAAGGCGCGTCCTCGCGCCGTAAGAAGAAGGAGGCGGAGGCTTAGGAGGAGGGCGTGGAGCTGGAGACGGGCAGTGTTCAGAGGCAGGTGGCCACCGCCATGGTGACGCTGACAGAGGGAGGGGCCAGGGAGGAGTCCAGACTGTGAGGTGGGATGACGTGCTGGGGCCGATCGATGGTAGCGGAACCATGGCAGTGGGCGGAGGAACCGACGGAGCTCCTCGGTCGACGGACCTCGGCGCCGCCGCCGACCCGGAAGTTTGGTGCCGAGCCGCTGGCACGCGTGACCGAGGAGCCGCCGCTGGTCTGGATGACCGGAGTGACGGTGTGGTGACGGAGGACGACAGGGAGGTCGCAGGGAGGGAGGAGCTAGCTGACGGTGTAGGGGTGACGGGTGGTGGTGTAGCCGCCAACCGGAAGTCCGTGGCGGAAGCTGAGCGTCGACCCCCGGAGGCCGAACTGGAGGATCGAGGGAGCCCAGCGGAGCTTCCGGGCTGACGGGCCGAGGAGGTGATGAGGGAGCTGTGTGACGAGGTGAAGGTGATGGGCTGGAGGGTCCAGAAGGTGACGGGGGTCTGGAGGCCTGGAGGGAAGCCGGGGACTCCGCCTCGAGCCTTGCTGGTGAACGGGCAGCCCGAGGTGCTGGTGAGGAGCCGCCCGGGCGAGCGACGGGGACAGAGCCGAGGAGCTGGTCGTTTGCAGCGGTGGCCACGGATCCTGAGGGCTGACTGGGATCAGCGGAGGAGGCGGGATCGGGGAGAGACTGGCAGATTTCCGAACTGGAACGGGGCAGACGAGGTTATACGGGCGGGTATATGGGTGGGGAAAGGATCCGCGGCCCACTGCTTCAGGGTGTTGTGGACCACTCCTGGCTCTGTGATGGACCGCTCCGCTCGCTTCACCACCGGGTCCCCGAGGTCGTCGTAGTCCGCTCCGGCTTCGGAGCGCACCCCGGGCTGCCAGGCGGAGGCGGAGCGTTCGCCGCTGCACCACCAGGCCCAGTAGTGTAGGTAGGGACGAGCCTCCGGGCTCATCAGGTAGTTCAGCGCGGGTAAGTCCATTCTATCCATTATTTCTCGTGTTGAGAGGTCGGTCGTTCTGTAACGCTCGGCGGAAGACAGGAAGACGGGAGACAAGGTTCACAAATAACGAACAGGGTTTTTAATCCAAAAGACAGGGCAGACACGTACAGAGTGCATAGCACAAACAACGACCGACAATGAATTGCGGACAGACAGGAACTTAAATACACTGAAGGTGATTACTAATTGACAACAAGTGATGACAATAACTAATAAGACATGGTGACGACTACACTAGACATGACGAAAACAAACATGTGACAGTGTGTAAAAGAAGTTCAACCATTTTAAATTTGTGTTAACTGTATGCATTTTGTGTCAAAGCAACAAGAAATGTGTTAATTGTATGGCCTACATAGACGGATGTTGTGCTAACCGTGTTAAGAGTTTAGGAAACTTGTTAAATGTATTGAAAAAACTGTCATAGCGATCGTAAAAAACTGTAAATTATCACCCGTAAATGGGTTTGGAAGTTTTCTGTATTTATTAGTTCGGGGTACAGACACAATCTCTATCTGATGATATCTAGGTGAAAGAGTCTCTATGTGTTGGGATTTATCTGAATTCTGTGACGTGAGACATCTAGCAGACGGTGGGTTTAGCCAGTCTGTCTGCTTCCTGACCTGGGCCCCAGTTAGTCAAGGTTGAGCTCTAAGACTATGTGCCATATTACTAGAGAGAAGAGCGGCACCACCCCAGGAGGGATGAATACCATCTCTTTTCAACAGGTCAGGTCTGCCCCAAAAACTTTTCCAATTGTCTATGAAACCTATATTATTCTGTGGACACCACTTAGACAGCCAGCCATTGAGTGATGATAGTCTGCTAATTATCTCATCACTCCTACGAGCAGGAAGGGGTCCAGAAAAAATTACAGTGTCTGACATCATACGTGCGATTTCACACACCTCTTTAATGTTAATTTTGGTGATCTCCGACTGGCGAAGTCGGACATCATTCGCGCCGACGTGAATAACAATCTTAGAGTATTTACGATTAGCATTAGCCAGCACTTTTAAATTTGCTTTGATGTCAGGCGCTCTGGCTCCCGGCAAACATGTGACTATGGTGGCTGGTGTCTCTATTTTCACGTTCCGTCTAATAGAATCGCCAATAACTAGGGCACTTTCAACAGGATTCTCAGTGGGTGCGTCACTGAGTGGGGAGAACCTGTTTGATGTTCTCATCGGAACGGAAGAGTGGTGTTTTTTAACACGACTAGGCCGCCTCACGGTCACCCAGTTGCCCTGCTGCACGGGCTCTACAGCCGGAACCGAACAATGTACGGAGTTCTCTAGGCTAGTCGCATCCAAAACAGTATCTGAAGCCCCTGCATTCTTACTATCCTCAATTAAAGTTTGGATGCGTGTCTCTAATTCTAAGATTTTCTCTGTCAGCCTGACTATTTCCCTACATTTATGACATGTGAATCCTTCATCGCTGACGGAGAAAGCTAAACTATGCATGTGACAGGCAGTGCAAGTAACAATGAAAGAAGATGACATAGCTTACCGTGTTTGTAGACCGATCCGACTTACCAGATGTTTGATGAACTTGTAGAAAAGGAGAGCGCGACAGAAATGACGGTGGGCACGGATAACACAAACTAGCGTAATGCTAACGCGTTGTGATGGTGATTTAGATTAAAAGATTAAAAACTAGCGATGTCAGATTAATGTGATAGGCAATATAAGACAATATCAGATATATAGTGAAGATAAAGTAGACAGCAAACAATAACAATAAATAGATTCAAATAAAGCTATGGAGCAACAGACTCAAACAATTCAGCAGCGAGGCAGACTGAAGCAATCGATCAAGTCTCGCGAGATCACCAACACCTGTGCCATAGTAATGTGTAATAGTAAAATAAATTAAACATCACTTTTACTCTAAACAGTTAATCAAATGAAATACAGTTACTAAAATTTTGTATTTTCAATTCGTAACTAAGTCACTTGTATTTTGTTCCTCCCCAACCCTGTGTGTGTCACCAGACTGCTGTAATGGTTTTGACCTATTGTCTGGCCTAACAATTCTGTCACTTGATTATTTTATGTTACTGTTTCTCTGGCTGCTGTAACTGTGTGTTTGTAAGGCAAGGAAAATCAAGAGAAAGCAGGATCAAGTGATCAAGCGGCTACTTATTATGGATGAAATAGTAGCCTGGTTCATTAATCACATTCTCTGATTGTAAAGGAGATGTGATGATTAACTTCACATAATTAATTACAGTAACTCTGAGAAATTACATCATTAGATCACTTTAGTGTTATGATAATCATATTCTGAAAGATTGTAGCTTGTTTTATGTTATATAGCTCTACATATATTTGTTCACGGTGTATTTCAGTAGGCTGCTTTATAGGAAATATTGCTAGGCAAATATTCTCAATATAATGGAAACATCTTTTTTTTTTTTTAACAGTGGATTGCAAAGTTTGTATATGATATTGAACATTAGAATGTTTTCTTCTCATCAGCATCTGTTTCTCTCTTGCTTTTTTAGATGGAGTCTGAAGTGCCTGCAACCATCTTAACCACTTCCCCAGCTGATACAATTAAACCAAAAATAACCAACATAACGGACGTTTCCTGTAAATTTGCAGAGGTCTCAGCCCACCCTGTTTTCATATTCGCATACTCTCTGGTGTTTCTTGTCAGTCTGGCGCTGAATTGCATCACGATGCGAGTGTATTTCTGCACTAAACAGTGCGTCCAGTCCAGCGTCACGGTCTACATGAAGAACCTGGCTGCAGCGGACTTCTTCCTTTGCCTCTGTTTACCTTTGCGCATCGCTAGCAGTGCTAACTATTCCATGACAATACATAACATTTACTGCAGCTTTGGAGCAACGGCCTTCTATATAAACATGTATGCAAGCATTCTCTTCATGGACTTTATTGCTGCCAACAGGTATGCAGCTTATTTATTTCATCTGGTGGGCCATAAAAACTCAAAACACTTACTTTTAAGAGTGGAAACGAGCCATAACAGGGATAGTTCACCCAAAAAAGAAAATACTGTGTTCATTTTCGTACACTCATGTCAATTTAAACTCTTAAACAAAAGTCGTAAGAAATTTGAATGAAAACTGTTTTCAGACTATTTTGTACAGTACCACAGGTCTCTATAATGCATCTAATCACACTTAAAATCACAAAATCGAAATTGGTACTTGTATACTGCATGAGGTTGTGGTAATTAAAATTCAACACAAAGTTTAATGCCCAAAACATCGAGGCAACCACATTGCAATGTGTAAAGAAAGAGGAAGAATAAAACCTCAACAACAGCAACAACAAAAAAACACTCTGAGCACGCAATGTCCTCGCAACCACCCGCAACATCTCAGGCGCAGACAAGGTAGTTATTATCAAAGTTATCATCTATAATTCTATCATTAACTCGAGGTGTTAAACAAAATCAAAGGCAATCAAAGAAGCAGATATGTCAGCCAAGGCACATGCCTACATTTTCACAAAACTCCAAAAGCATTATCATAAGATTGGCTGCACCTTCTGGAATGAGCTCTGGTCCCAGTAAAGCACCAACAACTTGATCTATTATTTGGGCCATTCTCACGAAACCATTAAGACACCACAGCACTAATGATTTTAAATATTAAACATGCAATTTCAACATATAAATGAATATATGTTGTGTTCTAATTTAAACAGAAAAAAATGAAAATAGTATATATATATATATATAATATTTAAATTAAGTGTCCATAACTGATGTTCTCATCCTCCGCAACATTTTTTAAGGACTCTTTACACACATACACACAAAATTTTAAATAAATCTTGATTTTGCATTAGGCAACACATGTGCTAGAAGCTCAAAGATGGCTATCAGTAATGCAGATCTCTTTATATATCTCCAATTTAAAGTTAAAAATTCTCTTTTGATTATCTTTACCATAACAGGAAATTTTCCCCATTTAGAAAATCTTTAAATGAACAATTCTCTATGAAAAACGTACTTCATTAATATCTAATTGTGTAAATTGAAGAAAAAGTTGGTTCAATCATTATCCTCATCCTATTCTCACTTTCTGCAACAATTTGAGGCCAGTTCCCGTAGAGAACGTTTGTTTCAGTAATGAGAATTTAATCATACAGGCTATTATTAAATATATACTGATAGTTATTAAGTTAAATAATATTCACTAACTGTTGGAAAAATTTAGCAAAGGCTAGGATGACATTTCAGAGAAAGAGTTTCCAAAAAACAGAAATCTACAGTGTCGGGAAGTCTACACAAATGTGGATTTTCCCACATGTTGGCACATCGATCCTTATGAAGGCTTTCCACAGGCGTAATTATTATGTACACTAAGCTCACAGGTTGTGGTGAAAAGTGCAAGAAGCAACGTGATATCATTTAGCATAAACGTCACCACAGGCACATTTTTCAAAGCCTGTGTTGAAAAACACTGCATGTGTATGTGATACGCTGTGAATTAATCTCACAGTGGAATGCAGATTTTGATTACTTCACTTTATCATCTCAGGTACCTGAAGATTGTCCGGCCTCTGGAGACTCATGCGCTGCAGACGGTTCGTACAGCCCGCAACATTTCCGCAGCTACTTGGCTCTTCTTGTTAGCCACATCTTCCATCTACCTGATTCTCTTTCTTCAGACTGCCTGGGGTCAAAAGCTTGATCCATTTTCTTGCGAATCCCGGCACAGTCTTGAGCTCAGCACGGCCTACAAAATCATCCACAGCGCATGCATTGTAATCTTCATGTTTGTGCTAATGTCTCTGGGGGTTTTTTATTGGAAGACTCTGCAAAAGATCCGACAAGCTCAGCTGTCGACATCGACCACATCTAACAGCCGCGCGTTTTACAAGTCTAAACGCAACATGCTCGTTCTAGTGGTGGTGTTCTGCGTGTGCTTTGTGCCCTATCATCTGGTCAGACTGCCTTACATGTTCAGCAGTGATTGTACAAGAGCTCAAGCGTCGAATATCCTGAAGGAACTGACTATCTTGATTTCAGTGCTAAATGTCTGTTTTGATCCTCTTTTATATTTCATCTTCTGTAAGGCCTTTAGAGCCAAGCTGAGGAAGAAGAAAGACTTGCAAAGATCCAGTGAAGATCAAATATGAAACTTCTACTGTAATTTACTGAAGTATTTTTTCATTTAAACATATCCTTAAAAAAATTTATTTGTCAGAATGTCAAAAGATCAACAATTTTGTCTTTAGATGAACAAGAGATGAAGACAAATCTTGACGGTTTTCTATAATAAGTGTTTTAATCATGTATAGTGTGGGTCACCCTCAGTGTATTTCAGCATGTTGACCTGCAGGGAACTCTAACCCTCATTGGCTGCAGCTTTTGTAGATGCACTAGTAGTGACAGGATCACGACCCTCGATAGCCACCAGAGGGCCCTCCACCCCTGATTATAGCCACATCATCAAGGACTTCATTTCCCATAGTTAATTAGCCATGATCGTTCTCAGGTGTTTATCATTAGCATTATCACCTTTATCTATAAAAGCCAGGTTCTCTCATTTACTCATCGCTAGATCTTTCTAATGTTTGACCTGTAGTATTTATTAGGAGGGTAATCTAGAATCATCATCATCATCATCATCATCATCATCATAAAAAAAAAACAGGTAGAAGGTCAAAACCAAAGGGCAAACAATCCAAGTCAAAATTGAGTCCAAGACACAGACAAAGAAATCCAGGGGAACAGGCAAAAGAACAAAAAGACCAAGAAAACCAGGAGAGTGCTAAGAAATGCAGTACAAACAGCAGCAAGATCTAGCGATGAGTCAATGAGAGAACCTTTATAGATGAAGGTGATGATGCTATTAACACACAGTTGAGAACAATAATGGCTGATGAACCCAGCCAATGAAATATGGGAGATCGAGTCCTTGAGAGTGTGGAATAGTCAGGGGAGGAGTGCCCTCTGGTGGCCGTCCCGCTGGTGAAGTAGCCAGTGGCGTGCAGTGGTGTATACTTCTTAAGTTTTCTCATAATTTTTACATTTATTCCAAAATAATAAACATAAGAACACTGTAACAAATTCATTTTTTTACTATATACAGTATGAAATAGACACCTGATTTCACCTAACTGATCAATTGCTCAATGAAAATCCTCACAGATCACTTTTACAAGTCTTTTGAAGTTTGAATGTAATGTGACATAAAGCAGAGGTATCAAGTACTTTTAATTAGTCATCCCAATAACATCATAATTCATTCAGAGTGATTTGAAAATTCAGAACAAGCTCGGAAACGAGAGGTGGGTCGTGTGAACAGCGTAAGAGGCCAATCAGATGGTCCATTCATCAAGACATGTCAGAAAGATTGTATTTATCTTCACTGGAATGCCACCACGAAGCATAATTATAAGTGTGGAACATCTGGGGTTACTTCTATACAACACTGCATCATGGCGATGACACTATGGGAATGCTCCAGAGTGATCCGGTGTCTGAAGCCAGCAAGTGTCTCAAGAGTGCCGTGGCTAAGCAGTGGTTCATGTAGGTTGTCTACAAACCGGAAGGTTGGTTCAATCCCTGGTTCCACCTCACCAAGTGTCGGGGTGTCCATAAGCAAGAACAGCGTGATGGTGGCCATAGGTCTGAAATAAATGCAGTCCATTTACCATTTACACAGCAAATGATTTGCTGAACGTACAGAAGAAAGGAAATAGACCATAGTGCATCACCAAGGCCATAAATAGACGCCAGAAATGTGCGTCATCAGATTCTTATCGTCAGAGGAAGACGCACAGGCGTAACTGAGGCATGACAACCTGAAGCAGCGTCTCATTCCCTTCCTGGGGAATCAGGTTATATGTGAACCCCAGGTGTTCCCATTTGCTTAGAATCCGCATTCAAACTGTAAATCCTGCGTGCAGAACATCCAACTGAAAGCTCATGGCCTTTGGATCAAAGCTACACGTGCAGGATACAGATGTGCCTGCATCGTGGTCAATCCCATATTGCCCCTAAAAAGGTGGTTCTCTGTTTGGGAGAAATCCCACTTGTCTTGAGTTTTAAGAGAAGTCCCAGATGCTTTATATGGCTCGATATTGTGCCGCTTACTCTTCTGACTGTTCTGTCAATGTAGTTGAGTACACACAGGCACTTGGTGAAGGTGCTTGGGGACTAGGCTAGGTCAGAAGGAAGAACCCAATAACGGAATGCTTCACCCCCGAAAGCAAACGCGAGTACATGCACCGCCGATTTTTTTGTAACTGCTTTGTACGTGCAGGTCGCACGTGTATTTAAGTTTTTTTTGCAGTAACTAGTTTATCCACAAGATGGCAACAGTACCCGTTCACAAGGTAGTCGAAGAAAAACTGCATAAACAGATCGGAACACATGCAAGCTACAGCAACAGTGGAGGGCTACATAGACAAGAGATTGCGCAAGGAGGTACCCTCATTTCTGCAACTCTAGCATGATAGAATACACAGATTTTTACATGGGTTGTAAGTCGAGGCGAGAGATAGCTGTGCATGTGTCAAACAGCCGTGTATGCGTACAAGTCAAGTGAAGTATACTTTGCAAGGCTGTGCGTTCGACTGTGTAAAAAAGAAAAAGTATACCCAGCTTGACAGTTAATATCTTAACTTAGCATCTGTCCACCTGTATGTCCGAAGAGTATGGTTCAGGCCCCGCAGATCTAAAATTGCATGGAATCTTTTTTGGGTATTATAAAGTACCACTTTCTCTTGCATGCTCTTTCTATGGCTCCCTCCGTCAGAAGAGAGCGCATCTTCTGATCGAGAAACTTTTTCCTGACACACAATTGTTGTGATTTCTCCACCGAAACGAGGTGGACCAGAATCAAACGGAGTCCTGTAACCGTTGTTTACTGTATTCAGAACCCACTGATATTGGACAGTAGCAACCACACAGCCACAAAGTCTGACAGAAGAATTTGTTTTTTTGATTTTTTGCTCAAAGTCAGCAGACATGACTGGCAGAGACCAATCACACTGACCTAGAAGAGGAGTTGATGATAAATGAAGATGGACTGCCTCCCAATTCACCTTAGCTGGGGGAATTAGCAGAGATGCTCCTTAAGAGGTCCAAAGGAAGTCGGCCACAAGATGGCATGGTGTGCACAGACCTCGCTCGAGATCTCCCCTTTGGCAACCAGGACGGAATGAACCACGAACCCTCTATCTTTGCGATGGGAGCTCAAGTGGTTCCTCCCTCCTGAAACCTGGCCCTCACCTTGGGCACTTTGGAGAGGTAATGTATAAATCTCTTTGCTTGAAAAAAAGCGCATTGAATAGGCAGATTTTACTTTTCGGTGTCCAAATGTTGGTTACAGGTAAGGTCAAGAACCCTGATCATCCAAGCCAAAATCACCATTTAAAGGGAGACGTTTCATTCTAGGTTCATTTTAATTTAAAAAAAGAAAGTCATATACTCCTAGGATGGCTTGAGGGTGAGTAAAGCTTGGGATCGTTTGAAAGTGAACTAATCCTTTACAGTCACAAGTTCTGTAGCTCCAACCTGTTGAATGCATGTAGTTTTAAGGAGACTCCTCTAGATGGCAGCAAACCAGCACAACAATATGCACGACAGAAGTCATTAAACCCCCAAGCAATTTCACTGACACTAGTCTCACAAGAGAGCAGTCTCGAAAATTGAAAACAGCTTGAAACTGAATAATTTGAGCTAGTTTTTAGTCAATAATATTCAGAGTAAGGTTCTTTGTCTTAGACATCAACAGTAGCTTATTATTCAGGATGCGCCACAGCTACAGCAAATAATTTGCATAGTGAGAACAGAACTGTTTCACTGGCACAAAATCGATGACTCATAAAGCGAGTAACTGATGCACTTTGGATATAAAACAACATAACATAACACAAACCTCAAAAACAATCCCCTCCAAAGCAAACCCATCCAACAGTTTCAGTTTTTAAAGCACTGTACAACACACATCTTACATTTCGTTTTGTCGTGTCTGAGAAAACCAAATAGGAGCCAAACAAATTTGACTTGCAAATGACAAAAAATAAAATTGTTCCAGTACACAGTTTAGTCCTGCAACTGACCATCTAATCCATATCTTCAATGTCTTCCATGTCACCACAAAATTGCTCTACCACGTCACACCCCGACCACCTGTGTTTGCATGTTTTTCTCATGCTTTCTCTCTCACACACACACACACACACACACACACACACACACGCATACAAAACCCAATTTCCTCTTTACATTATGCAGAAGGAAGTTATAAAGGAAGTGAATGAAAAGGATAAAACACATTTAGATCAAAGCTCACTGGACAGCCTGGGTACGAGTGGATTTCAAGTAAGTTAAATATAATTTGCTATTTTGTTAATTGCAAGTAAGATTCTACCATAAACATGTTGTTGGGTCAGTTTGGGGGAAAGGTTTGTCATTTCTCAATGCAAATAAAATTTCACCTTTTTTTATTTCATGTTTAAATTGTTACGGAAGAAAAGAGATTTGACCTTGCTATTCGCTACCTCTCAGTGTACTCAAGAATTATGACGGAAACCTCTCAAAGTTAAAATGCTGAATATATTTGAAAATATGTTCATCATGCAAAATTTGTCATTACCATGACCCAATTTATGAATAATGTCCGGTATGAATATAATCCCAACATACTACATTTATTATATTGGGTTGTAGTTCAAAAAACCTTGTGAAACAAAACAAATAAATAATTTACTTGAGTAAACTAGAGTGATTTCAATGGGTTTTTTTTTTTGTCTTTCCTTCAACAAAATCGTATCCTATTTTGAGTAACAGATTATTTTGTCGGATATGTACTTGCAAATGGATGGAACTGCTAATGGAAAACGATGTTGAATGCTTTGGATCGAACAAAACAGTGTCAGATTCCCACGATGACACCGTACCCGCGTCGACGTTTGTGGTGCAGAAAAGAACACCTTAAATTGGCCTCTTTGAACAAACCTGACCTTTGTTGAAGAGAGTTTTTCTCAGTCATTGAACTTGATAAATGTCACATTATGCAGCTCTCAGCATTGCAAGACAACAACAGAGATTAAATCTGATGTTGCAACAAATGTGTTTTAAAAGTGAGCAGTAACATTTTTTAAAAAAATTTTGCACTTACAATCAGTGCATCGTTTACTGTAATATGTCAACATATCATATAAAACGCAAACAGCGAACGCAGCATTCTGACATCTTACAAGTTTAAAAGGAGCTTAAATCAGTGGGAATAAAATAATGCCTATACCGATTGCTTTTAAGTTTAGGTAGTGTTGTAGTCAAGACCACCTAATCCGAGACCAAGACCAGTGTGAGTCAAGACCAGACTACCGCTCCTCAAATTCATCTGAAAGATCCACGTTTACTGCCTGAGAAATGTCTTATTTTTAATCAGTAATTCAAATTAGAATAATAAGACAATATATAGAGCTGTTACCAATCAATTGAAATCAATAACAACTAAATTCATCTTTACACTGCAGAGTCAATTGCGTATGAGTTGCGTTCTGTACGAGTGATGTTTGTTAAGGACAGCTTTAGTGCATTTGGTTTGTGATTAGTTTGTTGACATTGCCGTACACTTCACCCGACGTGATAAACAATGGAAAGTAATACAGTATGTGTTATATAGAAATATTAATCAGCCTTTTTGAAAATGATGTGTATTGTACTTTTACTATGATTGTTTTGAACACATAAAACTGCGCAGCGTTATCACACCAATGAATTGGACAAATGCAGTAACATCTATGACAACCTATTTAGTATTAGTTTTTTTCAATTGCTTAAGCACAATTTTGAAAACAAGGCCTGGTTTTACAAACAATTAGCACAACACTGCACCAAAGTAGCACAACACCTCCGATAATGTGCAAAAATGGAACACTTGTCAAAACTGTACAATGTCAAAGACCTTATTTTGATGTCATAACATAAACACAATCATCATATGGTCTGATTCTGTTTGATTTGAATTGTGCAGATTAATGAAAATATTTATTTCTTTTCATGTACTCAAGTCAGTCAATACTGAACATTTCAACAAAACATTCCTAACAAAACATTTTCCAGTTTTCATACAGTATTACTGAACGTACCATTGTACTGTAAGCTTAAAATAACACTCTAACAAATTATATATCCAGTTCAGTATCGAAAAAAAAAAACCTAAAGATCTCTCTGGCTGGCTGGCTGGATCTGGCCACAGCGCCCCATCGACATCACAGGCCATGTTTTCATTTGCAAGGCCATTGGGAAGAATCTTTTGGAGTGACGAATCCACCCTTGTATGGATGCTGCCTTCAATTTGATCACATGCTTCCTCCGTAGCTTGAATGAGGATCATCTGGACATAGGGCCGGAGATCATAAACCGTCCGCCGCCATTCTGGTTTAGAGTATGGTGGAAGGTATTGAACTGTAAATTGTGGGTGTTGAAGAAAGCAGTTTTGAACCAGAGCAGAACATTGTCCCAGACGACGATGTATTGCATCTGGTCCCTTTGGTGGTAATATTGTGTAATCTGTGTAAAAATGTGAGAATGAGGTCAGTGTAGTGGTGGAGGACTCTATTTTGTGTAATGGCAGGATAAAGGGTAATGAGGTTTCTTCTGCTTCTTCTCAGTGTTGTCAGGTTAAATCCAGCCTCGTCAATGTATGTAAACTCATGCGGGACTTCCTCCGCATCCATTTTCAAAACTCTGAAATACAGCAAAATATCACATCAATATACTATACAGTAAAATTACATGTACAGTAAAAAGGTTATGTGTGCAGAACACAATACTACAGTCAGTGAACAAAACGTACCAGCACATGTTCACGCCGCAGGACTTTCACCATGTCTGAAGTTCTTTCAAACGCCGCTTCATAGAGTTATTTCATCACAACTTGATGTTTTTTAAGGATACGGGCTATTGTTGACAGAGTTGGACAGTATTGAAAGTTTGGTGATCATTGACAATAAGTCTGATTGCATTATTGGCCAAAACGAGGTTTATGATCTCTCTCTCTTGCTCCTGTGTGAATATGGGCCCTTGGTGTTCTCGACGTTCAATCCTATGTAAACAAAATACATGTAGCTTACTGTAAAATGTAATGTCGAATACATACGAAAACTGTTAGCTATGGATTTTCTGTTGACAGAAGATAAGTTTGTCTCTTGATGAAATGTCCGAACTATTGATGCCACCATGTCCCTGCTTTGGTTAGACTGTAGTCTCAGTTCAGCCTCCCTCAGTGTTAGTCTGTGGATTATCACATGGTCCACAATTGTTGCACGAATTTCGTCACACAGATTTGGTTGTCTTCTTTGTGCATGTCCTACCCCTCCTCCAGGTCTTCCTCTCCCTCTACCTTGTTCTCTCCTGATTCCCCCTCTCATCCACACTCTCCCTCTTCCTCTGACACCATCCATTTTTGCTGAAGACAGGTGAACTGACCTGTTAGCTTTTTATAGTGTTTGAACCTGATTGGTGTGTCTACAATTACAGTTTTTGTCTATTGCTTACACACTTTTTTGCAGAATTTGGCTCATTATGTCAAAACTCTACACACAAGACAATCACACCGAGCACTTGGAGATTAACAACTCACATCTATACCAAAATGAAACCCTGCAATCAAAGTGAAATTCTTGCAACAAAACCACACACACACACAAGCACCATTTCAATGACTCTTTCATATCAGCAGCAACACACTGATGGGTTTTATATAAAACACTGCAGTCTTTGTGTCTCAATTTTTATTGTCATTTTCTCAGGTTCATTCTTCTGTTAAACTCAAAAGTAGAATTTCTGCAGTAATCAAACAAGAGGTTTTACAAAAAAACAAACATTATGACAGAAATAAAGAAAAAAAGAATCACAAATCATCAAATTTAGCAACAAAACAAAAGTAAAAAAAACAAAACAATTACTGGATAAATTGGTATTGGGGGAAAAAATACATACTTGTGTGTGTGTGTGTGTGTGTGTGTGTGTGTGTGTGGAGTGGGGATTGGAGGCTTATGGATCCCACCTTCTGTTCGGATCTGGACACAAGACCTCATCCGCGTCACAGGCGATTGTGGTTGCGATCATCCACCGCCACGCAGAAAAGAGTTCCTGGATTGCATTTAGAAAGGGGCTGTAAGGGGGCAGATTTGCAGTTTTTCTCGATTGTTTACACACATTTTCTGAAAGCATGCCTCATACTCTCAGAACTCTACACACAAATCAAAACACACACACACACACAATGGGCAAAACTCCTCAATTCTCCTCCAAATGAAACTTTACATTCAAAACAATGTTCTTTCTTCTCAAAATGGTATTTTGTTTTCAAATGACACACGCAAACCATCATATGAATAGACATTCATAAGAACCAGTTGAACACTGATGGAAAACACTTCTCCATTCATCATCATGACTTTGGTCTTTATTTGGTTCAGTGTTACACTTACTACAGACAGTACAAACATAAGTGTGTTGTAAAATATTTGTAGTATATATATAAAATAGTTTTTATAGTCAGAACACACAAATACACAGAAACAAATATATTTTATTTTTACAACAAAAACATCCCAACCGACGCAAAGTTGCACGTACAGTGGTGTACATACAAAACAACAGAAGAATTTAGTGTACACAGTAAAAAAAAACATGCTGCATCCTCTCTTCGGTTTCGGTCTGGCCACAGCAGCTCATCCACATCACAAGCAATGTTTTCCCCGTCCTCCTCCTCTTACTCTCACTCCTCTGCCTCTGTTTCCATCGTTGGCATCCATTGCTCCAGAACAGAAGAGCTCACCTGTTGCCCTTTCATGCTAAAGCTCTGTTTGTAAAAATGTGAGACAGGCGTTTGCCCATGTGAGGAGTCAGTGTGCATATTTGAATGGCAGTGTGTTCCCTGTGAAAACAAGAGATTTTCTGCCTGAAAATTGTGCCAAATGCAGAGAACTGTGTGTCGTGTTTTGAAAAAAGTGTGTTTTAGAACTGCGATGTGAGTGTAAAGCAGGAATTGTGCTTGTAGTTTAGCAGAATTGGTTCAGGCCGTTGGTGCATGAGTTACATCACCTTACATGTCTCAAGTACCAACATTTGTGTGTAAACAATCGAGAAAAACTGTAAAAGTGTGAAATGGTCATGGTCGTTGAACCAATCTCGGACTAGAGCAGCGCTGTTGCTCTCCGCACTGGTCCTCTCTCTCTATGTCTTCCTCTTCCTCTGACTCTCATTGCCTCCATGCTTGCAAAGTTCTCAAATTGGTTCTCCTGTTTGTAGTGCTGAGGCTCAGACCGATTGGTGTGGTGTTTTTTGTGCAGGTGTTTTCAGGTGTGTATGGAAGTGCCTACAATTCCCAGATGAGTTTTGTACTTTGAACAGAGTGTTTTCCCAATGATAACAGGTGATCTTGTTTTTGAACAGTGTCTAATGTAAGAAAACGCGTTTCGCAACAAGTGTGTTATAGAATTGCAAACAAAGTGCAAAGCTGACACTGTGTTTAAGGTGTGCTACAGGAAGTTGTAGGTATTGAGGCTTTGGTCTAAGCATTCTGTTTTAGTGCGTAGGCAATGGGCAAAAACTGTAAACCTTGCTTTACTTGCGGCTAATTCATTATAATGAAATAAAATCATGCCATCAAGCGCAACATTTATAAAACTAATACATTACCTCATCCATGAACATGATATATGTTTCCCATCTGATTGATTTAAATCAGCGGTGGAGTTGAAGACGACAGTTCCCACAATTCAAGCCACGGCGTTGTTGTTGTTTTGACTGACGCCCTCTAGTGGCCAAAACTTTTACATATTGCACCTTTAAGACCGATCTCAATACCAAGACCGGTCTCGAATACTACAACACTAAGTTTAGGCGTACTATAACACTGAAGCAAGCATTTTAAATTCATGGAACAGTGGATGAGTACAATCTACCAGAATAGCTCTAGCTTCCTGCAAGACAAACCATTCAAAGATATTTGATAACCCGGTCTGCTTAATGCCAATAATCTTCCTACTTTGGTTGACAATGCCATCACATTTCATTTTATATATAAAAGTTTAGCAACTTCCTCATTGTTGCTGCAACTTTCATTATTTTATTATTATTATCGTTATTATTTATTTTTGCAACAAGGAGCTGTGTTGGATAAATTCAAACAATTTTTTTAACAATTAACAAGCAGACCACAATTATCTGCATGGTAACTTACCTGAAAAGGGAATATCCTTCTTGTGGTTTGTTACCCAGAGGATGTGTGCTGTGAGAAGAAAAAACTAAGAAAGACCTTCTGTCACTTCTAACTTTCTCTGGGTGATCAATTTACATGAAAATATCGCCACCGTCGAACAGCCATTTTCTTCGTCTTATGCTATATTTAAACAGAAAATTAGGTAAATGTGAACAACTTTACCTTGAATTTGGAAATATTATAATAACACAATATTTGCACTCAAAGAGTAGTAAAGAAGCAAACACATGCAAACATGCACAATGATGAAATTAATATGCTGCTCAGCATGTGACATTTTTTTGTGACTTTTTTTTAGCAGGCTTTATCTACTTTTCCGTGAAAAACAACACTACAGATCGTTTTAAGTTGTTCGCACAGGATGTGTCTATTTTTAAAGGCCGGAGCAATTTGCTCTAATTGCAATAGATGCACTTTACACTAAATGTTACACTAACTGTAAATAAAAAGTCTTTTCTTTGCACGAAGTGCAAACAGCTTTGCTAGATGCAATTTATTTATAGCAGGGCGATGTGCCTCAAGAGCCCCGTGTTCAGTCCCATCTGTTGCACTTTATATTCAGCTCTGTCACAAGAACATCCTCTGACAATAGATTTTTCATAGTTTTCATATATAGTTTTTACCGCACAATTTTTCATATACATTTTTAAAAACAAACGCTCACAGTCTTTCTATGGCCATTTCTCAAAACTCTACACACAACATGCAAAATGTCACACATATCTTGCTAGAGCAAATGCTTCATTCAAAACTATTTCAACTGTTCCAGAAATGGTATTTTTCTGCAGTAACTCTACACACAAACATCAAATGATAACCCACACACACGCCAAACTACACACAGATGTGAAAAATGTAAAACACTACCGACAAGCTTTTAAATTATACAGGTTTTTTTTTAAAAAGGAAAGTTTCCTGTAATGAGTTAGTGTGGGCGGTGAGAATATACACCAATAAGGCATAACATTATGACCACAGGTGAAGTGAGGAACACTGGTTATCTCTTCATCATGGCATGGTTAGTGGGTGGATATATTAGGCAGCAAAGGCTCATTGATGCTTGTGAGGAGCGAAGGCCATGTGGTCCGATCCAACAGACGGGCTCCTGTAGCTCAAATTGCTCAAGAAGTTAACCTGTTGTGGCAGCAAAAGGGGGACCAACACAATATAAGTAGGCGGTCATAATGTTGCGCCTGATCGGTGTACAGTCAGCAGTATAAAATCCATTATGTTTATAGAGAAGTATAAAGAATAAACAGAAATGCAAGGGGGTAGAAATAAATTTCTTTCTTTCTCACAACACTGACTTTTGATTTCTAAGTGATGAATTTTGTTTTCACACATGATCATTAGGTGTAGGTAATCGGGAAACGATTGTGGCATTTAAATGGCAGTGTTTCCCAGTTGAAACAAAAGAGTTGTGTGTCTAATGCAGAGAACTGTGTTTAGAGTGTTGCGAAATGCAACGTAATGTGCTTGTTTTGAAGATTTGCTCTAAAGATTAGGTTAAAAACTGTAATAAGCCCATGTGTAATTTTTGATTTCTGAATATGATGTGGATGACATTGAAGGGATTATATTAATGATGGATGGATAGAGATGACTTGGAAGAGTGAGGATATTTTTTAATATAACTCTGCTTGTGTTTTTCTGAAATAAGACAGTCATTTACACCTAGGATGGCTTGAGGGCGAGTAAATCATGGGATCATTTTTGGGTGAACTAACCTTTTAAGGCCGTGGTGCAAGAACTCAAAGGGAAAGGGGTTAGAATCTGGAGCCTTGAGCCATTCGTGTTGCTAGAACGTGCAAATGAGAGCAAGCCAATAATAAAGCCAAATTCTTCATATTGGCACAATATTGCGACCCGTACCTGCTTATTTTTACTCCATAAACTGGATCACTTCATGTCAAAGGCGCATATAATAAGTGGAAATGGCCACAATATGAGTGTGTGCTCTGTGAAACATCCTAACAAATATAAACAAAATGACGCCGATGTTGATTTGGTTGAAATTACTGAACACAATGAGTCTTTCGTCGTGGAATATTATTTTGATCAATACCAAACGCATGAGACGCCAGAGAGTTGCTATGGTTGACACGGTGTCAGTCATTGCCGTTTTGGGAGTGAGTTGTGTTTCATACACACAACGAAAGATACTTTACGGGATTCACCATTAAATTTAATTGCGGTCGTCACTCCAAACACATGTACAACAGTAGCCTACTCATTTCCAGCAAACACAGGACATTTTGCTCACATTTGCATATGGTTCCACTTTCTTATTTTTGGGAACCAAATTTTGACATTTTTTGAAAGTCCAATTTTGGAAAGCAACACTGTCAGAATATTGCAGGGATGTGTAATAAGAACCTTGACCGTAAGTTCCCTAAGGGTTATTTTTAGGTTTTATTTTTATAACTTTGCAGAGTTTTTAATGTGAGTGTATGTAGAATATTCTCTAATGGTCATTTTTAGTTTTTGCTATCACATCTTCCCAGAATTTTGCGCAGAAGTTTTCCGTGACAGAATTTACTCTAAAAAGTAATGAATTACGAACTATCGTATGCTATTAATAATTAGTTAAGCAATTCATAGTTTATAAAGCATTGTCCATACATTAATACACATTAGTAAGCAGTTTATAAATACAGCTGTTTATTCTTGATTCATACGCATATCTATAATGTGTTTAATAAAGTATAGAGGTAAAATTAGTAATGATCAATTTATGATTTCGCAATTAAGTATTACATTATTTACAAACCAGTTCTTTAGGTGTTGTCAGTCGTTCACAAGCGTAACTAATGATTCACAACGTGCAGCGATTATAAAGTGTTACCCATAATGGTAAACTTTTGAAGATTTTTGCATTCTATAAATAATGCGTTACAACACATTTGCCCTGTTGCCCTTTGAGAATGAATAAATTCCTTCATGCAATGAATGCAAATGTCATTTGGTGACTGATCTGTATCTCTCTGCACCTAGATGGAGTCAGCAGTTTCACAAACCCTCAGAACTGCAGTTCCACGAACCAGCTTCACCACTGCCCCGGACGACATCACGGCAGCAAACACGACTCGCACTGAACAAAACGACTCCTGTCAATTCTCAAAGATCCCGGCTCACCCTGTTTTCATATTCGCATACTCTCTGGTGTTTCTTGTCAGTCTGGTGCTGAATTGCATCACGATGCGAGTGTATTTCTGCACTAAACAGTGCGTCCAGTCCAGCGTCACGGTCTACATGAAGAACCTGGCTGCAGCGGACTTCTTCCTTTGCCTCTGTTTACCTTTGCGCATCGCTAACTATGCCAGCAGTTCAGTGATCATGCGTAATATCTACTGCAGCTTTGGAGCTACAGCCTTCTATATAAACATGTATGCAAGCATTCTCTTCATGGACTTTATTGCTGCCAACAGGTATGCAGCTTAAACGAACTACTTCTGTTGACATACAGTAGATGCAAAGCTGAATGTTCAGCATCATTACTCCAGTCTTCAGTATCACATGATCCTTCAGAAATCATTCTATAGGCTGATTTGGTGCTCAGTCATTATTAACGGTACTTTACTCACACTCAAGCCATCCTAGACGAACACGATCTGAGATATATTTAAAAATATCCTGACTCTTCCAAGCTTTACAATGGTTGTGAATGGGGGTCCACATTTTCAAGCTAAAAACATGCAATCATGCATCATAAAAGTAATCCATATACGCCTCCAGGGGGTTAATAAAGGCCTTCTGCAGTGAAGCGCTGCTTTTTTGTTAGAAAAAAGTCTATATTTAAATCTTTATAGACTAAAATAACAAAACACGGAAGCAAAGAGGTTCGAGCAAAATGAAACATGATCACTAATTAGAAGGGTGAGTAAATCATGGGATAATTTTCATTTTTGGGTGAACTAACCCTTTAATTATTAATAACGGTTGGCATTATTATCGGTATTGAAAACAGCTTTTACTGCTTAATATTTCTGTGGGAATCATTGTACTTTTTTCAGGATTCTTTGATGAATAGCAATTTCAAAGGACAGTTGTTGTTTTTTTTTTTAATAGAAGCCTTTTGTAACCTTATGAATGTCTTTAATACACACTTGCCGTAACAATGTGGCTGTACTAAAGGTGAATAAGCAGCGCTCTCTTCCACTCTCATTATCCACAACCGAGTTCAACACTCTTATTTCTAAATCTATGAAGTCATTTCTGCCGATGAGTGTGCTTGAATTAGATCATTGAAGGTCAGCAGCAAAGACATTGATCAATCAAGTGAGATTAAATACATAAAGTATATTTGTGTAATTTAATAGAGTTGATTATTACAGGTTTGTGTCAAATTTGATTCATTTTGAGGAATTCTGAATGTTTTCGTGCAAGTGAGATGAGTCTAGACCAGTGTCTAGTTACTTGAAGAACTAATCTGATTATGTAACTCAAGTTGCGATATGCAGACGAGTTACTAGGGAAAATAACAAGGATCTAGAGCACAGGCAAACAGGAACAGGGAAACCAAACTAAAACACAATCAATCTGAACAGAACTAAACACAACTGTCAGGGTTTTAGTTCAGTGCTTGTGTTTTGACCCAGTTCTGCTGAGTTCTGTGTCTAGTCTCGCAATGCTTCGTGCTTGTTTCTCCTGTGAGTTTTTGCCTGCCTGTACCATGAGTTCTGAATTAAAGACTGTTCTAGTGATGTCTTTGTGCGCTTCTGTTGTGCAGACACTTGTGACAATAACTTTCTGAATCTCAATAATATTATTCATTCTTTTTTTTTTTTTTTAAATATTACTTACCCCAATTTTAAATTTTTAATTGTATCAGATATGAATCAGTACAACTATTTTCAACATTGATAAAAAAAAAAATAAGAAATGTTTCTTGAGCAGCAAATCAGCGTTTTAGAATGATTTCTGAAGGATCATGTGACACTGAAGACTGGAGTAGAGATGCTAAAAATGCAGCTTTGATCACAGGAGTGTAATAATATTTCACAATATTACATTGTTTTTACTGTATTTTAAATCAAATAAATGCAGAAAAGACTTATTTCAAAAACATTGAACATTCTAAATTATTCCAAACTTTAGTGTACTTAACAATAAATGTGTGCACCATTTTTTTTATCATTAAATATTTAGATGCTTTCTCACTTCCAAAGCACGATACTACAGCTTTCTTCAGAAAGAAACGCATATCATTCCAAGCATGAACTCATATTAGATAATAAAAACAGAATAATAATAACAATAATAATAAAATGATCTTTTACCTCAGGTACCTGAAGATTGTCCGGCCACTGGAGACTCATGCGCTGCAGACGGTTCGCACCGCCCGCCACATTTCCGCAGCTACTTGGCTCTCACTGTTAGCCATGTCTTCCGTCTACCTGATCCTCTTTCTGCTGACCTCCTGGGGTTACGATCATAAGACTGACAAAGTAGGCTGTGAGGCTTTACACAGTCCTCAGCTCAGTTTGGTCTACAAAATCACTCACAGTGTGTCCATGGTAGTCTTCATTTTTGTGCTGGTGTCTCTGATTGTTCTTTACTGGGGGACTTTGCAAAAGGTCCGAAAAGCTCAGTTATCCACACAGACCCCGTCCAGCAGCCACAAGTTCCGAAAGTCTAAGCGCAACATGCTCGTGCTCGTGGTTGTTTTTTGTGTGTGCTTTGTGCCCTATCACCTGGTGAGATTGCCTTATGCATTTATCAAACTTCAGATGAAAAACTGCACCGCCCAAGCGTTCTACGTCCTGAAAGAGCTGACTGTCCTACTATCAGTGCTAAATGCTTGTTTGGATCCACTTATATACTTCATCTTCTGTAAGGCCTTCAGAGCTCAGCTGAGCTTCAGGAAGAAAACGGATTCGCTTAAAGACAGTGACGATAGAGGACAGCAAAGGCGAATGAGCAACATGTTGAGCTACATCGAGACAAAGATCTCCACGCTCAGGCGTGAGAGTGTCATTTGACACATGACGATTTTCCTATTAAACAATGAGAAAAGGTGTGCAATGTATAGATGAAGGCTCTCTCAGTTGCATGGAATGTAATGGAGGAGTTCCTCTTAAAAGCTCGCCCATCTCAGGTTTGGTCCTTTTCTGTTGCACGACATTTAATTTTCAGTTTCACTGTCACTAGATGACAGCATGAAAATGATCTAATAGTGAATTTGTTGCTAGAAATTAACGTTCCAGATTGATACTGTCATGGATGCATTGAACTGATCAAAAGTGGCACTGAAGATATTTATTGCATAACATTACAAAACTGCCCAAACGTTTGCCCAAACTGTTATATTCTATACATATTTTAAAGGAAAAAAGTTATTTTAATTGTAGTAATATTTCTGTATTTTTGATCAAATAAATGCAGCCTCGGTGAGCACGAGACTCTTTTCAAAAACATGAAAAAAAAATAGTACCGACCTCAAAACCTTGGACTAATGGTGTATTTAATATTGGTGTTGGAGATGGTATGATTTGTGGACTAGCTTGCTTGCTATGGAAAAATACAGCATTTAGACTAAATGATTGCATAAAAATAAAATATTAAAACTGTTTTTTTTATTTTAAACAATCAGTTTTATTGTAACTCATTGTTAACTTTAATTAGGGGTTCAAGCGTAGCGCTGAAATCCTATTGTAATTGTTAAAATGTCCAAGGATCAGCGTTCTCCCCTAAAAGTGATTGGACAGACCAAAAAGTGTGAGGGCTGGTACTCACACTGTCTACGACGTCAGCAAGGCTCGCCCCGATCCCCCTGATGGGGGCGCTACAGCGCTGAAAAGTACGAAATCGCTCATAACTCATGAATCGCTCAGCCCTGAGTATACTTCTTTTTTTTTTTTTTCACAGAATGCACACCCTAGTGAAAAAATTGCATACTTAATTTATTTGCATGTACTTTAGTAAAACTAAATTTATTTGTGGCATGCTATAAATCGGTATACATAAAGCCTGCTAAATGGGAACAACAAATTTTGTACTAAATGCATTTTTGTTGTCCAAAAGCAGTGTTGAAGTCAATATACTTCTTTGTGCTAATGTGGATGCGTTCTTAAGTACACTTTAAATATACTCTTGTTTTTAAGTTTTGAAATGCAGAATTCACTCACCATAACCTTGAAATGTATTTTGGCGACATTAGAACTGCAATTACATACGTACATACATACATTAGTATTATACTGATTACAAACACATTGCAATTGTATTTCAAATAAACTTGGAGTGTGCTAATGGCATCATTATAGTGTGCTTCAAATAATCTTTTTAAATAATGGCACAGCTTAAGAATTTGCCTTTTAGAGATTTCCTTAATCTACCAGTAACTTACTTATCCAATGAACATCAGTGAGACACCGGGGACAGGTATATATGTACACTGAATTTAGGAACAAAAACACTCGCTTTACCTGTTGCTCCACCACGTAGATATGTACTATGCAAAACTGTATATACAGATTTTTCCATCAATGACATCAAAAATTATACGGATTTTACGACTGCAAATTGAAAAGTCTCAATATAGGCGGTGGAACATAGTAAGTGGTGCGTGAAAATAAATGTGAAACGGCATGTATATCAATAAAACTTTCTTCCCTTTTACTTGACATGATCTGTCATTTACGCAGTATGAAGGAATTGACCTTTCGCGAAGTCCCGCCCCCTTTATTTGCTATGCCCGACAACCCATGCGCTCTCACGCCACACATCATGTTCTCACGAAGTGAAAAATAAATCGCAGAGCAAAGAGGACACTGACAACAATTTTCACAAAAGAAATTTTTTAAGGAAGTTTATAGCATCAAATAAACATGAATGAACATCAGAAGGAACGTTGTTTCAAGCACAGGAAGACGCGCGTACACACACTTTTTGAAGTTCAAGTTCACCAATGTTAATCTACTAACTCCTCTGACTGCTTTGTTGGACAAAATGGCGAATTCAGGTTTATGATTGGTCAGATCGCCTGTCAATCTGTTTGCGAAGGGTCAATTGCATAAACCGGCGTAACATTAGTTTTATTCTTGTGCACGCACTAAAACACAAAACACACTTCGACTCAATTCGCCGCACAACTGCCCCTGATGTAAAACACAATGAAATGATTTACGCTGTGGATTTATAACGCATGAATTTAAGTGATTTACTTTTCATGCAGTTCATGCTGTTTTTTTTTATTTGTCATAATTACAAATCTTTACTTTTTTATTTTCTATATTTATGTAAATCTGCTTTGCAACAATGCAAAACTGTAAAAAGTGCTGTAGAGATCATTTTGAATTGAATTAAAATCATAACCTACCTGAACCACTGTGCGTAACTTAGGTGTTATTTTTGACAAAAATTTGCAGTATGACAAACAGATTAGTGCAGTTGTCAAGGCGAGCTTTCACCAGCTAAGGCTTCTCAGTAAGGTCAAACCATTCTTGTCCCGAGCTGACCTTGAAAAAGCCATTCATGCCTTTATCAGCTCGAGGATAGACTACTGCAATGCCCTCTACACTGGACTTAATCAATCACTTCTCAATCGGCTTCAACTGGTTCAAAACGCGGCAGCACGTCTCCTCACCAACACCTCCAAACGCACTCATATCACCCCAGTCCTCCGCTCGCTCCACTGGCTCCCGGGGCGGTTTAGGGTGGAGTATAAGATCCTGCTATTCACGTTCAAGGCCATCAAGGGTCTGGCCCATTGGAACTCTCCGCTCCTCTGAACACACCTCTCTGGTCACTCCAAAATTCAAATATAAAGTTTGGAGGCCGGTCATTTGCTGTCCAGGGCCCTTATCTGTGGAACGCTTTACCGACATTTCTGCGAAGCATCACCGTGTTGAGTGTTTTTAAATCGCAGTTGAAAACACATCTGTTCAGACAAGCTTTTAACACCTAAATCTCGGACTTTAATTGATATTTCTGTTTTATTTTCTGTTGTCTATTGATGCTTTTACTGGAAAGCGCCTTGTGCACCTTTTTGGCTGTTGTAAGGCGCTATACAAATAAAATTTGATTGATTGATTGATTGAACCCATATAAAAAGTGTGGGCAAATTATTAAAAAGGTAAAGGTCATAGTTATAAAACATTTGTCACGATTGTCAGGTGAAGTGCCGTGAAAACCACTAGAGGGCACTTCATCTTGGACTTCACTTCCCACAATACGCTACACACCCACTCACGCATTTCTGTCTCGCAATACGTGTCCCATAAGCCTTCTCGCCTGGACTGATTGCACCCATACCTGCAGTAAATCACATCACACTGTTTAAACACCCTGCACACACACTAATGTGAAAGGTCTTGATCTACTTCCAGCAATCATTTCTGAGCGTTTATGCCCGTGTTTGTTTTCCTTGTTTTTGATTCTGCCTGTTTTCCCGTTTTCTGATTGTTCTCTGCCTGCCCCTTGGATTTATTGCCTGATATTATTGATCACGATTCTCCTTATTCCCTGCCATACCTGTTTGCTAATCCTTGACCACCGCCTATCTGACTACGTCTATTCTTAAAGCTGCATTTGGATCCCACTCCGCTGTCTCCTCATTACACCTACTTATTTTTTTGCAACTCAAAACACATTTCCTGTAAACGTTTATCTAGGCCAATACTATTTTTATACTCAAGTGAGTTTAAGTAGAACACAAATACAGTTTCGTAGAACTCTATACTTAATCAGGTCAACAGAGGATTCAACAAAAATAAATCTCTGCCCTTGCAGCACCTGTTAGCAGAAACAAACTAGATGTTTCACTTCATACCTCACGTTTTTTTTGGTTTGCACTAAAAGAAAGCCGCATCTAAAAATAATTTCATTGGGTTGTTGCTAGTTGCCTATGTTCCTATGATTGGAAATAGTTGTCACTTGTGTATTAATGTTCAGCTCACGAGTTATTGATCCGGGAAGTTCACATCAGTGAATATATTGCCAACTTTACTGAACTCTTTGAGTTAAGCACTGATCTAATTACTTTATATTTGAGTCCAAGTTCAAACTGACCACTTTGTTGTTAACATATGGAGCTGAAACACTGCCGACGGGACAGGAAATGTTTGTCTGAGCTACCAACAGGTTTTGTGAGGAAATTCGAATATCTTTGCGAAAGAATGCAAACGTTTTGCAAGAAAACACAAAAGATTTTTTTTTTTTAAAAATTCCTCCCATCCCAATTTTCTCCACCACCATGTCCCTCTATGTGCTCCGTACCTATGTAAGAGCTGATTCTGTGGTCGCGTGAAAAAGGGCCCTGCGTCTGGCCACTTGGTGGTGCTATAACAGGAAAAAAACATGAAAAGGGCTACTTCACCGTTAGTCAGGACACATTTGCTGTGTCCCAATTCAGAGGTGCAACCTTCAAAGGCCGACTGCATCGCCACAGCGCGACAAAGGCTGTCCCAATTCGAAGGCTCCTTCAAATGCGGCCTCCAAATGCATCTTTCATTTCCTGTGCAAAGAAGAATACAACTGATGGATCCTTCACGGCCGTGCATACCCCACATTTCATTGCGCAGCTGTGTTCAGCTGAATTACACTTAGAAACGCAAGTACTGGGTTTCAACTCATTCAAATATCTAATGATAAAAACCGTCCCAGAATGTCCCATATAACTGTAACGGGGAGACAGCGGGATGGTATCCAAATGCAGCTTTATTAAGAAACGTGGTCAAACAGGCAATAGTCAAAACAATGGCGTTTTCAAAACAGGTGTGGAGGAGGATAGGCAGAATCGTCGTCGATGTACAGGAAAATGGATCGAGGCAGGCGGCAGGCAAACAACAGTCCATAAATCAAAAGCAGTAAATGCAATAGGCAGGCAGAAAACCATCAGAAACACGGTTGAAACAGGCAGACTGGCAACGGGAAAACAAGACAGGGAAAAGACGCTCAGAAATGATAACCAAGGTAAATCAAGACTTCGCAGTGCAGTGTGCTTAAATAGTGAGACGTGATTTGGGGCAGGTGCGAGAGCAATCAGTCCAGGTGTGGAGGCTTCTGGGAAATGTTGTGAAGAGTGACTACAGTGGAAGTGTATGTGTATGTGTGTGAGTCCAAGGTGAAGTGCCCTCTAGTGGTCTAGTGACAGTCATAACAATAACACTCTGTAACACTCTTTAAAGGCGTGGCCTTCAGGTCTTGGAGTCTCTACTAATGAGCTGATGAGCTGAATCAGGTGTGTTTGATAAGTGATCAACAGAGTATGCATTCCATGGTAGGTGTCACAATCCCTGCCTGTGTTCTCTCCGTCTGTCATGGACTCTTATTTTGTAGTTGTGTGTCTCCGTTGTTGTTTGTTCACCTCATGTTTCCCTGCTGCTCTGTTCTCTAGTTTGTTACCATAGCAACCCTGAATAGTTCTTCATTGTTCCCTCAGGTGTTTCTTGTTTCTTTGTCCGCTTGTGTATTGATAGCCCTGTGTTTTAGACAGTCTTTGTGAGTTGTTGCCTTTGCTGTTTGCATTCCTGTTCAGGATTATGTTCCCACAGCGTGGTTGGATTGTCTTTGTTTATGTGTGGCTTTAATAAACTTTTGCTGCATTCAGATCCTCGTCCTTGCCACTGTTGTTACAGAACGACTCACCACAAGATGAATCTACCAGCGAAACCAGACCACAAGATGAACTCAGCAGGTGTTATCTGGGACACGTTGAGCAAACTTTGTTCCATTTTTCAAAATGGCCGTAGTATTGAGCATTATTAGTAATAGTATTGAGTATCGGATTCGCTAAATTATTGAACAATAAGTAATGATTGGGTGAGACTAGATGTGTAACGTCTCAGGTGTATTTTCAGAATTGTGTATGGCATTTGGAAATGTTAGCCTATGTTTTGTGTTGTATGGATGAAGCGTAACTGTGTGGTGGATTGCTGTGTGTTGACCTACTCTTTCGATGGCCCAAGAATAAGAGATAAATGAACTAACTAACTTGACTTTACACCAGCAAACACATTCTCATGGGTTAGGTCAAGACCGTTGGCGAGGACAATCGAATGGAAGGACATTTTCACTCAGGTTTGCACATAAAAGAATGGTCACTAACCAGGAACTTGCAGTGCACCTTCTTCAACACATAGAAATGAAAGTCAAAACCACCTGTCTTTCAAACCAGGAACCGACAGCACAGAGAGCATATGCAAACGAGAGCCAACATTTTCTATAGACTAGTGGTTTGTGGTTGTCTAGATACAGCGAATCTGGAAAGTTCGGGTTTCCTCTGCGTCATTGCACTACGTGCATTTCTTCATTGGCTGATATAATTAAAGCCAAACCCTAAGAAAAGAGGAAACTGGAGTTGCAATGTAGCTGAGCGAGTGTAGAAACTCTTCGACCAAGTATCTAAGTAGCTATTTGGGTTGTTCAACAACACCAACGTACAGCAAGAGAGCAGAATCGTTTTATTCCACCGTCTGATCGCATGTCTCCGGGGAAAATTATGAGGTAAGTTCTCATTCTCATTCTGACATCTAGCACCATGTGGCTGTCTCGCCTCGTCTAAGATTGTATGCATCCAATAAGTTGGAGTTTTGCAAAAATGTTAATTAATTGGAGGACTGACCTTTAATATGCACTCAACGTAAAGAGTATACCCTGGAGAGACGGGTATATAATGACATAACAGAACAGAACAGTAGTTTGAATCAAAACAACTTTAGTTTAGGGTCCAATTCTCGCTTTTAACCACGACCTTTACCTCGATAAACTCCTAATTACTGCTTATTAATAGTTGGTAAGGTAGTTGTTAAGTTTAGGTATTGGGTAGAATTACTGGATGCAGAATATGCTTTATAAGTACTAACAAACAGACAATATTTCTGGTAATATGCATGCTAACAACCAGATAGTTAATAGTGAGAATTGGACCCTAAAATAATACCATAATATTAAATATCGTATAATAGACATAATACCAAGTTCCAGCTCTAGTTTATTGTCCATAAATGTAGATCAGTTTCCTTTTTCAGCACATTAAACTGACCTCAAGCTGACTCACTTCCCTAAAGAAGATGTATGCAGACTATTCTCTCTTATCACCATTTGTAGAATATACCAAAAAAAAAACATTTTGGTAAGTCAAAATGATTAACATTGTAATCCAGTACACATTTGTAGTTTCAAGTGTTGAGAACAAGACATCATTTATTTGTTTTGGTCTGCTTGGAATCCACTGCTCCACAAGATCCAAACAAGGTTGTATTGCAGTTGAGAAAGATATAGATTAATGTTTTTAAGTTGTGTTTTACCCCATGAAATGATAATATTGTGGTTAGTGCTCAGACTTGAACGAATAGGCACTCTGACTATCAGAAATATGGGCTTTAGGCATTTAAGGCAGTGGGTGTTTAAACTGGGATCTCTCGAGTGCAACATGTGTTGAAAAATGTAAATAAATTATCGTTGATATTTGTCATATTTATAAATGTACAACTACTGCTTTATTACCACAAGACCCTTTTCAACTAAAATGATATACTTTGAGAACTTACAATTATTGTATTCTTAATGTCTAAGTAGTTGTGACATTAGCATGAGTTAATTTGCTTCCCTTTTTAGTGATTCTGATATTGATTGATTTGACCTCAAAGCAGCAGCTTCACTTGAACTTGCAAAGTTAAAGGATTAGTTCACTTAAGAATTCAAATTTACTGATCAGTTATTCACCCCCGTGTCATCCAAGATGTTTTTGTCTTTCTTTCTTCAGTCGAAAAGTAATTAAGTTTTTTGAGGAAAACATTCCAGGATTTTCTCCATATAGTGGACTTCACTGGGGTTCAATGGGTTGAAGGTCCAAATTGCAGTTCAAGTGCAGTTTCAAAAGACTCTACATGATCCCAGACATGGAATAAGGGTCTTATCTAGAGAAACCATCAGCTATTTAATATATATATATATATATATATATATATATATATATATATATATATATACTTTTTAACCACAAATGCTCATCTTGCATTGCTCTGTGATGCACCATGTACACTCAAAAAATATAGTTTTAACATAAAAAAATTAATAAACAAAATGTGATTCATATTTGTCAGTCATACGTAAATGAAATAGGTCAGATTGATGTAATAGTTCACAGGTTAATGAACACTGTTTAGTGGTCATGTGTGTGCGCACTACTGAGTTAAAGCACCGTTGAAGCAGCGTCAGAGTTCATGAGATCATTAAGTGATGATTGAGCAGTAATGATGAACGCCTGCTGTTAACAAGCAGAATCACTGAAGGACAGAGAAACACAAGAACTACAACTGATGAAATCAACTGAAGATAAAAGACATTTCATCTCTCACTATTCATATACTTAACTATTACATAAATCTTACCTATTTCATTTACATATGACTCACAAATATGAATCACATTAAGTTTATTAGTTTGTTTATGTTAAAACTGTGTAATCCAAATGGATGGAAAATTGCTATGTAATTAAATTACATAAAACTTATGTTTAGACAGAAATATTTTTATGAGTGTATTGATGTATTGATATTTGTCATATTTATAAATGTACAACTACTGCTTTATTACCACAAGACCCTTTTCAACTAAAATGATATACTTTGAGAACTTACAATTATTGTATTCTTAATGTCTAAGTAGTTGTGACATTAGCATGAGTTAATTTGCTTCCCTTTTTAGTGATTCTGATATTGATTGATTTGACCTCAAAGCAGCAGCTTCACTTGAACTTGCAAAGTTAAAGGATTAGTTCACTTAAGAATTCAAATTTACTGATCAGTTATTCACCCCCGTGTCATCCAAGATGTTTTTGTCTTTCTTTCTTCAGTCGAAAAGTAATTAAGTTTTTTGAGGAAAACATTCCAGGATTTTCTCCATATAGTGGACTTCACTGGGGTTCAATGGGTTGAAGGTCCAAATTGCAGTTCAAGTGCAGTTTCAAAAGACTCTACATGATCCCAGACATGGAATAAGGGTCTTATCTAGAGAAACCATCAGCTATTTAATATATATATATATATATATATATATATATATATATATATATATATACTTTTTAACCACAAATGCTCATCTTGCATTGCTCTGTGATGCACCATGTACACTCAAAAAATATAGTTTTAACATAAAAAAATTAATAAACAAAATGTGATTCATATTTGTCAGTCATACGTAAATGAAATAGGTCAGATTGATGTAATAGTTCACAGGTTAATGAACACTGTTTAGTGGTCATGTGTGTGCGCACTACTGAGTTAAAGCACCGTTGAAGCAGCGTCAGAGTTCATGAGATCATTAAGTGATGATTGAGCAGTAATGATGAACGCCTGCTGTTAACAAGCAGAATCACTGAAGGACAGAGAAACAAAGAACTACAACTGATGAAATCAACTGAAGATAAAAGACATTTCATCTCTCACTATTCATATACTTAACTATTACATAAATCTTACCTATTTCATTTACATATGACTCACAAATATGAATCACATTAAGTTTATTAGTTTGTTTATGTTAAAACTGTGTAATCCAAATGGATGGAAAATTGCTATGTAATTAAATTACATAAAACTTATGTTTAGACAGAAATATTTTTATGAGTGTATTATGTAGTCACGTTGGAAAGGTCACACGTAACGTAGGCGGAAAAACTGATCCAGTGTCTACCAAGTGAACATGCAAAGACAGACACCCTTTACAAAAAAGGTAATGATGTCAGATGATTTTGAAGTTGGAGGACAAAATGGAATTTTTCACCCTCATGCGATACTTTTGCCAACGTCACGCTTGACCTTTCCAACATGATTACGTAATACATGGTGCATCGCAGAGACGAGCATTTGTGGCTAAAAAAAGTGTGTGTGTATGTATATATATATATATATATATATATGATTTTTTTGCTTGATATTCCTCGTCTGGGATCATGTAGAGCCTTTTGAAGCTGCACTGAAACTGCAATTTGGACCTTCAACTCATTGAACCCCAGTGAAGTCCACTCTGTTGTGACAAATCCTGGAATGTTTTCCTCAAAAACCTTAGTTTCTTTTCGACTGAAGAAGGAAAGACATAAACATCTTGGATGACACGGGGGTGAGTAAATGATCAGGAAATTTTCATTCTTAAGTGAACTAATCCTTTGACAAACCTGCTTGTTGTATATAATTTTGAATATTTTTAAAGGGTTGGTTTATTATAATTTCACTTTTTTAACTGTAGTTAGTGTGTAATGTTGCTGTTTGAGCATAAACAACAAAAAGCCAATGGAGATATTTTCTTTTAAAGAAATTGCTTTTTAAGGACTACAACAAATGGCTCTTAGAGACTACAACAAGCTTCTTCCCGAGTTGGTGACATCCCGAAGGCTCAAATTTACATATACCCGCCCACAACACCCAACAAAGGGGGTGAGGTCATGTTATTGCAATACAGTATGCAACTCAGATGTAATAGCTTGTCATAAAAGCAATGACAACATAAGTCATAACCACAATTAAACTAATCTATACTTGTTCTATCATCATGCAGCATATATTCTCTGACTCTGCAAAACCTTACAACATTTCCCACAAAAGCGATTTATAGATTATCATGACAGAATATGCTAATCAATGACGTTAAGATAGTTAACTCCACACTAGCAATATAAATTCATCAACTAACCCTTCAGAGATGTCCTGTTGCATTCTACATGTTGTCACGTCTTCGTCCCTCCATCCGCTTGAACATAAAAGGCTGAACAGTGTCCGACGTTTTCACCTCTTCTCGGGAGCAGCAGCTCATTTGCATTTAAAGGGACACACACAAAAACAAAAAAGTGTTTAAAAAAAGTTGTAAACAAATTTAAACATGCAATAAATGATCTGTGGGGTATTTTGAGCTCAAATTTCACATACACACTCTGGGGACACCAGAGATATATTTTACATGTTGCAAAACTGGCATTATATGACCTTTAAGATTTATTGTGCTTCTTATGTAAAAAAAAAAAATTGAATTGAGTGAATAAATAAATAATTCAGAGTTGCAATTTTATAATTTTATCTTATGGGATGTCTGTTCACTTTTATGGGACCTTCTTATAAGGCCCCTCAATAACTGCTTTTATGTATTTATTAATCTTCGTTAACGTTATACAACTGTTCACTGTTAGTTCATGTTAGATCAGGTCAATTAAATATTAGGTGTACAGACACACCTTAGACTTTAATCATTTTGAAATGAACATGAACGAAGATTAAAAAATGCTTTAAAAAATGTTTGTTATTAGTTCTAAGGGAATCTGATGTAGCTAACTAACGTTAATAAATGAAACCTTATTGCAAAGTGTAAGAAAATGAGAAAATATAAAGAAATAAGTATTCTTATCTGTAATATGATATTTTCAAGAGAGAATGTTATCAAGCAAACTAGTAGTTAATGCGCTGTGAACTGACATGAACAAACAATGAATGTTAATGAAGATTAGTAGAACTAATAGAAGGAACTAGATTAAATATTTTGACTGTTGTGATTCCAAATGGGTTTAATGACCCGTAACTCTGCCTGAGTATCGGACAAGTGTTCACTGTTGGCCAGAGGAGAACTGACCCCCCGACTAAGCCTGGTTTCTCCCGAGGTTTTTTTTCTCCATTTGTTGGAGTTTTGGTCCTTTGTCTTGCTTAAGTTGGGGACACTTGCTTGATATTCATCAGTGTTTTTGGTGTGGTTGTATGTGAACTGAGCTGAGCTGGACGATTACGTCACTGTTTTCTGCTGTGCTGATATACATAAATTAAGTAGACTAATAACTATTGATATTTGGAACGGAATGAATCAATAATATATAGAATAAGCTGCACAATGACACCATTTTCTTATTAATGTAAAGCTGCTTTGCCACAATTTGCATTGTAAAAAGCGCTATATAAATAAAGATGACTTGACTTGACTTGATTAGTAATACATGTATTGCTCATGGTGAGTTGAACCAATGAACCTTATTGTAAAGTGTTACCATATATTCATATAAACCGTTCACATATTGCTGTGAAACATCAGTAGGACAGGAACCGGGCATAAAAATACTTCTTAAACTAATTTTTTTTCTTTTTGTCTATTTCCAGGATTTCTACATGACGTTTCCTGCAGATAGGTGACGTCAAATCTTTGTGCGAGCAAAACAGGAAAATGCTTTCGCGTGCTCGAACAGGAGACTAACCACTTCCTCCTCCCATACCTTTTACTTTCTGGTGAAGTGAAAAACCCAACTGTTTTCAAATGTTCTTCTTATTCTCGGTGTCTGACGAGAGTTAGACACGTCAAGAAAAGGAGAACTAAAACGTGTTTGTTCGATAGCCTTGATTTGATTTATTTACGTTCAGAGTTGACTCAGTCAAGATCCAAAAATGGGGAGTCCAAATTCAAGCATCTGCGTGGTCAACGACAACATGGTTCCCTTCGCCACAATCTACATCCTCATCTTCCTGATCGGAGTGGCCACGAGCGTGGTGGCGCTGTGGGCCTTCATAACCAGCCGCAGTGCGAAAAAGTGCATTAACGTTTACTTCATCAATCTTCTGACGTCCGACTTCCTCCTGATGCTGGCGCTGCCCGTCAAGATCGCCAAAGATCTGGGCAATGATTCGAAGGGTTTGATCATCTTTCATTGCCAAGTGAGTGGGCCGCTCATCTACATCAACTTGTACGCGTCCATCATCTTTCTAGCTTTTGTCAGCGCTCAGCGCTACCTCCAGATCACTCGCAGCTCCAAGCTGCTGCGCCTGCAGGAGGTGGGATTCGCGATTCTGATGTCATCGGTGGTCTGGTTCCTCGTGCTCTTCATCAATGTGCCCAACATGGCCATCCCCATCAAAGAAAACATCAAAGACAAAGTTGGGCTAACATGTTCCGACTTAAAAAATGATTTGGGCAAGCACTGGCACGCGTTGTCTGTATTCCTGGGCATGGCTATCTTCTTCAACGCTTCAGTAGTGGTGCTGTTGTCCAACGGCCTAGTCTTGAAGCAGCATTGGGGTCGGCGTGAATCCGACCCTGAGGAACAGGCCAGCGCCCGACATGCCTTCGTGAACATTGCGTTGGTGACCTTGGCTTACGTGGTGTGCTTCGTGCCGTACCACGCCGTGCGAATGCCGTACACTTTTACGCAGATAGAGGTCATCACCGAATGCACGTTGAGGAAGAACCTCTTTCTGGCCAAAGAGTCTACTCTACTTCTCGCCATCCTGCACCTGTGCTTTGACCCCGTGCTGTACTTCTTCATATGCCGTGCATTCAGGCAGCAGATCACGAAGGCCTTCTCAAACAAACGCGCCGTTCCAAGCGAAGATCCAGAGTGAGAGTTATGGGGTTGTCCCTATGCTATCCCTACCATTTTTGGTCCTCATCAGGAAGACAGATTATAAATGAATAATGTTTTTTGAAAATGTAAAAATGCATAAGGTTTTCTGTGATGGGTGGTAAAGTGTGTTTATATTGTGTACAAATCAGTTTTATCTATGGAAAGTCCTCATAAACCATGACAACACATGTGTGTGTGTGTGTGTGTGTTCACATGTATAGCTATATTTGTGAGATCCAAATGTCCTCACTTATTTATGAAAACCAACTAGTGATCCCATTTGACTGTTTTTTATTTAAATGTAGTGTTTTGAACATGTTTCATGAGTTCACACTACAAATGATTAGATAGAGTAAGAGTATGTATTTTTGCCGTGCTGTCCGGGGGAGGGATCCGAACCCGGAGTACTACCCCATATCTTTGGTTAGGAAAGTAACCAGGCAAGGAGACGGGAACATTGGCTACGTATAGGCCTCCTCTTATACTGACAGCTCAATCATGAATTTATGTATTCATAAGTTTTATCCATGTAAGTAGTGATCATTCAGTGAATAAATTGTATTCCACATCCAAAATTCCTGAGTAAGCATGTTTCTGAAATTGTAAGAATTGATTATAAAGAGATATTTTTTAAGAAATCTTTTAAATCTCTTAACTCTTCATTTTTTTATATAAATCAATGTTACAAAATCAATGTTAAAATAGTTAATTTTGTGCCTCTCTTATTTGATACATACATATATATATATGTGTGTGTGTGTGTGTGTGTGTGTGTGTGTGTGTGTGTGTATATATGTGTATATATATATATATGTATAGGGTTGGGGAGTAACGAAACACAAGTAACTTAGTTACATATTTAAAATACAAAATTTGAGTCACTGTGTTTGATTTTAAATGGGTGGTAATCAGATTACAGTTCCATCTGAAAAGTGTTTTAGATTACCAAAGTGATTACTTTGAGTTTTAATGTCATTTAAACAGCGATTGGTGATTCTCTGACTCTGACCGTCTGAAAAAGACGAGTTCAGTTTCATCAACACACTGTAAAAACTGTTACTTAATTTCAACTCAAAAAAATTAAGGCAACATTTTCCAACTACTTTTTGTAAGTTTAGTGAACTTCTTGGTATTTTGAGTTCGTAAAAATCAGTATTATGTATTTTACTGTATGCTAAAAAATGAAGTAGAGTCTACAGGATAAAGCAAAACATTTGAGTTTCACCATTGTGACAAGGAGCAGCATATTGACCAAATCATATAGTTAAAATAAGTAACATTTACAATAAAAAAATTAAACTTTTTGATTTTAATTAATTAATTTACTCTCATTAATTTAGACAAATTATTTATTCAATCCACTTGAAATAATTAGATAGCATTGCCATAACTTTAATAAATAATAAAAGAGAGGTATTCGTTTCCAAGGCTCTATAACAGCTGATATATACAAACACTTGGGTGAACTTTAATGTTAATGTAACACAGCAATGGTAATGTAAACATTTTAACATTAAAAAGTACAGCAACTTCTGAGCATCTTTAAGTGCAGCACAGAACACCTTCAAAGTTCAATCACGCTGTATAAAGCCCTCAAAAACTCACAGAAATCCGAAACTGGTCCGGGAAAGGTGACAACGACCGTTAATGCTCACGTTGTCATGCAGCATGTGGGCGCCTGAGCGGGTCGTGACCTTTTGCTTTGGATATAAACACTTAAATAGAGTTTTGTAGAAGCAATTTATTGTGAAGTTCAGTAAAATCATTTTTTGATTGGTAATAATAAGTTACAAAAACATTCATACTTTTTACTAAAACTTTTTTTAGTAAAACTTAAATGAATACAAAAAGAAAAGGGAATCAATTTATTGGAAGAAATATACTTTTTAAAATAAATTCCTACAGACGACACCCTTGAAGCACTTTTTACAGGGCATTTTAATACTGTCAACTGAACTGTCCTGTCATGACCTGATGATCCACGACTGTTTTCATGATGGTTGTTTGTGAGTCATTTTATAATTGTAAAAAAGGTCACTGCAACCTTTTCCTCCCAATTTGTTTTTCCCCTCACAATTCTGACTTCTTTTTCTCAGAATTGTGAGATTTAAACTCACAATTGCAAGTTATAAAGTCAGAATTGGGAGATATGAACTTGCAATACTGTCTTTTTTTCTTGCAATTGGGAATTTAGTATGTGAGTTTATATCTCATAATTCTGACTTTTCTCAATATTGTGAGTTTATATCTCATAATTCTGACTTTTCTCAATATTGTCAGTTTATATCTCATAATTCTGACTTTTCTCAATATTGTCAGTTTATATCATAATTCTTATCAATATTGTCAGTTTATATATTTTAATATATAAGTTTTTATCTCAATTCTGGATTTATAACTCGCAACTGCAACTTTATATCACTCAATTCTGAGGGAAAAAGTCAGAATTGTGAGATAAAAACTCTCAATGACCTTTTTTGTGTTTGTTTCACACTTATTAGTATTCCAAAGTATTCTAAAGTATTTAGATGAAGTCACTAAACTTGAGTAATGTAACGAAATACGTTACAAATGACTTTTTAAAGCAAGTATTTTGTGATGTGTAGTGAAATACATTTTAAAAGTAACATACATACATGTATGTATATATAGTTAGTGAGTACAATTGTTCATTGTTTGTTCATGTTTCAGATGCATTAACTAACATTAAGTAATTCAACTTTTGATTTTAAATATGTATTAGTAATGTTGAAATGAACATATAATAAGATTAATAAATGCTGCAGAAGTATCGTTTATTTCAGTTCATGTTAACAAATGTTTTACAAATGAAACCTCACTGTAATGTGTTACCCATAAATCCTTCATCATATCACACATGATAAACTCCCTATTTAAAGTTCAACTGTTGCAGTGAAATGACTTTATTAATTGCTGCCAGAGATGCTGATCTAGTAACCAATCCAGTGTAAGGTCACATCATGCCCGATCACTGGTGCGAGACGTTGCTTGGCGACGGGGTGCAGTGAGCGCGCTCAGCGTAACACTATCCAGAGAAGACATTGGGAGACGACTTTACTCCCTAACATGTGTATTTGAGCATTAGAGATCACTTCATAGCGTTCGTGTTTTTAGACTTGAGGGGAAATCGACAGCAGCAACGATGTCTTTTTCCATGTTGGATTACGGGAAGGTTGACGTGTGGATATCCAGTGATTACTGAGGCTGTGCTCGAAGACCCGGTGTCAAACACAATGGCCAGCCGTCAGAAGAAAATTATGTTCTCTGTCGCGGGGGTGCTTTGCTTCGGTTGTGTTCTGGTCGTGGCGGCTGCGATGGGCACTCAGTTTTGGGTTCAAGCGGCTGTTCTGTGCAAGACGGGCGCACAGATCGTCAACGCATCGGGAGCAGAGCTGGAGAAGTTCATCGGAAGGGCGAACTACGGACTTTTCCACGGGAAGGGGATGAAACAGTGTGGGCTGGGAGACAGACCCTTTTATTTCTCTTGTGAGTAACTTCATCACCGTAAGAAATGAAATGACAGTAAATGTCTTGAAGGGTTAGTTCACCCAAAAGTGAAAATTACCACATGATTTCCTCACCCTCTTCTTTCAGATGAACACAATCAGAGTTATATTAAATAATGTCCTGGCTCTTCCAACTTTATAATGGCAGTAAATGGAGGATGACATTTTGAAGCCCAAAAAAGTGCTTCCATCCATCATAAAGGCCGCGATGTACTTCAAACAAAATCGAACAACAAACTGGCACAATTTAGGAAATCGAGTGACCGAATTAGTAAATAGTGCACACAATTTAGTAAATCAAGTGACCGAATTAGTAAATAGTGCACACAATTTAGTAAATAGAGTGACCGAATTAGTAAATAGTGCACACAATTTAGTAAATAGAGTGACCGAATTAGTAAATAGTGTGCACAATTTAGTAAATCAAGTGACCGAATTAGTAAATAGTGCACACAATTTAATAAATCAAGTGACCGAATTAGTAAATAGTGCGCACAATTTAGTAAATAGAGTGACCGAATTAGTAAATAGTGCGCACAATTTAGTAAATAGAGTGACCGTATTAGTAAATAGTGTGCACAATTTAGTAAATCAAGTGACCGAATTAGTAAATAGTGCACACAATTTAATAAATCAAGTGACCGAATTAGTAAATAGTGCACACAATTTAGTAAATAGAGTGACCGAATTAGTAAATAGTGCGCACAATTTAGTAAATCGAGTGAACAAATTAGTAAATAGTGTGCACAATTTAGTAAATAGAGTGACCGAATTAGTAAATAGTGTGCACAATTTAGTAAATCGAGTGAACAAATTAGTAAATAGTGTGCACAATTTAGTAAATCGAGTGAACAAATTTGTAAATAGTGCACACAATTTAGTAAATCAAGTGACCGAATTAGTAAATAGTGCACACAATTTAGTAAATAGAGTGACCGAATTAGTAAATAGTGCACACAATTTAGTAAATAGAGTGACCGAATTAGTAAATAGTGCACACAATTTAGTAAATAGAGTGACCGAATTAGTAAATAGTGCACACAATTTAGTAAATCGAGTGAACGAATTAGTAAATAGTGCGCACAATTTAGTAAATCGAGCGAACAAATTAGTAAATAGTGCGCATAATTTAGTAAATAGAGTGACCGAATTAGTAAATAGTGCACACAATTTAGTAAATCGAGTGACCGAATTAGTAAATAGTGCACACAATTTAGTAAATCGAGTGACCGAATTAGTAAATAGTGCGCACAATTTAGTAAATCGAGCGAACAAATTAGTAAATAGTGCGCATAATTTAGTAAATAGAGTGACCGAATTAGTAAATAGTGCGCACAATTTAGTAAATCGAGTGAACAAATTTGTAAATAGTGCGCACAATTTAGTAAATCAAGTGACCGAATTAGTAAATAGTGCGCACAATTTAGTAAATCGAGTGAACAAATTTGTAAATAGTGCGCACAATTTAGTAAATCAAGTGACCGAATTAGTAAATAGTGCGCACAATTTAGTAAATCAAGTGACCGAATTAGTAAATAGTGCACACAATTTAGTAAATAGAGTGACCGAATTAGTAAATAGTGCGCACAATTTAGTAAATCGAGTGAACAAATTAGTAGTGTGCACAATTTAGTAAATCGAGTGAACAAATTTGTAAATAGTGCACACAATTTAGTAAATCAAGTGACTGAATTAGTAAATAGTGCACACAATTTAGTAAATAGAGTGACCGAATTAGTAAATAGTGCGCACAATTTAGTAAATCGAGTGAACAAATTAGTAGTGTGCACAATTTAGTAAATCGAGTGAACAAATTTGTAAATAGTGCACACAATTTAGTAAATAGAGTGACCGAATTAGTAAATAGTGCACACAATTTAGTAAATAGAGTGACCGAATTAGTAAATAGTGCGCACAATTTAGTAAATCGAGTGAACAAATTAGTAAATAGTGTGCACAATTTAGTAAATAGAGTGACCGAATTAGTAAATAGTGCGCACAATTTAGTAAATCGAGTGAACAAATTTGTAAATAGTGCACACAATTTAGTAAATCAAGTGACCGAATTAGTAAATAGTGCACACAATTTAGTAAATAGAGTGACCGAATTAGTAAATAGTGCGCACAATTTAGTAAATAGAGTGACCGAATTAGTAAATAGTGCACACAATTTAGTAAATCGAGTGAACGAATTAGTAAATAGTGCGCACAATTTAGTAAATCGAGCGAACAAATTAGTAAATAGTGCGCATAATTTAGTAAATAGAGTGACCGAATTAGTAAATAGTGCACACAATTTAGTAAATCGAGTGACCGAATTAGTAAATAGTGCACACAATTTAGTAAATCGAGTGACCGAATTAGTAAATAGTGCGCACAATTTAGTAAATCGAGCGAACAAATTAGTAAATAGTGCGCATAATTTAGTAAATAGAGTGACCGAATTAGTAAATAGTGCGCACAATTTAGTAAATCGAGTGAACAAATTTGTAAATAGTGCGCACAATTTAGTAAATCAAGTGACCGAATTAGTAAATAGTGCGCACAATTTAGTAAATCGAGTGAACAAATTTGTAAATAGTGCGCACAATTTAGTAAATCAAGTGACCGAATTAGTAAATAGTGCGCACAATTTAGTAAATCAAGTGACCGAATTAGTAAATAGTGCACACAATTTAGTAAATAGAGTGACCGAATTAGTAAATAGTGCGCACAATTTAGTAAATCGAGTGAACAAATTAGTAGTGTGCACAATTTAGTAAATCGAGTGAACAAATTTGTAAATAGTGCACACAATTTAGTAAATCAAGTGACTGAATTAGTAAATAGTGCACACAATTTAGTAAATAGAGTGACCGAATTAGTAAATAGTGCACACAATTTAGTAAATAGAGTGACCGAATTAGTAAATAGTGCGCACAATTTAGTAAATCGAGTGAACAAATTTGTAAATAGTGTGCACAATTTAGTAAATCAAGTGACCGAATTAGTAAATAGTGCACACAATTTAGTAAATAGAGTGAACCGAATTAGTAAATAGTGCGCACAATTTAGTAAATAGAGTGACCGAATTAGTAAATAGTGCACACAATTTAGTAAATAGAGTGACCGAATTAGTAAATAGTGCACACAATTTAGTAAATAGAGTGACCGAATTAGTAAATAGTGCGCACAATTTAGTAAATCGAGTGAAACAAATTAGTAAATAGTGTGCACAATTTAGTAAATAGAGTGACCGAATTAGTAAATAGTGCGCACAATTTAGTAAATCGAGTGAACAAATTTGTAAATAGTGCACACAATTTAGTAAATCAAGTGACCGAATTAGTAAATAGTGCACACAATTTAGTAAATAGAGTGACCGAATTAGTAAATAGTGCGCACAATTTAGTAAATAGAGTGACCGAATTAGTAAATAGTGCACACAATTTAGTAAATAGAGTGACCGAATTAGTAAATAGTGCACACAATTTAGTAAATAGAGTGACCGAATTAGTAAATAGTGCGCACAATTTAGTAAATCGAGTGAACAAATTAGTAAATAGTGTGCACAATTTAGTAAATAGAGTGACCGAATTAGTAAATAATGCGCACAATTTAGTAAATCGAGTGAACAAATTTGTAAATAGTGCACACAATTTAGTAAATCAAGTGACCGAATTAGTAAATAGTGCACACAATTTAGTAAATAGAGTGACTGAATTAGTAAATAGTGCGCACAATTTAGTAAATCGAGTGAACAAATTAGTAAATAGTGTGCACAATTTAGTAAATCGAGTGACCGAATTAGTAAATAGTGCGCACAATTTAGTAAATCGAGTGAACAAATTAGTAAATAGTGTGCACAATTTAGTAAATCGAGTGAACAAATTTGTAAATAGTGCACACAATTTAGTAAATCAAGTGACCGAATTAGTAAATAGTGCACACAATTTAGTAAATAGAGTGACCGAATTAGTAAATAGTGCGCACAATTTAGTAAATCGAGTGAACAAATTTGTAAATAGTGCACACAATTTAGTAAATCAAGTGACCGAATTAGTAAATAGTGCACGCAATTTAGTAAATAGAGTGACCCAATTAGTAAATAGTGCGCACAATTTAGTAAATCGAGTGAAAAAATTAGTAAATAGTGCACACAATTTAGTAAATCAAGTGACCGAATTAGTAAATAGTGCGCACAATTTAGTAAATTGAGGGAACAAATTAGTAAATCGTGTGCACAATTTAGTAAATAGAGTGACCGAATTAGTAAATAGTGCACACAATTTAGTAAATAGAGTGACCGAATTAGTAAATAGTGCGCACAATTTAGTAAATCGAGTGAACAAATTAGTAAATAGTGTGCACAATTTAGCAAATAGAGTGACCGAATTAGTAAATAGTGCGCACAATTTAGTAAATCGAGTGAACAAATTAGTAAATAGTGTGCACAATTTAGTAAATCGAGTGAACAAATTAGTAAATAGTGTGCACAATTTAGTAAATCGAGTGAACAAATTAGTAAATAGTGCACACAATTTAGTAAATCAAGTGACCGAATTAGTGAATAGTGCACACAATTTAGTAAATAGAGTGACCGAATTAGTAAATAGTGCGCACAATTTAGTAAATCGAGTGAACAAATTAGTAAATAGTGTGCACAATTTAGTAAATAGAGTGACCGAATTAGTAAATAGTGCGCACAATTTAGTAAATCGAGTGAACAAATTTGTAAATAGTGCACACAATTTAGTAAATCAAGTGACCGAATTAGTAAATAGTGCACACAATTTAGTAAATCAAGTGACCGAATTAGTAAATAGTGCACACAATTTAGTAAATCGAGGGAACAAATTAGTAAATAGTGTACACAATTTAGTAAATCGAGTGAACAACTTAGTAAATAGTGTGCACAATTTAGTAAATCGAGTGAACAAATTAGTAAATAGTGTACACAATTTAGTAAATCGAGTGAACAAATTAGTAAATAGTGTACACAATTTAGTAAATCGAGTGAACAAATTAGTAAATAGTATGCACAATTTAGTAAATCTAGTGAACAACTTAGTAAATAGTGTGCACAATTTAGTAAATCGAGTGAACAAATTAGTAAATAGTGCGCACAATTTGGTAAATCGAGTGAACAACTTAGTAAATAGTGTGCACAATTTAGTAAATCTAGTGAACAACTTAGTAAATAGTGTGCACAATTTAGTAAATCGAGTGAACAACTTAGTAAATAGTGTGCACAATTTAGTAAATCGAGTGAACAACTTAGTAAATAGTGCACACAATTTAGTAAATCGAGTGACCGAATTAGTAAATAGTACACAATTTAGTAAATCGAGTGAACAAATTAGTAAATAGTGCGCACAATTTAGTAAATCGAGTGAACAAATTAGTAAATAGTGTGCACAATTTAGTAAATAGAGTGACCGAATTAGTAAATAGTGCGCACAATTTAGTAAATCGAGTGAACAAATTTGTAAATAGTGCACACAATTTAGTAAATCAAGTGACCGAATTAGTAAATAGTGCACACAATTTAGTAAATAGAGTGACTGAATTAGTAAATAGTGCACACAATTTAGTAAATCGAGTGAACAAATTAGTAAATAGTGTGCACAATTTAGTAAATCGAGTGACCGAATTAGTAAATAGTACACACAATTTAGTAAATCGAGTGAACAAATTAGTAAATAGTGCGCACAATTTAGTAAATCGAGTGAACAAATTAGTAAATAGTGTGCACAATTTAGTAAATAGAGTGACCGAATTAGTAAATAGTGCGCACAATTTAGTAAATCGAGTGAACAAATTTGTAAATAGTGCACACAATTTAGTAAATCAAGTGACCGAATTAGTAAATAGTGCACACAATTTAGTAAATAGAGTGACCGAATTAGTAAATAGTGCACACAATTTAGTAAATCGAGTGAACAAATTAGTAAATAGTGTGCACAATTTAGTAAATCGAGTGACCGAATTAGTAAATAGTGCGCACAATTTAGTAAATCGAGTGAACAAATTAGTAAATAGTGTGCACAATTTAGTAAATCGAGTGAACAAATTTGTAAATAGTGCACACAATTTAGTAAATCAAGTGACCGAATTAGTAAATAGTGCACACAATTTAGTAAATAGAGTGACCGAATTAGTAAATAGTGCGCACAATTTAGTAAATCGAGTGAACAAATTAGTAAATAGTGTGCACAATTTAGTAAATAGAGTGACCGAATTAGTAAATAGTGCGCACAATTTAGTAAATCGAGTGAACAAATTTGTAAATAGTGCACACAATTTAGTAAATCAAGTGAACAAATTAGTAAATAGTGCACACAATTTAGTAAATCGAAGTGACTGAATTAGTAAATAGTGCACACATTTAGTAAATAGAGTGACCGAATTAGTAAATAGTGCACACAATTTAGTAAATAGAGTGACCGAATTAGTAAATAGTGCACACAATTTAGTAAATCGAGTGAACAAATTAGTAGTGTGCACAATTTAGTAAATCGAGTGAACAAATTTGTAAATAGTGCACACAATTTAGTAAATCGAGTGAACAATTAGTAAATAGTGCACACAATTTAGTAAATAGAGTGACCGAATTAGTAAATAGTGCACACAATTTAGTAAATAGAGTGACAAATTAGTAAATAGTGCACACAATTTAGTAAATAAGTGACCGAATTAGTAAATAGTGCGCACAATTTAGTAAATAGAGTGAACAAATTAGTAAATAGTGCGCACAATTTAGTAAATAGAGTGACCGAATTAGTAAATAGTGCACACAATTTAGTAAATCGAGTGAACAATTAGTAAATAGTGCACACAATTTAGTAAATCGAGTGAACCGAATTAGTAAATAGTGCACACAATTTAGTAAATAGAGTGACCGAATTAGTAAATAGTGCACACAATTTAGTAAAAGAGTGACCGAATTAGTAAATAGTGCACACAATTTAGTAAATCGAGTGAACCGAATTAGTAAATAGTGCGCACAATTTAGTAAATCGAGCGAACAAATTAGTAAATAGTGCGCATAATTTAGTAAATAGAGTGACCGAATTAGTAAATAGTGCGCACAATTTAGTAAATCGAGTGAACAAATTAGTAAATAGTGCACACAATTTAGTAAATCGAGTGACCGAATTAGTAAATAGTGCGCACAATTTAGTAAATCGAGTGAACAAATTAGTAAATAGTGCGCACAATTTAGTAAATAGAGTGACCGAATTAGTAAATAGTGCGCACAATTTAGTAAATCAAGTGAACAAATTAGTAAATAGTGCACACAATTTAGTAAATAGAGTGACCGAATTAGTAAATAGTGCGCACAATTTAGTAAATCGAGTGAACAAATTAGTAAATAGTGCACAATTTAGTAAATCAAGTGAACCGAATTAGTAAATAGTGCACACAATTTAGTAAATCAAGTGACTGAATTAGTAAATAGTGCACACAATTTAGTAAATAGAGTGACCGAATTAGTAAATAGTGCACACAATTTAGTAAATAGAGTGACCGAATTAGTAAATAGTGCGCACAATTTAGTAAATCGAGTGAACAAATTAGTAAATAGTGCGCACAATTTAGTAAATAGAGTGACCGAATTAGTAAATAGTGCGCACAATTTAGTAAATCGAGTGAACAAATTTGTAAATAGTGCACACAATTTAGTAAATCAAGTGACCGAATTAGTAAATAGTGCACACAATTTAGTAAATAGAGTGACCGAATTAGTAAATAGTGCGCACAATTTAGTAAATAGAGTGACCGAATTAGTAAATAGTGCACACAATTTAGTAAATAGAGTGACCGAATTAGTAAATAGTGCACACAATTTAGTAAATAGAGTGACCGAATTAGTAAATAGTGCGCACAATTTAGTAAATCGAGTGAACAAATTAGTAAATAGTGTGCACAATTTAGTAAATAGAGTGACCGAATTAGTAAATAGTGCGCACAATTTAGTAAATCGAGTGAACAAATTTGTAAATAGTGCACACAATTTAGTAAATCAAGTGACCGAATTAGTAAATAGTGCACACAATTTAGTAAATAGAGTGACCGAATTAGTAAATAGTGCGCACAATTTAGTAAATAGAGTGACCGAATTAGTAAATAGTGCACACAATTTAGTAAATAGAGTGACCGAATTAGTAAATAGTGCACACAATTTAGTAAATAGAGTGACCGAATTAGTAAATAGTGCGCACAATTTAGTAAATCGAGTGAACAAATTAGTAAATAGTGTGCACAATTTAGTAAATAGAGTGACCGAATTAGTAAATAATGCGCACAATTTAGTAAATCGAGTGAACAAATTTGTAAATAGTGCACACAATTTAGTAAATCAAGTGACCGAATTAGTAAATAGTGCACACAATTTAGTAAATAGAGTGACTGAATTAGTAAATAGTGCGCACAATTTAGTAAATCGAGTGAACAAATTAGTAAATAGTGTGCACAATTTAGTAAATCGAGTGACCGAATTAGTAAATAGTGCGCACAATTTAGTAAATCGAGTGAACAAATTAGTAAATAGTGTGCACAATTTAGTAAATCGAGTGAACAAATTTGTAAATAGTGCACACAATTTAGTAAATCAAGTGACCGAATTAGTAAATAGTGCACACAATTTAGTAAATAGAGTGACCGAATTAGTAAATAGTGCGCACAATTTAGTAAATCGAGTGAACAAATTTGTAAATAGTGCACACAATTTAGTAAATCAAGTGACCGAATTAGTAAATAGTGCACGCAATTTAGTAAATAGAGTGACCCAATTAGTAAATAGTGCGCACAATTTAGTAAATCGAGTGAACAAATTAGTAAATAGTGCACACAATTTAGTAAATCAAGTGACCGAATTAGTAAATAGTGCGCACAATTTAGTAAATTGAGGGAAAAAATTAGTAAATCGTGTGCACAATTTAGTAAATAGAGTGACCGAATTAGTAAATAGTGCACACAATTTAGTAAATAGAGTGACCGAATTAGTAAATAGTGCGCACAATTTAGTAAATCGAGTGAACAAATTAGTAAATAGTGTGCACAATTTAGCAAATAGAGTGACCGAATTAGTAAATAGTGCGCACAATTTAGTAAATCGAGTGAACAAATTAGTAAATAGTGTGCACAATTTAGTAAATCGAGTGAACAAATTAGTAAATAGTGTGCACAATTTAGTAAATCGAGTGAACAAATTAGTAAATAGTGCACACAATTTAGTAAATCAAGTGACCGAATTAGTGAATAGTGCACACAATTTAGTAAATAGAGTGACCGAATTAGTAAATAGTGCGCACAATTTAGTAAATCGAGTGAACAAATTAGTAAATAGTGTGCACAATTTAGTAAATAGAGTGACCGAATTAGTAAATAGTGCGCACAATTTAGTAAATCGAGTGAACAAATTTGTAAATAGTGCACACAATTTAGTAAATCAAGTGACCGAATTAGTAAATAGTGCACACAATTTAGTAAATCAAGTGACCGAATTAGTAAATAGTGCACAGAATTTAGTAAATCGAGGGAACAAATTAGTAAATAGTGTACACAATTTAGTAAATCGAGTGAACAACTTAGTAAATAGTGTGCACAATTTAGTAAATCGAGTGAACAAATTAGTAAATAGTGTACACAATTTAGTAAATCGAGTGAACAAATTAGTAAATAGTGTACACAATTTAGTAAATCGAGTGAACAAATTAGTAAATAGTATGCACAATTTAGTAAATCTAGTGAACAACTTAGTAAATAGTGTGCACAATTTAGTAAATCGAGTGAACAAATTAGTAAATAGTGCGCACAATTTGGTAAATCGAGTGAACAACTTAGTAAATAGTGTGCACAATTTAGTAAATCTAGTGAACAACTTAGTAAATAGTGTGCACAATTTAGTAAATCGAGTGAACAACTTAGTAAATAGTGTGCACAATTTAGTAAATCGAGTGAACAACTTAGTAAATAGTGCACACAATTTAGTAAATCGAGTGACCGAATTAGTAAATAGTACACACAATTTAGTAAATCGAGTGAACAAATTAGTAAATAGTGCGCACAATTTAGTAAATCGAGTGAACAAATTAGTAAATAGTGTGCACAATTTAGTAAATAGAGTGACCGAATTAGTAAATAGTGCGCACAATTTAGTAAATCGAGTGAACAAATTTGTAAATAGTGCACACAATTTAGTAAATCAAGTGACCGAATTAGTAAATAGTGCACACAATTTAGTAAATAGAGTGACTGAATTAGTAAATAGTGCACACAATTTAGTAAATCGAGTGAACAAATTAGTAAATAGTGTGCACAATTTAGTAAATCGAGTGACCGAATTAGTAAATAGTGCGCACAATTTAGTAAATCGAGTGAACAAATTAGTAAATAGTGTGCACAATTTAGTAAATCGAGTGAACAAATTTGTAAATAGTGCACACAATTTAGTAAATCAAGTGACCGAATTAGTAAATAGTGCACACAATTTAGTAAATAGAGTGACCGAATTAGTAAATAGTGCGCACAATTTAGTAAATCGAGTGAACAAATTAGTAAATAGTGTGCACAATTTAGTAAATAGAGTGACCGAATTAGTAAATAGTGCGCACAATTTAGTAAATCGAGTGAACAAATTTGTAAATAGTGCACACAATTTAGTAAATCAAGTGACCGAATTAGTAAATAGTGCGCACAATTTAGTAAATTGAGGGAACAAATTAGTAAATCGTGTGCACAATTTAGTAAATAGAGTGACCGAATTAGTAAATAGTGCACACAATTTAGTAAATAGAGTGACCGAATTAGTAAATAGTGCGCACAATTTAGTAAATCGAGTGAACAAATTAGTAAATAGTGTGCACAATTTAGTAAATAGAGTGACCGAATTAGTAAATAGTGCGCACAATTTAGTAAATCGAGTGAACAAATTAGTAAATAGTGTGCACAATTTAGTAAATCGAGTGAACAAATTAGTAAATAGTGTGCACAATTTAGTAAATCGAGTGAACAAATTAGTAAATAGTGCACACAATTTAGTAAATCAAGTGACCGAATTAGTGAATAGTGCACACAATTTAGTAAATAGAGTGACCGAATTAGTAAATAGTGCGCACAATTTAGTAAATCGAGTGAACAAATTAGTAAATAGTGTGCACAATTTAGTAAATAGAGTGACCGAATTAGTAAATAGTGCGCACAATTTAGTAAATCGAGTGAACAAATTTGTAAATAGTGCACACAATTTAGTAAATCAAGTGACCGAATTAGTAAATAGTGCACACAATTTAGTAAATCAAGTGACCGAATTAGTAAATAGTGCACACAATTTAGTAAATCGAGGGAACAAATTAGTAAATAGTGTACACAATTTAGTAAATCGAGTGAACAACTTAGTAAATAGTGTGCACAATTTAGTAAATCGAGTGAACAAATTAGTAAATAGTGTACACAATTTAGTAAATCGAGTGAACAAATTAGTAAATAGTGTACACAATTTAGTAAATCGAGTGAATAAATTAGTAAATAGTATGCACAATTTAGTAAATCTAGTGAACAACTTAGTAAATAGTGTGCACAATTTAGTAAATCGAGTGAACAAATTAGTAAATAGTGCGCACAATTTGGTAAATCGAGTGAACAACTTAGTAAATAGTGTGCACAATTTAGTAAATCTAGTGAACAACTTAGTAAATAGTGTGCACAATTTAGTAAATCGAGTGAACAACTTAGTAAATAGTGTGCACAATTTAGTAAATCGAGTGAACAACTTAGTAAATAGTGCACACAATTTAGTAAATCGAGTGACCGAATTAGTAAATAGTACACACAATTTAGTAAATCGAGTGAACAAATTAGTAAATAGTGCGCACAATTTAGTAAATCGAGTGAACAAATTAGTAAATAGTGTGCACAATTTAGTAAATCGAGTGAACAACTTAGTAAATAGTGCACACAATTTAGTAAATCGAGTAAACAAATTAGTAAATAGTACACACAATTTAGTAAATCGAGTGAACAAATTAGTAAATAGTGCGCACAATTTAGTAAATCGAGTGAGCAAATTAGTAAATAGTACACACAATTTAGTAAATCGAGTGAACAACTTAGTAAATAGTGCACACAATTTAGTAAATCGAGTGAACAAATTAGTAAATAGTACACACAATTTAGTAAATCGAGTGAACAAATTAGTAAATAGTACACACAATTTAGTAAATCGAGTGAACAAATTAGTAAATAGTGTGCACAATTTAGTAAATCGAGTGAACGAATTAGTAAATAGTGCACACAATTTAGTAAATCGAGTGAACAAATTAGTAAATAGTACACACAATTTAGTAAATCGAGTGAACAAATTAGTAAATAGTGCGCACAATTTAGTAAATCGAGTGAACAAATTAGTAAATAGTGTGCACAATTTAGTAAATCGAGTGAACGAATTAGTAAATAGTGTACACAATTTAGTAAATCGAGTGAACAAATTAGTAAATAGTGTACACAATTTAGTAAATCGAGTGAACAAATTAGTAAATAGTATGCACAATTTAGTAAATCTAGTGAACAACTTAGTAAATAGTGTGCACAATTTAGTAAATCGAGTGAACAAATTAGTAAATAGTGCGCACAATTTGGTAAATCGAGTGAACAACTTAGTAAATAGTGTGCACAATTTAGTAAATCTAGTGAACAACTTAGTAAATAGTGTGCACAATTTAGTAAATCGAGTGAACAACTTAGTAAATAGTGTGCACAATTTAGTAAATCGAGTGAACAACTTAGTAAATAGTGCACACAATTTAGTAAATCGAGTGACCGAATTAGTAAATAGTACACACAATTTAGTAAATCGAGTGAACAAATTAGTAAATAGTGCGCACAATTTAGTAAATCGAGTGAACAAATTAGTAAATAGTGTGCACAATTTAGTAAATCGAGTGAACAACTTAGTAAATAGTGCACACAATTTAGTAAATCGAGTGAACAAATTAGTAAATGGTACACACAATTTAGTAAATCGAGTGAACAAATTAGTAAATAGTGCGCACAATTTAGTAAATCGAGTGAACAAATTTGTAAATAGTGCACACAATTTAGTAAATCAAGTGACCGAATTAGTAAATAGTGCACACAATTTAGTAAATAGAGTGACCGAATTAGTAAATAGTGCGCACAATTTAGTAAATAGAGTGACCGAATTAGTAAATAGTGCACACAATTTAGTAAATAGAGTGACCGAATTAGTAAATAGTGCACACAATTTAGTAAATAGAGTGACCGAATTAGTAAATAGTGCGCACAATTTAGTAAATCGAGTGAACAAATTAGTAAATAGTGTGCACAATTTAGTAAATAGAGTGACCGAATTAGTAAATAGTGCGCACAATTTAGTAAATCGAGTGAACAAATTTGTAAATAGTGCACACAATTTAGTAAATCAAGTGACCGAATTAGTAAATAGTGCACACAATTTAGTAAATAGAGTGACCGAATTAGTAAATAGTGCGCACAATTTAGTAAATAGAGTGACCGAATTAGTAAATAGTGCACACAATTTAGTAAATAGAGTGACCGAATTAGTAAATAGTGCACACAATTTAGTAAATAGAGTGACCGAATTAGTAAATAGTGCGCACAATTTAGTAAATCGAGTGAACAAATTAGTAAATAGTGTGCACAATTTAGTAAATAGAGTGACCGAATTAATAAATAGTGCGCACAATTTAGTAAATCGAGTGAACAAATTTGTAAATAGTGCACACAATTTAGTAAATCAAGTGACCGAATTAGTAAATAGTGCACACAATTTAGTAAATAGAGTGACTGAATTAGTAAATAGTGCACACAATTTAGTAAATCGAGTGAACAAATTAGTAAATAGTGTGCACAATTTAGTAAATCGAGTGACCGAATTAGTAAATAGTGCGCACAATTTAGTAAATCGAGTGAACAAATTAGTAAATAGTGTGCACAATTTAGTAAATCGAGTGAACAAATTTGTAAATAGTGCACACAATTTAGTAAATCAAGTGACCGAATTAGTAAATAGTGCACACAATTTAGTAAATAGAGTGACCGAATTAGTAAATAGTGCGCACAATTTAGTAAATCGAGTGAACAAATTAGTAAATAGTGTGCACAATTTAGTAAATAGAGTGACCGAATTAGTAAATAGTGCGCACAATTTAGTAAATCGAGTGAACAAATTTGTAAATAGTGCACACAATTTAGTAAATCAAGTGACCGAATTAGTAAATAGTGCACGCAATTTAGTAAATAGAGTGACCCAATTAGTAAATAGTGCGCACAATTTAGTAAATCGAGTGAACAAATTAGTAAATAGTGCACACAATTTAGTAAATCAAGTGACCGAATTAGTAAATAGTGCGCACAATTTAGTAAATCGAGTGAACAAATTAGTAAATAGTGCACACAATTTAGTAAATCAAGTGACCGAATTAGTAAATAGTGCACACAATTTAGTAAATCAAGTGACCGAATTAGTAAATAGTGCACACAATTTAGTAAATCAAGTGACCGAATTAGTAAATAGTGCGCACAATTTAGTAAATCGAGTGAACAAATTTGTAAATAGTGCACACAATTTAGTAAATCAAGTGACCGAATTAGTAAATAGTGCACGCAATTTAGTAAATAGAGTGACCCAATTAGTAAATAGTGCGCACAATTTAGTAAATCGAGTGAACAAATTAGTAAATAGTGCACACAATTTAGTAAATCAAGTGACCGAATTAGTAAATAGTGCGCACAATTTAGTAAATTGAGGGAACAAATTAGTAAATCGTGTGCACAATTTAGTAAATAGAGTGACCGAATTAGTAAATAGTGCACACAATTTAGTAAATAGAGTGACCGAATTAGTAAATAGTGCGCACAATTTAGTAAATCGAGTGAACAAATTAGTAAATAGTGTGCACAATTTAGTAAATAGAGTGACCGAATTAGTAAATAGTGCGCACAATTTAGTAAATCGAGTGAACAAATTAGTAAATAGTGTGCACAATTTAGTAAATCGAGTGAACAAATTAGTAAATAGTGTGCACAATTTAGTAAATCGAGTGAACAAATTAGTAAATAGTGCACACACAATTTAGTAAATCAAGTGACCGAATTAGTGAATAGTGCACACAATTTAGTAAATAGAGTGACCGAATTAGTAAATAGTGCGCACAATTTAGTAAATCGAGTGAACAAATTAGTAAATAGTGTGCACAATTTAGTAAATAGAGTGACCGAATTAGTAAATAGTGCGCACAATTTAGTAAATCGAGTGAACAAATTTGTAAATAGTGCACACAATTTAGTAAATCAAGTGACCGAATTAGTAAATAGTGCACACAATTTAGTAAATCAAGTGACCGAATTAGTAAATAGTGCACACAATTTAGTAAATAGAGTGACTGAATTAGTAAATAGTGCACACAATTTAGTAAATCGAGTGAACAAATTAGTAAATAGTGTACACAATTTAGTAAATCGAGTGAACAAATTAGTAAATAGTATGCACAATTTAGTAAATCGAGTGAACAAATTAGTAAATAGTATGCACAATTTAGTAAATCAAGTGACCGAATTAGTAAATAGTGCACACAATTTAGTAAATCAAGTGACCGAATTAGTAAATAGTGCACACAATTTAGTAAATCGAGTGAACAAATTAGTAAATAGTGTACACAATTTAGTAAATCGAGTGAACAAATTAGTAAATAGTGTACACAATTTAGTAAATCGAGTGAACAAATTAGTAAATAGTATGCACAATTTAGTAAATCTAGTGAACAACTTAGTAAATAGTGTGCACAATTTAGTAAATCGAGTGAACAAATTAGTAAATAGTGCGCACAATTTGGTAAATCGAGTGAACAACTTAGTAAATAGTGTGCACAATTTAGTAAATAGAGTGACCGAATTAGTAAATAGTGCGCACAATTTAGTAAATCGAGTGAACAAATTAGTAAATAGTGTGCACAATTTAGTAAATCGAGTGAACAAATTAGTAAATAGTGTGCACAATTTAGTAAATCGAGTGAACAAATTAGTAAATAGTGCACACAATTTAGTAAATCAAGTGACCGAATTAGTGAATAGTGCACACAATTTAGTAAATAGAGTGACCGAATTAGTAAATAGTGCGCACAATTTAGTAAATCGAGTGAACAAATTAGTAAATAGTGTGCACAATTTAGTAAATAGAGTGACCGAATTAGTAAATAGTGCGCACAATTTAGTAAATCGAGTGAACAAATTTGTAAATAGTGCACACAATTTAGTAAATCAAGTGACCGAATTAGTAAATAGTGCACACAATTTAGTAAATCAAGTGACCGAATTAGTAAATAGTGCACACAATTTAGTAAATCGAGTGAACAAATTAGTAAATAGTGTACACAATTTAGTAAATCGAGTGAACAAATTAGTAAATAGTGTACACAATTTAGTAAATCGAGTGAACAAATTAGTAAATAGTATGCACAATTTAGTAAATCTAGTGAACAACTTAGTAAATAGTGTGCACAATTTAGTAAATCGAGTGAACAAATTAGTAAATAGTGCGCACAATTTGGTAAATCGAGTGAACAACTTAGTAAATAGTGTGCACAATTTAGTAAATCTAGTGAACAACTTAGTAAATAGTGTGCACAATTTAGTAAATCGAGTGAACAACTTAGTAAATAGTGTGCACAATTTAGTAAATCGAGTGAACAACTTAGTAAATAGTGCACACAATTTAGTAAATCGAGTGACCGAATTAGTAAATAGTACACACAATTTAGTAAATCGAGTGAACAAATTAGTAAATAGTGCGCACAATTTAGTAAATCGAGTGAACAAATTAGTAAATAGTGTGCACAATTTAGTAAATCGAGTGAACAACTTAGTAAATAGTGCACACAATTTAGTAAATCGAGTAAACAAATTAGTAAATAGTACACACAATTTAGTAAATCGAGTGAACAAATTAGTAAATAGTGCGCACAATTTAGTAAATCGAGTGAGCAAATTAGTAAATAGTACACACAATTTAGTAAATCGAGTGAACAACTTAGTAAATAGTGCACACAATTTAGTAAATCGAGTGAACAAATTAGTAAATAGTACACACAATTTAGTAAATCGAGTGAACAAATTAGTAAATAGTACACACAATTTAGTAAATCGAGTGAACAAATTGGTAAATAGTGTGCACAATTTAGTAAATCGAGTGAACGAATTAGTAAATAGTGCACACAATTTAGTAAATCGAGTGAACAAATTAGTAAATAGTACACACAATTTAGTAAATCGAGTGAACAAATTAGTAAATAGTGCGCACAATTTAGTAAATCGAGTGAACAAATTAGTAAATAGTGTGCACAATTTAGTAAATCGAGTGAACGAATTAGTAAATAGTGCACACAATTTAGTAAATTGAGTGAACAAATTAGTAAATAGTGCGCACAATTTAGTAAATCGAGTGAACGAATTAGTAAATAGTACACACAATTTAGTAAATCGAGTGAACAAATTAGTAAATAGTGCACACAATTTAGTAAATCGAGTGAACAAATTAGTAAATAGTGCACACAATTTAGTAAATCGAGTGAACAAATTAGTAAATAGTACACACAATTTAGTAAATCGAGTGAACAAATTAGTAAATAGTACACACAATTTAGTAAATCGAGTGAACAAATTAGTAAATAGTACACACAATTTAGTAAATCGAGTGAACAACTTAGTAAATAGTGCACACAATTTAGTAAATCGAGTGAACAAATTAGTAAATAGTACACACAATTTAGTAAATCGAGTGAACAACTTAGTAAATAGTGCACACAATTTAGTAAATCGAGTGAACAAATTAGTAAATGGTGTGCACAATTTAGTAAATTGAGTGAACAAATTAGTAAATCGTGCAAACAATTTAGTAAATCGAGTGAACAACTTAGTAAATAGTGCACACAATTTAGTAAATTGAGGGAACAAATTAGTAAATCGTGCGCACAATTTAGTAAATCGAGTGAACAAATTTGTAAATAGTGCACACAATTTAGTAAATCGAGTGAACAAATTTGTAAATAGTGCACACAATTTAGTAAATAGAGTGACCGAATTAGTAAATAGTGCACACAATTTAGTAAATCAAGTGACCGAATTAGTAAATAGTGCACACAATTTAGTAAATAGAGTGACCGAATTAGTAAATAGTGCACACAATTTAGTAAATAGAGTGACCGAATTAGTAAATTGTGCGCACAATTTAGTAAATCGAGTGAACAAATTTGTAAATAGTGCACACAATTTAGTAAATCGAGTGAACAAATTTGTAAATAGTGCACACAATTTAGTAAATCAAGTGACCGAATTAGTAAATAGTGCACACAATTTAGTAAATCAAGTGACCGAATTAGTAAATAGTGCACACAATTTAGTAAATAGAGTGACTGAATTAGTAAATAGTGCACACAATTTAGTAAATCGAGTGAACAAATTAGTAAATAGTGCACACAATTTAGTAAATAGAGTGACCGAATTAGTAAATAGTGCGCACAATTTAGTAAATAGAGTGACCGAATTAGTAAATAGTGCACACAATTTAGTAAATCGAGTGACCGAATTAGTAAATAGTGCACACAATTTAGTAAATCGAGTGAACAAATTAGTAAATAGTGCACACAATTTAGTAAATAGAGTGACCGAATTAGTAAATAGTGCGCACAATTTAGTAAATAGAGTGACCGAATTAGTAAATAGTGCACACAATTTAGTAAATCGAGTGAACAAATTAGTAAATAGTGCACACAATTTAGTAAATAGAGTGACCGAATTAGTAAATAGTGCGCACAATTTAGTAAATAGAGTGACCGAATTAGTAAATAGTGCACACAATTTAGTAAATAGAGTGACCGAATTAGTAAATAGTGCACACAATTTAGTAAATCGAGTGAACAAATTAGTAAATAGTGCACACAATTTAGTAAATAGAGTGACCGAATTAGTAAATAGTGCGCACAATTTAGTAAATAGAGTGACCGAATTAGTAAATAGTGCGCACAATTTAGTAAATCGAGTGAACAAATTAGTAAATAGTGCGCACAATTTAGTAAATCGAGTGAACAAATTTGTAAATAGTGCACCAATTTAGTAAATCAAGTGACCGAATTAGTAAATAGTGTGCACAATTTAGTAAATAGAGTGACCGAATTAGTAAATAGTGCGCACAATTTAGTAAATCGAGTGAACAAATTTGTAAATAGTGCACACAATTTAGTAAATCGAGTGAACAAATTTGTAAATAGTGCACACAATTTAGTAAATAGAGTGACCGAATTAGTAAATAGTGCACACAATTTAGTAAATCAAGTGACCGAATTAGTAAATAGTGCACACAATTTAGTAAATAGAGTGACCGAATTAGTAAATAGTGCGCACAATTTAGTAAATAGAGTGACCGAATTAGTAAATAGTGCGCACAATTTAGTAAATCGAGTGAACAAATTTGTAAATAGTGCACACAATTTAGTAAATCAAGTGACCGAATTAGTAAATAGTGCACACAATTTAGTAAATCAAGTGACCGAATTAGTAAATAGTGCACACAATTTAGTAAATAGAGTGACTGAATTAGTAAATAGTGCACACAATTTAGTAAATCGAGTGAACAAATTAGTAAATAGTGCACACAATTTAGTAAATAGAGTGACCGAATTAGTAAATAGTGCGCACAATTTAGTAAATAGAGTGACCGAATTAGTAAATAGTGCGCACAATTTAGTAAATCGAGTGAACAAATTAGTAAATAGTGTGCACAATTTAGTAAATCAAGTGACCGAATTAGTAAATAGTGCGCACAATTTAGTAAATAGAGTGACCGAATTAGTAAATAGTGTGCACAATTTAGTAAATTGAGGGAACAAATTAGTAAATAGTGCACACAATTTAGTAAATCAAGTGACCGAATTAGTAAATAGTGCGCACAATTTAGTAAATCGAGTGAACAAATTAGTAAATAGTGTGCACAATTTAGTAAATAGAGTGACCGAATTAGTAAATAGTGCGCACAATTTAGTAAATCGAGTGAACAAATTAGTAAATAGTGTGCACAATTTAGTAAATCAAGTGACCGAATTAGTAAATAGTGCGCACAATTTAGTAAATAGAGTGACCGAATTAGTAAATAGTGTGCACAATTTAGTAAATCGAGTGAACAAATTAGTAAATAGTGTGCACAATTTAGTAAATCAAGTGACCGAATTAGTAAATAGTGCGCACAATTTAGTAAATAGAGTGACCGAATTAGTAAATAGTGTGCACAATTTAGTAAATTGAGGGAACAAATTAGTAAATAGTGCGCACAATTTAGTAAATTGAGGGAACAAATTAGTAAATAGTGTGCACAATTTAGTAAATCAAGTGACCGAATTAGTAAATAGTGCGCACAATTTAGTAAATAGAGTGACCGAATTAGTAAATAGTGTGCACAATTTAGTAAATCAAGTGACCGAATTAGTAAATAGTGCGCACAATTTAGTAAATAGAGTGACCGAATTAGTAAATAGTGCGCACAATTTAGTAAATAGAGTGACCGAATTAGTAAATAGTGCGCACAATTTAGTAAATAGAGTGACCGAATTAGTAAATAGTGTGCACAATTTAGTAAATTGAGGGAACAAATTAGTAAATCGTGTGCACGGTTTAAATTATTTTCTTGCATGTCATGTGTGGGGCTCTGTAGGAAACAGCTTGCCAAAGCAAACTTTCGCTTCGGCTGGGAAACACCTTTTGTACTACCATTGGTCCGTGCCAATAACGTGAGGTAGGTGTGCGCTAAGGCTTCATCCTTCTTTCACTTGGAGGTTATTGCTTTAATATTTCTGCTCACATATTTCGAGCTTCATTTTACCCCTAAACAAAGAACGAAACAGAACTTTGTTTGAAGTATATCGAGTCCTTAAAAGTAATCACGGCTCAAGTGGGTTAATAAAGGCCTTCTGAAGTGAAGCGATGTGTTTGTGTAAGAAAAATATCCATATTTAAAACTTTAATAACTAAAATAACTCCAAGATTGTAAGATTGTTTTCGTCTGAAATGAGATAGTCATACATATACGGTGGCTTGAGGGCGAATACATCATGGGGTAATTTTCATTTTTGGGTGAACTTATCCTTTAAAAGCACACAAGAAATATAAAGAGTAGCCTATACTTTCAGTGCGCTAGCAATGAAAAACAAGACAAATTGCAATACTACACGAGCATATCCAACTCCCAAATTATTTGGTCACTTAAACACTACAATTGCGTTGTTATTATGTGAGTTATTATATGGAATCAGAAGGCTTGGTATATAGTGGCTACTTTTATATATTCCCCACAAGGACAAGGATTTCGGATATTGCCATCTTTGCGGGGACATTTTGTTCCCATTTTGTATTGGAATATCTGAACCAATTGATGGATCTTTTATGACAGCTTTATGTACAACAGCATTCTTTCCTAATGAGATCTGGAAAAGGACCAGATTCCAGAGCCAGACACTAGCAGAACAAAAGAATACTGTCATCATGAATTTGTTTTTACTCACAAGGAGATGCATAAAAATTGAAGGCAGAAAGTTTACTTTAGTTTAATTTTATTGTCCATTCTGTTTGCCATAGAGCATAAATTTGTCTTTGACACAGTTTTAACTATCCACAAATACACCCATATAAATGCTTACATATCGTAGAATTAGACTAAACTGCATAATTCCTTGACACGTGTCCCACAGTAATATTAAAAAGATAATACTGCTACTATTAAATTTATTATTAAATTTATATTTAAATTTGATTAAATTAAACTTTTAATGAGTGAAATCCTTTTTCATACCTATATAGTACACGTCTCACAAGGCATTTTTTGTTTGTTTTGTGAAATTTACTAGCAATTTCCAAGTGAAAATTGTTTTTGCACCAAATTTTCAGTGAATCTAATAATGATCAGTCAAAAGGAACCATGCAACTGTCACTCACAGAAGAAGACACTGAGGACAAATGAAACACTGATTACATTACAGTACATTTTACTCACGTATGAATCGCAATGATTCATAATCTTACCCTCACCTACAGTTTACACTCAAACGATGGTGATCATATCAGAAATCTCTTTACTCTGTAGTTTTCCCTGACCTGATGGATGTGGTTCCAGCCAGTCTACATGTGAGCGTGATCTTCTTCTGCGCAGTGCTCATCGTCTTCTCCTCTGTGTCCTGTGGGTTCTTCTTCTACAATGCTTTCGGAAGCCCATATGAGACACTGCATGGACCCCAGGGCCTTTACCTCTGGAACATGATAAGCTGTGAGACCTTACTCACACACACACACACACACACACACGTGTTGGGTTTTTATGTTTGATAGGAATTCTCCGTAGACATAAAGATTTTTATACTGTACTAACTGTATAACCCTACCCCTGAACCTACCCATCACAGAAAACTTGCGGCATTTTTACATTTTCAAAAAAAAACATCTTTTAGTATGTTTATTAATTCATTTTCCCCCATGCTAGTCCCCACAAACCTGTACACACACACACACACACACACACACACACACAGACACGTTTGTTTTGCTATCTTAGTGAGGACATTGCATGGACGTCCATTGATTTTATATCGGGTCAGTTTTATTTATCATCACCTAACCCAACCCGTCGCAGAAACATGTGACCAGCAGTGGATTTAAAGACAAACTTATTTTGGCTGATTTAAAAGCCTTTTTATCAAGTGAGGACCCGTCAAAAGTATTTCACGGGACGTTTGGTCCTCACAAGTATAGTCAAAGCAAGTACACGAGAAGTTTTGACACTGACACACCTGCCTATTCTTTAGTAGCATTACAATTTCTCACACACTGTATAATAGTTTTGAAGAATAACAGTACACTGATCAAAAGTCTTCCTGAAGTTCATCCTGAGATGCTTTTTAAACAGTTCTCATATGCCAGATTTCCTTCATTATGCTGTCCAACTCATCAATTAATAAATAAATGATAATAATAATTTAGTGAATACAATTTAGTTAATAAATATAAGTAAGTAGTAAATATAATACAATTAAAATGTAACAAAATGTAAAATTAAACAATATAAAACAAATTTCAAGCATTTACACGTGTTTAAATAGAACGAGTCATTTGGCAATGTGCAGTTTTTTGGGTTTTTTTTACCGGGTCAATAGATGTTTGAATTCTTGAAATCTTGCGACAAAATCCAGATCCTGAAGACAGTGTGTGATAAATATTTCACACATACATCCTCTCAGACAGGGTCTAAACTGAACCACGATAGAAACGAGCCTCTACAATTGCTCAAAAGTGAGCTCAGCTATCCTGAGAAGAGAATCACATGATAAATAAATAAAGTGATGGAAATGAATGCTGGCCAGATTTCCACTCCATCTGTAGTGTCAGGTGCCACTGTTGTGTTTGTTCTGATGGAGGCCATTTGACCTGTCCACACAATCCAACCATTAAGTCAAAAAATAAAGCGGGATCACTTGCAGAGATGGGAAGAGACGATACTTTAGTAAACATTAGAGATTTATTGCAATTCTGAAGCTTTAAGATGCCACTGAGTTCATGTTGCCAGTACCGCTTTAAAAATAGCAATTATCTGAGAAACTTGGAACCATATATTCTGTACGAAATCTAAAAGCTGTCTCTCATAAGGATTTTGGAATTTGAGACACTATATAGGTTCCTTGTTAAGGATATCTCTTCTGCTCAGCAAGGCTGCCTTTATTTGATCCAAAATTCAATTTCAAATACAATTTCAAATATCTTGTTTGTATTGCAATATATTTGAAAATCTAATTCATTCATGTGATGTAAAGCTGAATTTTCAGCATCATTACTCCAATCTTCAGTGTCACATGATCCTTCACAAATCCTATATATATATGCCAAGATGATGCTCAAGAAACATTTATTATTATTATCAGTGTTGAAAACAGTTGTGCCGCTTCATATTTTGTGGAAAATGATACACTGATTTTTTTCTGATGAATAGAAAGTTCAAAAGAACATCATTTATTTCAAATAGAAAACAGTCTTTACTGTCACTTTTGATTTATTTAATGCATCCTTGCTAAATAAACGTGTTCATTTCTTTTTTTAAAAGAGAAAACAAATCTTACGGACCCCCAAACATTTAAATAGCAGTCTATTTTCCGTTCAAAGTTGAGTTTGAACCCATTCTGTACCTCCTTTAATTAGATAAATTGTCAAATGTTAATATTAGTTCAACCTAAATGAGAATTCTGTTATTATTTACTCACACTAAAGCTGCATGTTGTTTCTTTTGTCCATGAAGCACAAAAAGAGAAACCTTAAGAGTAGACAAAAAGTCTTATGAAGTCAGTTAGTAATTAAACTGAAAACCTTGTGTGGTTTTCGACATCAGTGATGGTAAATACCGTTTGTTCTCCTTCTGAGGTTTCTCAGTAAGTAATGCAATTTCTCACAAGACTTATAATGTGTTAGTCATATGAACTACTATTTTGATGGTACTTTTTTCTACCCTGACAGTATAAATCTCCATCCACTAGCGTTGTGTGAGACTGAAGAATGACAGAATTGTTATTTTGGGGTGTATTGGAAGGCCCTAAAAAGGCTAAACGTAGATCAAGTATCTCTTATACATCTCAAGATAAAGTGCACTTGTAAATGATAAGATAAGTGAAGTTCCTTTACTGTAAAAGGATGTGGTAAAAACCTAAGCTTCAAGAACACAACTAAACTTTTCAACGGTTCGTTGCTTTGAGACTTCTCTCATTGAAATGGAAGTGGCAATTGTCTTTTCTTCCCTATCGGTCCCGAGAGAACCGGTTTCTCAAACAAGTACGGATGTGGGGTGGGACTTGACTTTGTCAATCAGGAATTTATTGTATGGTTGTGGTTTGCGATCGGTGGATCTCATTGAGTGACAGGTTGCCCCGCCCCCACGCCAGTAAACACATCATCAGAGAAGAGATGAGCTGCAAGGAGAGGGGAAGTTAACAAGGATACATGAATTAAAAAATAAATCAATAAAAATGATGTGCACAGATAAATCATTCATAATTATTGCAATATTCCATAATAAAAGAAGAATTTTCGGTAACACTTTATTTTACAGTGTCATTGTTGCATATGTTTCATGTATTTACTATAGTAATAACTAGAAATGATGCATAATTATATGCAATTAACCCCAAACCAAACCCTCATCCTAACTCTAACCCTATAGTAAGTACATGTAGTTAATAGTTATTACTCAGTACTTAAACGTATAATTACACTGTAATACTGACACCTTAAAATAAAGTGTAACCGAATTTTCCATTTTGATTTCATGGTGACCTGAAATGGATCACCCCAATATGAGTCATTCACTCTTCCTCATGTCATTACAAAACTGTATGAAGGAATGATGACAGAATTTTCATTTGTAGGTGAACTAACCTAAGAACTATCGAAGCTTGTTTCTCCCACAGAACAAAAAAAAAATTAAAAGGTTTAATTGACCCTTCACCGACAGTTTGATTGACAGGCGATCTGACCAATCATAACCCTGAATCCGCCAATTTGTCCGACAAAGCAGTCAGGGGAGTTATTTTTTATAGCGTGGCAGAATTCCTATTTTGCAAAATGATTTATTCTCTTTTTCTGACAGGTTTTTGTGGCTGTTTGGTCCTCATTCTGTTTTCCTCGGAGGTCAAGCTGCACCACCTGACCGAGATCATCTTCAACTTCAACGAGGCCAGCTTCGTCTACAAGACGACAAGCGAGAGGTACGACAGATCCTTCTGGCTCATCTTCCTCACCTTCCTCACGCACGGTCTCAACATCTTGCTCGTCCGCCTGGCTGGGATCCAGTTCCCCTTTCAGGAGGCCAAAGAGTCCGACGCCAGCACGGGAGCCGCGGATCTCATGTACTGACCACGTTCTACTTCCTCCCCTGCACACGACATCCTATCGCCGTGAAGAGCACTTCTCAACAGGAGCCTTGAGAAAAGCAGCATCCGGTTTGTTTACAGCGGAACAGATGAGGCACATCTGAGCCGTTCAGACCATGTGTGGCGGTGAACTTGGAGACGCTCGTGTGTTCTTATCTCGCAGCGGGGAGGCGGGAGAGAGGAACTCGCTCTGTCAAACGGCCCGCTGACGGAGCGTTCATTCCGTCAATCACTGAAACAATTCACGCTCACGATTTCAAACGGCCGATGAAAACACCCTGTAGTTTCCAGTCTGGCTGGGGACATCGCAGTTTCCTTTCGCTGCGGCTCTTTCATGGTCGGAGCACAAAGGGACGTGACAACTGGCAATTTACAGTGACCCCGAAAAGTATTTTGACACTAAAGCCACACTTAAATATGTATGAATGTCTTTGCACTGGATAACAAAATAATCAAACCAAGCAGCACAAAAAGTGTTTGTTTACACATCCACTAAAAATCACCAAAGTATTAGGAAAACTTAGGAAACTTCATTAGGAAACTAACACGAAAATCATGAAAGAAGATGATCTCATTACTTGAAATATTATAATATATCAAATAAATGACATTTTTATCATTTCTCAAATAGCTCAATAAACTAAATGTAAAACCTAAACTCTGAAAACTAGCAGTAATAAAAACAGCACATGACAAAATTACTAAAACATATATAATATAAAAACAGAAAATATTCAAATCAAATCTAAATCAAATATGTAACACAAACTACAGGCTAATAGTGCATCAGTGATACTAAAAGAGCACCGGCATCATTCGTCATCTAATGCAACGCCATTCATGGATTTTACATGTGTTTGAATTTTTGCCATCACTGTATAATGATATTCAAATTTATGCTGTTTTCTCACATATCCTTTAAACAAAAAATGCATTCAAACGCTAAATTTAAAAAAAGTCACAACAAAGTTATATAATAATATAGTTCAGGCAAATGCAGCCATGGCTTCAGAATATCAGACACATGTAAAACGTCGGCCATCATTGTGAAGTGTCAGGAGTGACAGCCGCTCATTTAAACGCTGGAGCTGATTCCCTTCATGACTGTTGCTCCGGAACGTGACTCGCTACAGAAATGTTTAGTCTCTGCTATTTTTGATAAAAGTAATGCGACGGCGCCCAAAGACCGTTATGTCAATACTACACCTGCTTCACTCTTGATGTGTGGCCATTTCAACTGATTAGGGGCCAAGTCTTCTTCTTCTTCTTCTTCTTCTTCTTCTTCTTCTTCTGCTCTTGAGTCTATGGCAGCCCCTCGACAGGGAAAGTTGTGCAATTTGGCGCACTGACTGAGGACAGTCTGAACTGTCACCATTGCAAATTTGGAGTCTCTAACTCAATCCCTCTAGCGCCACCAACTGTCCAAATGTGCACTCACATTTATGCTCATAGCTTTTGAGCCATAATGGCTAGAAACAGAATTATTTTCCCCCTGATTCCTTGAATCAAGACAATTCGAATGCATCCTCTGAAGAAACTTTCCGTCATACATTTTTTTTTTTTTTTTTTGCCATTTTGAAAACAAGTTTTTCGAACTCCTCCTTGGCCGTTTCTCCGAATTTCACGAAATTGAAGCGGATTATCTTCAGACCGTACCGACAAAAAGTTGTGGACTTCAAGTCGATTTGTCAAACTAATTTCACGTGGCGCTTGGGAAAATGGACACAAGGCTGTAGCTCCTCAACACTTTATCGTACTCAGAAAAAACTAGTTACATGTCATCACAAGCATGACCTCAGGTGACATTTAGGCTCAGCGCCACCTACTGGTCCGGAGATACAATTATTATTATTTTTGCTTATAACTTTTGAACGGTTTGTCCAAAATTCCTAAAAAGAGGTCTCTTTAGATTTGGGGCGTCGATTGATATCCAATTTTCTGATATTTTGAATTTTGACATATAATCCTTTATTTTACAAATGCATTGGCGTATCATTACGAAACTTGGTATGTGAACACAGAACACAATTTTGCAATTTTTGGACAAACTTCCTTTCTGATATTTTGATTTTCTTTCAAAACCTACTTTTTCAAACTCCATCTAGACCGTTTGTCCAAATTTCACCAAAATCAAATCGTATCATCTTCAGACGGTGCCGACAAAATGTCATGGATTTTGTGTCGATAGGCATGTGCTTTGGCATATTGACACCAAACTTTTGGTCATTGTCACCTCACTCTGACCACACAACATCAGTTTGGTCACAGCATTAGTGATAAACCATTAAATCAAATTATTAGTGGCTGTATTTGATTTTTCACTCATTTTTGCCTAAAATGATCTTAATATGTCTTTAATTGTTCATTGTTGCAGTGAGACTCATGTTCCCAGCCGTGCTGGCATGACTGGCCGCAATATTTTAGTCTTGTTTTTAATATAAAGCATTTGGATTTATCTTGTTTTATTATGGGCTTTTTTTATGACGTCTCGTTACGGGCGTCATTAACAACTAGTTGTTCAGTTCAGTTCCATTCACACTGCGTAAAATTTGGTTGTCACTCACGTAAATTGCCGAAGTGTGTGCGTAAAGCCTGCAGAACGGGATTAATCACTGAAAGGTGAACTGACCGCTGAATTTAACTGCGGTGTGTATGCGGCCATTGATGCCGATTAATCGCTTATCAGATAAGATATGATGGTTAATATGGTATAATATGGTTTTAATGTTAGCATTAACTGTTTTACATTTAACTACTAATATTCAAAAATATTAATCTATTTGCATTTTATTTTTCATAAATGGCTAATTCTTACTTATGTTACATGTGCTCATACACTCACATTGTGCCAATGTGCCACATTATTGATAGCAGAATGTTTAATGAATCACTTGTTGGTATTTGGTGAGATATTGATGAAATATTTCATGCAATATTCTCAAATGGAATTCCTAAACTGATTTTACACGATTTTAAGTCAGTTCAAAATAATGATAAATTAAAAATGTAATTAAAAGACTTTAGTTATTTGACAGTATGGCTATAGAATGAGAGGGGCCAAAAATACAAAAAAAAAAAAAAACGTACAAAAATACACGATCATGTTATGCAGGTCTCAATTCTTCATTGTTGTTATGGGAGTGCAGCTTTTCTGCCCACTATGCATCCTGTTCATTTACTCAAAATAAAATTATACGAACTTTTCTAGTTTCAGTTTCTTTATAAGGTATTGCTTTGTATTGTATAAACAAACGAAAATGACAGTATTGGACATGTATACATTTTATGTGCATAGAATGTATTTGGGAGCTTTAAAGCAGCCGTGAAAGAGGAGAAAAGCAGCTCTCATCACTGAAGAGCACAGCTTTGTTACAACTGAAAAGAAACAAAGTACTCCACCTGCTGCCAGGAAACTGCAAATGAAAGGAGGCTTCCTGTCATGTTGTGAGGCCATGTGTCTGTCCTCCTCCTGAATATAAAGTGTCAGGTATATAAGCAATGTTATGGTGAAGTTGTTCACACTGAGGTTTGCCGTTTTGTCAGAGTTTAAAAGACTCTCACCAGCCAAGCGGTCTGATGAAGAAGAGATAAGGTAGGTTTTTCAATCATCTGGAGCTGCAGTCAATGAAATGCAATTCTGGCAGGAAGAACGTGTTGGTCTGTGGTTGTGTGACAGCTTTAGGTTGACCCAATTTTAAAGGGACTCTGAGTTTGTGCACTGTGGAAAAAAAACAACAACAACGAATGACTAATTAAATATATTTTAGTTATTATTTTTGTCAAAATTATTTTAAAAAGTTGCTAATTTTGCTAATTTTTTTTTATTAACAAAGGTTAATAAATGCTGTAAGAATATATTGTTCATGTTCATGACCTTATTGTAAAGTGTTATCAAGAAGTTTTCATGAAAATCTTAAATTAGATAAACATTTTTTTATATATTTATTTTGATTTATTAGCTTATATTTCAGACTATGTTTGAGAACAAATTCTAATAACTACATATTTTGTTGTCTTACAAATACTCCAAGTTTTCAATATCCATATTCAAAAAGAAGAGAGAACAAATTATTATCATTAACTTTTAATCTGTTTTACTTGCACACATCACTGCTTTATTTCCGGAACACAGTCCTGTTTGTCTCTGTTGTTGGTTAACCAGAGAGCATGGCCATCATACTACATTTTGTTTTCTTTTAGTTTTTGATAATATATGATATGCATAAATTACTAGTCTACATCTTCACTAGTATTTGTACTTGGGCTACAAAACTGATGCCAAGTGATGCAAAACTACAGCATTTATACATCCACTCTTGTTTTATTACCTTGAGTAACTGGAAGCTGAAGTAACACCATTTGTGTCAATCAGGGTTGAGGAGTAACGAAACACAAGTGACTTAGTGACGTAGTTAAAATACAAAATGTGAGTGACTGTATTTGATTTTAAATGGGTGGTAATCAGATTCCAGTTCCATCTGAAAAGTGTTTTAGATTACCAAAGTGATTACTTTCAATTTTAATGTCATTTAAACAGCGATTGGTGATTCTCTGACTCTGACCGTCTGAAAAAGACGAGTTCAGTTTCATGTTTTCCACTGTTTTCATGTTTTGGGAGTCATTTTATTATTGTAAAAAAGGTTAATGCAAATTTTTCTCACAATTTTTTTTTTTTTTTTTTGAGTTTGCATTTCACAATTCTGACTTTTTTTCTTGAAATTGCGAATTTAGTATGTGAGTTTATATCTCATAATTCTGACTTTTCTCAATATTGTGAGTTTATATCTCATAATTCTGACTTTATAACTCACAATTGCAACTTTATATCACTCAATTCTGAGGGAGAAAGTCAGAATTGTGAGATAAAAACTCTCAATGATCTTTTTTGTGTTTGTTTCACACTTATTAGTATTCCAAAGTATTCTAAAGTATTTAGATGAAGTGACTAAACTTGAGTAATGTAACGAAATACGTTACAAATGACTTTTTAAAGCATGTATTTTGTAATCTGTAGTGAAATACTTTTTAAAAGTAACCAACCTGGTGTCAACAAATTTCAAAATTCAAAATCATCAAATTTCAAATCATCAAAATTTCTGCTTCGGTCACTTTTGGCATTTAATGTTTAATTTAGTTTAAAACTATTCCTACAGAAAGCAATAAATCCAACATAATACTATACAACCAAATTCCATTGTTTTAATGTAAAAAAACAGTGCCAATGATCTTAAGAATATTACATTCAAGTTTTTAAAAATTACTTTCTAAAGTGCCTTCATGGCACAGAAGACTGACGTCATCACCGCGAGTTTAGGTCTTCCACACACACACACACACACACACACACACACACACACACACACACACACACACACACACACACACACACACACACAGGTTTGTTTTGCTATCAAAGTGAGGACATTCCATGGTATTCCATGGTAATGGTTCTTATACTATACAAACTGTACATTGTATCCCCCTACACTACATCCACCGACCCACACAAACACAGTTTTAGCTATTGTAATATACACATCTATGATAAATAAAGCATTAATCACCAGGGCTGGGTGTGTTACTTTTAAAATGTATTTCACTACACATCACAAAATACATGCTTTAAAAAGTCATTTGTAACGTATTTCGTTACATTACTCAAGTTTAGTGACTTCATCTAAATACTTTAGAATACTTTGGAATACTAATAAGTGTGAAACAAACACAAAAAAGGTCATTGTGAGTTTTTACCTCACAATTCTGACTTTTTCCCTCAGAATTGAGTGATATAAAGTTGCAATTGGGAGTTATAAAGTCAGAATTATGAGATATAAACTCACAATATTGAGAAAAGTCAGAATTATGAGATATAAACTCACAATATTGAGAAAAGTCAGAATTATGAGATATAAACTCACAATATTGAGAAAAGTCAGAATTATGAGATATAAACTCACAATATTGAGAAAAGTCAGAATTATGAGATATAAACTGACAATATTGAGAAAAGTCAGAATTATGAGATATAAACTGACAATGTTGAGAAAAGTCAGAATTATGAAATATAAACTCACATACAAAATTCACAATTGCATGAAAAAAAAGTCAGTATTGCAAGTTCATTTCTCCCAATTCTGACTTTATAACTTGCAATTGTGAGTTTAAATCTCACAAACTCAAACTCACAATTGTGAGGAAAAAACTAATCGTGAGAAAAAGTCACAGTGTCGAGTGAATTATAAAATGACTCACAAAACATGAAAACAGTGGAAAACATGAAACTGAACTCGTCTTTTTCAGACGGTCAGAGTCAGAGAATCACCAATCGCTGTTTAAATGACATTAAAACTCAAAGTAATCACTTTGGTAATCTAAAACACTTTTCAGATGGAACTGTAATCTGATTACCACCCATTTAAAATCAAATACAGTCACTCACATTTTTTATTTTAAATACGTCACTAAGTCACTTGTGTTTCGTCACTCCTCAGCCCTGTTAATCACAGATAAATATATAACTATCTATGACGAAGTCTTACAGCCGCCAGGAATTTACATAAATGTATGGTTACCGCTGATTGGCCAACACCAAGAGTCCTTTCACCAATGAGAAACCGTTGGCACGCCCCACTGTTAGACACGCCCATTACTCCAAGCTGCGGCTGCACACCTCGAGGGCTTTACGAACTGTTGTTGACACTCAGGGAAGAGGCTCGAAGGAAAACGCTGGAGCAGCACCGGGAGATTGTCTCACTTGTTTTGTGTTTACCCGGGGATCCCTGCGACTGTCACCCCTGGAATCCCTCTGAACTCGAGTCAGGCGAGACGCTGATGGGATGTTTCGTGTCCCTGCAGATGAACGCAGATGTGGATGAAGTCCTGCAGCGGATCGCGGAGCTGGACACATGGAGAGCGATCTTTAACTCCCGCGGGTAGGCGCGCGCTGTCTGTTTCTGCTGCCCAGAGATCCTCCGTGTTTACTCAACCTGTTTTATCTTACAGGCTGGACTTGCGACAAGGCTGTGCTAAAGTAAGTCACACTAAACGTGCTTTGTGTTGTTTGGATTGCCTAATGCTTTCTAGATCTAATGTACGCTCCTCATTTACACCTCCAAACCCGTGAGACCTTGTTCGTCTTCGGAAGTGAAATGAAGATATTTTGATGACATCCGAGAGCTGTCTGACTCCAGCAGTTTAAAAACACTTTCAAGCTCCAGAAAGATACTGAAGACATTGTGAAAACAGTCGACCTGACTGTGATGAAGCGACGAGAATACTTTTTGTGTGCAAAAACTAAGACTTTATTCAACCATTTCTCCAGTTCCCATTTAGATTTGGGAATGCAGCTGTAGGAACACTGGCACTGGTGGCACTGGTGGCACTGGCGGGTCATGTGACAGTAACACTGCAGTACTGAATTCATTCAAACTCAGGGCTGAGGAGTGACGAAACACAAGTGACTTAGTGACGTATTTAAAATACAAAATGTGAGTGACTGTGTTTCATTTTAAATGGCTGGTAATCAGATTCCAGTTCCATCTGAAAAGTGTTTTAGATTAGCAAAGTGATTACTTTGAGTTTTAATGTCATTTAAACAGCGATTGGTGATTCTCTGACTCTGACCGTCTGAAAAAGACGAGTTCAGTTTCATGTTTTCCACTGTTTTCATGTTTAGTGAGTCATTTTATAATTGTAAAAAAGGTCACTGCATCTTTTTTCACAATTAGTTTTTTCCCTCACAATTATGAGTTTGCATTTCAAAATTATGGCTTCTTTTTCTCAGAATTGTGAGATTTAAACTCACTATTGCAAGTTATAAAGTCAGAATTGTTTTTCTTGCAATTGTGAATTTAGTATGTGAGTTTATATCTCATAATTCTGACTTTTCTCAATATTGTGAGTTTATATCTCATAATTCTGACTTTTCTCAATATTGTGAGTTTATATCTCATAATTCTGACTTTTCTCAATATTGTGAGTTTATATCTCATAATTCTGACTTTTCTCAATATTGTGAGTTTATATCTCATAATTCTGACTTTTCTCAATATTGTGAGTTTATATCTCATAATTCTGACTTTTCTCAATATTGTGAGTTTATATCTCATAATTCTGACTTTTCTCAATATTGTGAGTTTATATCTCATAATTCTGACTTTTCTCAATATTGTGAGTTTATATCTCATAATTCTGACTTTATAACTCACAATTGCAACTTTATATCACTCAATTCTGAGGGAAAAAGTCAGAATTGTGAGATAAAAACTCTCAATGACCTTTTTTGTGTTTGTTTCACACTTATTAGTATTCCAAAGTATTCTAAAGTATTTAGATGAAGTGACTGAACTTGAGTAAAGTAACGAAATACGTTACAAATGACTTTTTAAAGCATGTATTTTGTAATCTGTAGTGACATACACTTTAAAAGTAACCAACCCAGCCCTGTTCATAATACAGGCATTCAAATGTACATTTTCAATGTACGTGAAGTAAATTTAAATTCAGATGTTGTACCTACTCAACAGCATAACGTTAAGGTTGAACCACTGCAGTCACATCGACTTTGTTTTTAGTACCTTTCTGGAACTTGAAAGTGGTGATTAAATTGCTGTCTATGGAAGAGTCAGATACCTCTCAAATTTCATCAAAAATATTTTCATTTGTGTTCTGAAGAAGGTCTTACGGGTGTAGAAAGATGGTTTCATTTTTGGGTGAACTAACCCTTTAATGTGGTTCCGAATGTGGATGACTTTCCTTCTCTGAAACACACACACACACACACACACATGTTGTGCTGTCATGTTTTATGGGGACATTCCATAGGCGTAACGGTTTTTATACTGTACAAACTGTACATTCTGCCCCCCCCCCCACCCCTAAATCTACCCATCACACAAAATATTGTGCTATTTTACATTTTCAAAAAAGATAATTCTGTATGATTTATAAGCTTGTTTCCTCATGGGGACCAACAAAAGGTCCCCGCAATGTCAAGATTTACTGGTTTTACTTGCGTTGTGGGGACATTTGCCCACACACACACACACACACACAAATGTTTGAAGACTAGCCAATGATTTTCACATATTAATTGATGTTGACTCAAAAAGAAACAAAAGTATTTCTCAAAGTATAAGGTTCTCTCAAAGTTATGTATTATTTTGGGAATGGTAGTTAATAGAAAAAACGGTAGGTTGAAGAAAAAAGAAAAGAAAAAAACAGCAAAACACCAAAAAAGTTTGAGAACCGCTGCCACGAAATGGAATGTTCACTTAATGTTTGTGTAACCACGAAAAAAAACCTTTCAAAAAATGGACATTTTGGAGATTGAGAACATTCAGAAATAACGTTTTCATAACTTCATTGGAATATTAGCTAATGCGTTTTTAGAAAATATTTGTTAGCTGGGAGGTACATTGGATTATACGTTACACTTTTCTTTGAGAGACACAGAAAGGAATGCATTTTGAAATTTCGAAGCGTAAGGAAATTATGGTCGAACTTTAATTTTGATCAATGAAAATGAAAAGCTGAAGAGTGTCTTAATGCTTGCATCCTGATACAGTCTGTTGGTTTTTAACGCACCTGTGGGAAGTCTTGCGATCGGATAGGTAACGTAGCCTTCGTCAATGTCCTTCTCATGTGGTTCAGTGTGATTTTTCCATAATGGATACGGCAGACTCTGCTCTCAGGTGGCTGCCTGTCATTTCTCCCATGACATGCAGTCGGCCAATCAGATGAGTGTATGCACGTGCCTGTTCGGCTGCCATCCTCTCCACGAACTCCGTATCAGACTGGAGCAGAGCTGTGTGGGTTTGGTACCTGGGCATATTCTTAATGCCATGTGTGAAATCGAATCTACATGCAATAGCACAGAGCATGTGAAGCCCGTCATGACGGATTATCAGGACCTTCTGCAAACCATCAAGAGTTTGCGGCACTCCAGACTGAGCTACATAGAGCTGCTTCAAGAGGAAGTGAAGAGAAGCCAAGATGTGAGTTGCTGATGGCTCGTTCATCACAAAACGGCTATCATCGTATTCCTAAGATTAGTAACTTTGTGCTTCTGGGATTTCTGATCATATTGAAGTGTACTTTGAAGAGCTGTCCTCACAGTTCAGGACGAGGGAGAGAACAGAAAGATTAAAAATATACACTACCGGTCAAAAGTTTGGAATAAAGGAGGCTTTTTGTTTTTCTTTTTGAAAGAAGTCTCTGATGCTCACCAAGGCTGCATGCATTTGATGGAAATACTTTAAAACTGCGGAACACTTTACAGAAAGGTTCATTAGTTGAACATTAGTTAATGTACATGAACTAACCATTGCCAATACATCTGTCACTGTACTTTCTAATCTTCGTTAGCGTCAGTTAATGAAAATACAGCAGTTCATCGTTTGTTCATGTTATTCCACAATGCTAACTGGAGTATTAAATGTTGAAATTAATAAATGCTGTTTAAGTGCAGTTCAATATTAGTTCAAGTTAACTAATGAACCTTACTGTAATCTAATATGCTGATTTGATGCGCAAGAAACATTTATTATTGTGATCAATATTATTGTGTTGTGCTGCTTAATATTCTTGTGAACATGTAACATTAAAAAAAATGTATGCTTTTATTTAAATGTATCAAAAGTGACAGTAAAAATATATTTAAAATGTTACAAAACTGATTTTTTTTCAACATTGATGATTTCAGAAACGATTTCTGAAGGATCATGTGACACTCAAGACTGGAGTAATGATGCTGAAAATTCACAGGAATGACATTTTACAGTATTTTGAAATAGAAAATCATTTTTTTTTTTAAATTGTAATAATATTTGACAATATTGTGTTTTTAACGTATTGTTGATAAAATAATTGTAGTCTTGGTGAGCAGAAGAGACTTTTTTATGAACGTACAATGTAAAAAAAAAATGCTATTTTGACTATTTTTTTTTTTTTTTTTAAACATTTTTTTATATTTTTGTAATCCTGTTTCTTCCCTTTTAGACTTTTCTTGTTTCTGCTAAGCACGACGTGATGGTAAATGTTTACACTCTTTATCACGTGTATAGAGACCTAGCGAGAAGGTCAAAGCGGACGAGGACAGTGACGACTCCAGACCGGCCACCTCGGCCCACCCGTTCACTGTGCCATACTCCATTCCTCAAACACTTGCAGTGTCTCCAAGTCTGGGTGGGCAACCAGTGTCACCAGAGCTGGCGGTGGTGAGTGGTGGAACATTACCCTGTCACTTGACCCTCGCTCTCTTGCCTCCCATGTGTCTCACAACAGACATGCTTTGTGTGTGCACAGAAGACAAAAGACAGGCTATAGACTCATCACTAATTTATTAGGTCTTTAAGCAATAGATCAGGTCATTGTGGGCGTTTTAGAATAAACATTCTCTACTGGTCTAAAGTTTGGAGTAATTAAGTTTGTGTAATGTTTTTGAAAGAAGTCTCTAAGGCTAATCAAATCATCACATTAAAACGATTTCTGAAGGATCATGTGACACTGAAGACTGGAGGAATGATGCTGAACATTCAACTTTGATCACTGGAATGAACTACATTTTAAAATATCTTAATTGGCACAAGACACTTTAAAAAGTATTTGAAAATCTTTATTGCTCCAAATGTTTCACCGGTAGTGATAATAACTACTGCTATTTCCTCTTTGGTAGACTTATAACATGCGTCAAACTTGGGTGGGCTAGTTGGAATTTGGTCAGCACATTTTCTTCAAAAATCCATTATGAAGAATATTGGCACATTTTTCCAAAAAAGAAAAATGTTCATTATTAGATATTTAAATTAAATTACAAATATTACAAAAGGCATTTCAATGTTTTGTCAAGTCAAGTCAAGGCATCACGAGTTCACATTTTACAGCCGAAGCAGACAAGCGCCCCTGTTGTTTGTGTGCAGAAACAGATAAGTCCACTTCAGCGAATCAGCACGCAGTATTCAGGTCAGGTGACGGGTGACTTCTGAAGGGAGTTTCATCAAAGCAGACCAAAAATGATCGAGGGTTTATCATTTCGACTCCTGCAATTCTTTGCACATCATACACATCTTACATGCTGAAACTTTGTTTGTTCTTTTGTGTTTGTGTGTGTGTGTGTGTGTGTTTGAGTGCGTTTTAAATACAATTGCAAAGCAATTACTTAGTTTGGTTTAACTCTGAAAGTTATATACACTGATCTATGGAAGTGGCAATAACAATCATTTCCATAATAATTAGACGACATTCACATCAGATGCATATTGTAAGTATCTTTAGCGCTATTGTGGCTGCCGTGTGTCACGTGACAAGCAATGACGCGTCACCATGGAAACAGTAAAGTGACAAATAACGGTTGCCTTGAAAAACTCACTCTGGGCTCACAGCCAGAACATTTTAAACTTGTGTGCGAAAGGGATATATATATATATAAATTCTTTCAGTGAAATTTAATTTTGTAAGAATTACGATTACTTAATCAAAACAACTACAGTTTGATTGATATTACTTGTAATGCACGTTAAAAAACATTTGTGAGAATGAATATAAACAGAGATATCTGTTTTTGCAAATGAACTCTTCATTTGTTTTTTAAGAATTTAAAAAAGAGCTTTGCTTCCTGCACTTCTTCAGCAACACGCGTCCTCTAGACCATTACGTTCTTCAGAGTTTTCAGTTAAAGGTACAGTAAATGATTTCTGAGAAACCCTGTCTTGTTATATATGCATAACATTACATCCTGGTTCTTTGAAACGTAGCAAAACCAATGTTACTGGTGTATGGAGCAACCTCAGCTTCTGTTTTCAGGCCTTTCCAGCGCTTGAAAGTGTTTCTGATACTAACGCGGGTCCTGAAGCCACTGCCTGATCATAACCCTTGTTTTCCCAGTGATATTCCTCTGACCTGTTCTCTTTTGTAATGTCTCTCAGCCATCTCTCTTTCCTCAAATCTCCCCCTCTCTCCTCACCCATCATGAGTGGACACGCCCCCTACTGCCGATTGGCTACAAGAGTGTTTTAGTGCTCAGTCTGATCCACTTTCAACAGTGTTTCTCAGAAATTGCTTACTGCACCTTAAACTCCTTCTAAGTCTCGTTTAAAGTGGAAAAGAGATTGGGCCTTTTCTGTTGCAGCTCCTCACCTTTGCCTCTCTATTTTAGATCCTGTTTGACTGTTTAATTTGTGTAATTAATGTATGTATTTGTTTTGATTCTTGGTTTCATGTTCTTAAGGTGTATGAATTGTTAGGTCCTGGGGCCAGTTGTGTAAACATCTAGGGTTACGTGTGTATGTGCCGTCACAGAGCCACTGTCTGAGGCACACCATTCAATGGCGTCGCAACGTGTATAAGAAGGGCGTCTGATAACACGTTATCAAATGTGTATTTTCTGAGGCTATGTTCACACTGTCAATCCAAATCCAATTATTTGTTTATCCGATTGGTGTCCCATGTTTTTTTTTTTTTTTTTTGCCATTCACACTTGCTAAATCTAATCGGATTTCAATCGGATATATACCAAATCGGATTTGGCCTGACAGTCTGAAGGAAGACGCGCAAGCATGTCCAAACCTAGAGGAGTTGACCGAGAAGAGAGTGTAACAACTGATATTCAGTCATCTCAAGCATCTGTCCAGTGCTACTCCTAAAACATTTGATAAGGGAGCTGAACAGAGGCTTCTCGGGCTATAGTAAAGCACTCACGTTACCTCTCAGGGTAAGGAGTGGGTCCAGTCTCAGTTCAGACCGCACCCATCATTAAAAATGGCCATAAGTGCCAGGATCAACCTGATGCCAGCAATCCCCTACTTTTATTTCCCTCTAAAAACAACCTCTTGTTCCCCAACGGGGGAGACTACAAGAAAGGAATAAGAAAAAAGAGGGCTGCTCACTCACTCTCTCCTTTTCCCCCCACAGAACCAAGATCTGTTTTTGTGGCTTTTCTAATAGTTTTTCTTTGCTCCCAGTTCCTCAAAAGACGAGCTAGCTTTAGCCACACTCGCCTTCGTTCATCTCCCCAAGAACTTGTTCCTGGAAAGTGCATAGACGATTTTGGAGGGGCCTGAACCCGGCGAGGGATATACATCCCGGAGGCGTCCAACTACCTTCTCGCCCTCCTAAATTTGTCCACCACCATCTCAACAACAGTGCCTATCAGTCCCGAGGGCGAGATGGCCATCAAGAAGGACAGCTTTGTCTGACTCCTTGATACCTGACAAATTAAGGCCCATCCATCACACCATGGACTAGCCTAAAGAGCGGCTGGTTAGAGGCACGGAGAGCTGGATCTGTGGTTATAGAGGTCTCTGATCAGATCTGCCAGGTGACATTGCAGTACTGCCATAGTGTGCAAAGCTCCACCAGCCACCGCAGACACTCTGCCCACCCAAACTCAATGTCTACGTCTGCCATTGAATGGCGTGTTTGTACACATGCCTCAGACACCGGGTTCCGCAAGGGCGTGTCCCCATAGTGTTTGCAATGTAGAAGCTCCCTCAAACCGTCAAGACTGTGTTTTAAGAACAGTTTATGCAGAGCACTTGGGCCAACGTGCCGTGTTAAATGTGCCATCGAAATAAATGTGATTTGATTTGTATCCTAAATAAATAACTACATTTATTGCATGACTTGTCAAAAAAATAATAATAATAATAATATTTTAATATTTCATTTTGCTTTATCACTCACACAGAGTTTAAGAAAAATTTTATTTGGGAACACCTTCCATATATTCAACTACGAGTGGAAGAAATCATTCTTCAAGTTTCGTGAGCCTTTCTCTGATTTGGCATATGCTCTGGAGACTGAGAGGGTGAGTATGAGATTGAACTTTACCTGTTATTATCTGCTATCACTTATTGTCATAGTTTGTGCTGTAAACCATTGAAAACTGGTAGAATATTGTTTTAAAACGGTCAGATTTGCAAATGTGCACCTTTCTCATTAAAGGGGATCTATTATGCCTCTTTTCACAAGATGTAATAGAAGTCTCTGGTGTCCCCAGAACGTGTCTGTGGAGTTTCAGCTCAAAATATCCCACAGATTATTTATTATAGCTTGTCAAATTTGCCCCATATTTGGCTGTGAGCAAAAACATGCCGTTTTTGTGTGTGTCCCTTTAAATGCAAATGAGCTGCTGCTCCCCGCCTCCTTTCCAGAAGAGGGCGGAGCTTTAACAGCTCGTGCTTCGGTTGCTCAACAACAACAAAGCTGGAGAATCTCACGCAACCAAAATGACTATTGTCTCTAACGGCGTTCAAACCCTAGTCAGACACTGATGGAGAGAAGAAGAAGTTACAACTTTTAGATTGAAACTGGACGTTTCTGAACGGTTAGTGGATACTTGATGTAGTTGATCTAGCATGTGCCGTCATGTTAATCTTGTGCAAATCCAGCGTTGAATCGACCCTCGTTTGTGAAGCAGTCCGGTGTAAAATGACGGCATCAACAACACTACAACAACTCTTCCTCTTCTCTAGAGCAGCCCAACATGACCCCGCCCCCTTTGTGGTGTGTTCTCGGGGGCGGGGTTTATGTAAATTTTAGGGTCAGTGATGTCACTAACCCAGGAAGAAGCTCGTTGTAGTCTCTACCAGCCGTTTGTTGTAGTTCTTAATCAGTGAATTTCTTTAAAAGAAAATCTCTCGCTTTGCATTGAACTTTGAGTGTCGTCACTTTGCAGATGTTCAAACAGCAACATTACACACTAACTACGGTTAAAAAAATTAAATCATAAGCAACCACAGCTTTAAACTTCATTAATTCGTTCACTCTTTTTTTTTTGTCAAATCATGGCCACATTGTAGTAAATTGTTCCCTTATTTTTAATTTAGTAAAATCATGGCCAGTTGTATGGGGCTCCATACTACAAAACATTATACATAATATTTATTATAATTTGTTTTAAAAATTCACTTTAAAATAAATCACTGAACAGGTTTGTACTTCTGGTCGACATTGTGAAAAAGTACACATACTTATACGCAAATACTTAAAGTAAAGAATATATATTTAGGTGTGAACTAAATGTTATTTACAATTAAATTAAAATTCTTGTTTATTTTTTTTTTTAATGCATTTTGAACTTAAGAGTACTCAAAAGACTTCTGGTGAAGCACAAACCTGAGACGGCTGAAGTTAATAAAGTTACTTCCCCTTTGCCAGAACTGCAGGTTATATAAGTGAAGAAGGGTTGAGTTACAAGCTTTAGTAGATCGCTTCTTTTCGCGTGAAGCCATGACTCAGTACGTGTGTGTTTGATTAGCCCGACACCCTTGTCTGAAGATTGCACCGCTGGCCGCCTCCTCATTATTGCATAATGAGCTCGAACGGTTGCTACTTTCTTAACTACAGATCATTGGTACGCTACGTAAATGTGCTTCCCATTGTCCTCAGGAAGTGAAGTGTGGCACATGTCATCCTTTTGATCACACACCGCCATCAGGAAACTACAAGAAAGCGCAATTATATTAAAGAGCACTCCAGAAACAATTCAAGAGGAACTTTCTCCACCAAAATTGTCTCATGAAATGGTTCATAAACTCAACCCTTATAGACGTCGTTTCACAGACAGTGCTAAAAGAGGATTAGGCCTTCGTTCAATTAGGGTATTTAAGTAGCTTTTACAAATGTGCCCTATAAAAAAATACTACTGGTGTGCATCTTGACACAAAACCCCATAGCATTAACGTATTTTAAGATTCGTCAGTACAAGTTGCTTTCAGTTAAAACTGCTCAAACATGCATTTTAGTCTAGGACCAGCTTAAGCCTCGTCTGTTAGTGTGGCAGACCATTAAAAGTGTTATTGAAAGAATTCTCTCATGCTCACCAAGTATGGATTTGAAAAAATTTCAACTCTTTTCTATTTTAATATATTTTAAAATATTTACTCCAGTCTTCAGTGTCACACCAGATCCTTCAGAAATCATTCAGAAATGCTGATTTGCTGTGAAAGGAAAATGTCTTTTCACTGTTAAACAGTTTTTGTTTGTCATTATTAACTTATAATGTAGAAATGACTCCCTAATATGTAAAATTTGTAAAAGAAAATTACAAAGCGTGAGCCTAAACGGTGTTTTCTCTCGCAGGGAGGAGCCAGTGCTGTACAGATGGCGGTTCAGGCTCATATTATCAAGTACTTGCTCTTCAACCGACCAGTGAACTCTGCGTGCGCAATGCAAAGGTGTTGTTGTCGTTTGTATGGAATATAATTATGGCCGAGGGGAAGATTTCACACCTTCTCTTTTCTCAGTATGGTGGAGGTGGGGGAGAAGGAGCAGAGGAGGGCGCTGGCAGCCGCTCTAGCTGACATCTTGTGGACCGCTGGCGAGGAGCAAACCGCTACCATCTCCTTGGTCACATCAGAGCGCTGTTTCACCCCCCATCTCGACTACAAACTGGACAGCTTCACAGAAAGGGTTTGTGCAGATATATGTGCCACCGGCAGCTAAATCAATGTTCAGTGTTGGGGTCAAATTTAAAGGGTCAGTAATTCTGTCATTTTTTACTCACCCTCATGTCGTTCTACACCCGTAAGACCTCCGTTCATCTTCGCAGCACAAATGAAGATGTTTGTGATGAAATCTGAGAAGTCTCTCCATATAGATCCAACGCAACAAACACTCCGATGTCCAGAAAGGTTGGAATGACATCATTAAAGTTCTTCATGTGACTCCAGTGGCTTCAACTCAGTTTTATGAAGCAACGCTGTAAAAAAACAAACAAAAATGTTTTTTCAATAATTCATCACTTTATTTACAAAATGATATTATCCAAGGCGTGTTCACGCAACAATATCGGCTCTCACGTGAACCGGAAACGCATATATCGCGATGCTTGTGAACACTCACACATGTACATTTATTTTAAGTAAAGTGAAGTGGTAAATTGTGTTTTTGGTGCAAACAAAGCACTGAAGTCACATGAAGTACTTTGATGATGTCATTCCTAAATTCTCAGATTTCATCAGAAGTATCTTCATTTGTGTTCTGAAGATGAGCGAAGGTCTTACGGGTGTAGAACCACATGAGGGAGAGCAATTCATGACAGAATTTTAAGGCTTTTTGAAGACCCGAAGTAATAAAACTGTATACTGTAGGTAATGAGGTTAGTAGATACGGGAAGGAGGCGGGAACATTTAACAGCTTTAATAAACATAAAAGTAAACAAACAACAATCCTAAAGCAGCCGGCGGTAGTCCCTCGTGGACCACTGCTGCCCACATAAAGATAATAAAACATAACATAAAATCCAGGCCTGGTCCTGTCTTGTCGTTATAGTAGTAGTCGAGGAGGCTCTTATGCTTCATGAGAGATCGGCTGTTCTCCCACGGCTCTTGCCCCGCCGTTCCTGTCACACTGTGGATTAGGGGTGTGCGATATTGACCAACAACATTATACCAAAGTTCTTTCAAAGTGTGTTGATAACAATAATTAGATGATGTTTTGTGATGAGTCTGTTTTTGTGCTGGTTTTGACCGCTGACTCACAAAGACATTCGCATTCTTCATGTTCTACGCTGTCGTCAGCTCAAAAAAACTGCCAGTAGGTGGCAGTAAATGTCTAAATGAGCAAGTCATTGGCTGCATTCAAAAACTGGAAAATGCTGTCTTCCGAGGACACATGTCAAATTAGGAAAGCATGTCTGAATCCAATGTTAGCTTCACCTCCTGTCTCCTGAGGTACCCTCATCTGATCCATTTTGAAGGCAGCATAAAGTATCCTTCCTGCTTTTGAGATCCCACAATCCCGTGTGTTCCATTCTGTGTCAGTTGAGCTACAAAAGATGACACTCGAAAGTTGTTTTCGCTCGTCAGTTTGTGTGTAAATGTTCGTTTTTGACCAACGTGTCATTTCGAAAGACAAATTCCTCTCGTAGTGATTAAAATTGGCTTGGTTTATGACTTTTGCTTGCGCTAATTTGCTGTAGATGATTAAACCGTTACATTGACTCAGAAGTCTGTCCGAAATTAGTTTCATGAGGTTCCTTCGTGCACAAACGCTGCCAGCAAAGAGGCAACAAGTCACTGCCTAAGGTTTGGGATGCCGCCGCTGTCTAAATGAGTGAGTCATTCCTTCAGCCCATTCATTCAGTCAGGAACGAAGCGAGTGAAAGTGGTCTTCATTGAATGGGTTATTGATTCGTTAATTAAAATGATTCGTTCAAAACGCGGATTCAGTCAGCAAAAAAAGCATCACTGTCTGACATTTTCGTTGGCAGTGAAAGAATGAGTGACAAACACGATGTCAGTTCGCACATCATTAAAACAAAAATGATCGCGCGGCCGTATGCACGTAAAGAGTGAACTTACAACTGAACTGACCTTCACCCATTTTCTTTAGTACGTAATACGCTGTCCTGAACAAGCAACTCCACAAAGAAAGAATGATAAAAATATGCACGCTAATTATTACTTTTAATTTGATCAATTATTTAGAAATCTGCACGTCAAAGTGTCACCTCTCCAATGAGTTCAATGAAGACTTGAAGACTTTTAAGGGCCTTAAATTTTATAAATCCGGTTTAATACTTTGCAAGGATCTGCAGGAACTGTGGTTATGCAATCAGATTACTTTTCTCAAGTAAAAAGTAAAGTAATGTGATTCTTTTACATCACAATATCTAAGTTACTTTTTCAAATAAGTAACGCAAGTTACTGTGTTTTCCATGTTTTGACTGGCAGCTCTTCTGTCAGTCAAGAAATTGTGAGAAAACATTTTCAGGATCTAACAAAATAAAGACAATGAAATGCAAACTTAAATAACACAAACCTACTTTGGTTAATCTGTCTTTGCTGCGGACTTTTAATGATCTAATTCAACCATACTAATCAAAAATGACTTTGGGTAAACATTATATTTGACTTCACTTATTATTATCATTATTATTTCTGAAGTTAGAGTGTTGAACTTTGTTCTCCTGAGTCATTTTACTTTTGGTGTGAAAGCGCGTTTACATTAGCCAAAATAGAGCTTGTGACAGGTGAGGAAAAAGTCATGCAAAGGTAACAACATAACTTCATAAAAAGCAACAAAGTAACAGTTACTTTTTTGGGCGTAACGCAATACTCTAACACATTGCTTTTAAAAGTAACTTTCCCCAACAGCGTAAATATGTTGTAATTGTTTTGTTTTTTTTATTCCACAGTTGCAGCTTTTCACCTTTAAAAAGAAAGATGATGTTAGATCTTTTATATGCGAGCACATCCAATGTGTGGGTAAATTTTAAAACAATCCTTTTTTTTTTCTTTAAAGAAAATAGTGTTTATTCTATGCTTTATATTATATTATTCAATGTTAAATTTAGAATATTGAAGTCCATGTTGTATTCACAACTTTCACCTGAATGTTTGTAGTTTAAGGAAGAAGGAAGCCACGGAATCATACTTTTTCTGTACAGCCTGATCTTCTCCAGGACTATTGACCGGTACGTGCACAGAAATACACAACCATTCAAAGGTTTTCTTGAAAGAAATGATTATTTCTGTTCACCAAGAAAGCATTACTGGTCAAACGTGCCAGTAAATACTTTTCATTCACTCAAAAACCATTTCAGGTGATTCTATGGGCCATCTCTTGCCATACGCGAGAGAGACTGTCCATGCATTTTCTTGGAGATTGAGCATAACAGACTTCTCTGAAAAACATTCAAATATCCTTCCAATGCCTATTTTTGAATGGTCGTGTTTTTAGAGAATATTTGAAGCGTCATTCATACTATATTGCCCTTGCAGATATAACTTGCATCTCCAGTGCCAGAGAAATACCTCAAAACTGAATGGAATGACTGAATGAATTAATATAGTCTCTGAATTTGTAGGATTCGAGCGGACTTCGATTGTACCACCACTCATCTTTTGCACTTGAGCTTGGGGAACTTTGTTTGTCGACAGGTGAGGGTGTTTTTTTGAGAGTCTTTTGCCCCTGCGACTTGTTAGTAGCTATTAAACAGTTTTATATCGTCTCTGTATCCATTAGGCTTTATTAAACCTGCTGCTGACGGGCCGTGCTACCCCTCACGTCTTCAACGGTACGTCCTTCAGCGACGAGAAAGACGAAGCGCTCACCCACCCGCTCCACGGCGTTCTGACGCGCAGTCACGTCGGCTATCTGCTCTGGAACAGAGAACAAGTCAAGCACACACAGCTTCCCCTGGTACAGTGCCCATCCTACGTGCTTTCTGGGGGTTTGGGGCTTTATCATCTTTCCCATGAACAGAAAAGGGAAGAATTTTGTGAAATGGTATTTCTGCTCTGTCTGGGATTTTGTCCCATCGTCTTCGACACATGATATTACTTTCTCTGTAAACTTTACAGTTGCTTAACTGTGGTGACCTCAAACTAAATGCTAAAATTAACAAGATACTTGAGCCACATCGATCAAACCCAAGGTTTGTTTGTTTTCTTCAAAACCAACGGCAGTTATCTGAGGAACGTACTGTACATAATGTACACTAAAGGAGCGAAGGCTTGTGGTAGAGGCACAAAATCACTCTCCAGGTGGGACGATCTCCCTACTTTCATGAGGAACGCAGAATGAAAAGTCCTCTCTTCCGTGAATCTATCCTTTCCTTTTTCCCTTCCTACTCCAGCTTATGTTACTAAGCAGTCTGAAACTTGTACTGTGAGCACTTCCTGTGTCTATTTGCCAATTCATGAAGAATCGCTTGTTTGTTTTCCTCACCTGTGCGTCGCTCTGGATAAAAGCGTCTGCTAAATGACTAAATGTAAATGTTAATGGAACCATTGAAGTTGACATTCTTGAGCACACAGTCCATCATTTGAGGCACCTTGAGATGGATCGCTTGTGATTATCCAAAGACTTTAAATCATTTTATAAAGAGTACATATGGAAATAATATAATGAATATAATGTTATTGCACACTTAATTACAATTAAATAAATGTATTATGGTTTCATTTTTTATTAAGTTATATCTAAGTAGACATGTAAATGTGTAATCTATACTTAAGTAGGACTTAAAGGGAAAATTCACCCCAAAAGTGAAAATTTGCTGTTAATTTACAGGCCATCCAAGATATATATATATGTAACTTTTTTTCTTTAGTACAACTAATTTTTTGCTGAAACCGTGGTCCTCTGTGATTCATATAATGGAAATCAATAGGTGCCGTCACTTTGAGAGATATATATATATATAAAAAACGGATTCAGGCAAAACAAATTAATACCCGTAGCTCTCGACGATACACTGAGGTCTTAAGAAGCGAAACAATCTGTCTATGCAAGAAAAAAGTACCGGTCATCAGATTTGTCTGCATATGTTTTTTTGAATCTCAAAGTGACGCCACGCTTCTCTTCCGTTATATGAGTCACAGAGGACCACAGTTTCAGCTGAAAATACTCTTTTCTGAAGAAAAAATGTCACCATCTTGGATGCATTGAGTGTGAGTAAATGAACTCTTTTTGGGGGGAACTATCCCTTTACGTCATCTCATAATTCTATTATTTTTGCAATATGATGAAAGTATCCTGGTGAATGATACTGACAAGCATTGATGGTAAACTAAAATATACTTAACGCCATATAATGTCATTTCCATTCTACATTTAAATATTTGTAATTAAACATTTAGTTTTTAAATAAATTCAATGTAATATTGAAAAACACATTAAAGTTAAAAACTATAATCAAGCATTTTACAGGTCACGTGGTGTAAACTCAATAACATTATTTTTCTCCTCGAATACCTGTGAGTGAACACATATTCATCATCTGCAAATATCATGAATTTTTGCACAAGGAGTATTGAGTCTGATAGCAGCCGGTATGCTCCGCACGGAGATCTGATCTCAGCATCAACGAGTCTGTCTGGGATTACATGAAGAAACTGAAACGGGCTGAATCCTGAAGAACCCGCAGTCTCCAAGATGCGTGAAGAAACCTACCTGCAAAATTACAGTACTGTGAAAAGCTTTAGGCACTCGTGTAAAAATGCTGACGAAAGATGCTTTGAAAAAAAATGTCACAATTTTATTTATTAATTTCTGTTGCCTAAATCGAATGGATATTTCGTGCGACCACCCTTTTAATTTAAAACAGCTTTTGTCATAGAGACACTTGCACAGTTTCTCAGGGAGCTTTGCAGGAAGGGCTCTTCCAGTGTCTTGGAGACGTTGCCACATTTCCAGTCTGTCTCAGTTTTTTCCATGTAATCACAGATAGACTTGTGCATACAAAAATCTCATTAGATTATTACAATTACTGGCAAAAGGAGTTCACCCAAAGTTAGTTCTCCCAAAAATGAAAATTCCTCACTCTCGTGTCGTTCTAGACCCGTAAGACCTTCGTTCATCTTCAGAACACAAATGAAGATATTTTTGATGAAATCCGATGTCTCAGTGAGTCTCTATTGACAGCAATTTTAAAACAATTCATGTGACAAGAATGTAAAACGACAAGAATACTTTTTGTGCACCAAAAAGCCCCCCCCAAACAAACAAAATAACGACTTTATTCAACACTATCTAGTGATGGCCGATTTCAAAACACTGCTTCACGAAGCTTTGCGAATCTTTTGTGTCGAATCAGTGGTTCAAAGTCACGTGATGTCAGTAAACGAGGCTTCGTTACGTCACAAGAGTTTCGCAATTTCAATAGTTCACGTGACTGTGGGAGTTTGATACGCGAACCATCACTAGATATTGTTGAGATGTCGTTATTTCTGCCGCACAAAAAATCGCTTTATAATATGAAGATTGAAGCACTGTACTCACATGAAATGTTTTAAATATGTTTTAGTTTTAAATATGGGCATCTGAAAGTGTTTATTACATTGCTCACTGAGCCATCAGATTTCATCAGAAATATCTTCATTTGTGTTCTGAAGACGATGAAGGTCTGACGGGTGTAGAACCACATGAGGGAGAGCAATTCATGACAGAATTTTCATTTTTGGGTGAACTAACGCTTTAAAACCATTTTTGTGTGTGTGAATACTAACATGCGTAAGACTTTGGCTATACATATATACATTTAGATTCTGTTTTATTGTATTAACTGATATTAACATAGAACCGTAATGTAAAGTGTTACTTGGATAAATAACAACTATATCCATTATATATTAAAAAGCATCCATGTTGCGTTAATCCGTTTGTTCCTAAGGTGGGCAGCATGCTGAAAACCCCTAAGCTGCCTATCTGGGTGTGCAACATCAATGGCACTCACAGCGTTTTGTTCAGCCCAAACCGCTCGCTGCTCTCCGACTGGAAAATGGAGCATGTTTTCCAGCTTCACTTCTACAATGGTCAACCGACTCAGCTCAACACAACAGTGCTCACCATAGGTACAGTCATCGTCGAGACCACCTGCCGGCTATGATTGTGTAAAAAATATATTCATGTATATCGTTGCTCTTTTGTATTTCAGATACACACTCCCATCACTGGGAGGCTGGAAATAATGACCTTCAGGGAGACCTAGAGAAGAAGTTCCCATCTGTAGAGATGACCGTTAGGACCAAGTGGGAAGGTGCCGTTATTGACTGGAATGGGACTGTGCCTTTTTTCTGAAGAGGTTTGAACTAGGGGCACCTGATATCTAGCGCACCTATCCTGGCATACAATTAAAGCATGTTATATAGGCTGATACAGACGTCATTTTAACTTTTAATTTTCGCTTGTGAATATTAAGAACAATTCACAGCCTGCCCATTTCACCATCTCAACAGATGAACATTTAGCAGAAGTGACAACCAAAAATTTGTAACATCTTTTGATTGTCAGAAATATATTCTAATTTGCACGCATAAGTGTCTACCTCTTTCCTGGTGTTTACGGTTTATATGATCTAGCTTCCGTACGGTTTTTGACCCTCCATTTGGATCTGATATGGGTTGATAGTATCAAGTCTCAAGACTTAATCGCTGGTCTCCAGTCAGGTGTCAAGTAATGACGGAAAAGGCTGAAGTCTCGAGTTACAGGGTTAATTCCAAGCCTTGCAGTCTTTGATTACTATCTGGCATAAAACACATTTTATTTTTATTTATTTAAATACTGCTGTAGTCCAGTATTGATTCAATTAAAGCAACATTTTATAAGGTTGTTAGTTGACATTAATACATTTTGTACAATAATCACATCAAATCTAAGTCAATGTTAATTTAAAAATATATTATTCATTCTTAAAGGATGAGTTCACTTTAAAATGAAAATTACCCAAATATTTACTTGGCCTCAAGCCATCCTAGGTGTATGTGACACTTTTTTTCTGGTGAATTTAGAAATCGGTTCTTTCTGAAGAAGCAAAGCAATGCATTTGTACATATCCATATTTAACAAGTTATAAAGTCAAATATGTAGCTGCCGCCAGACTGTAGGACGTGAACCACAAGAGGCATTACAGGCAGTAATTTGACTTTGTATTTCGTTAAATATGGATATTTTCCGATCGCTTCGCTTCAGATGGACTTTATTAACCCCCGGAGCCGTGTGGAGTATGTTTACGAGGGATGGATGCACTTTCTTGAGCTTCAAACCCATTGGTCCCGTTCACTGCCGTTATAAAGCTCGGACGCGTCAGGATATTTATTAATATTTCTCCGATTGCGTTCATCAGAAAGTCACATACACCTAGGATGGCTTGAGGATGAGTAAATCATGGGTGGATTTTTATTTTAAATCCTTTAATTCACGCTTGCTCATCGTTACCTAACAAACGTGAAGAGTCAAAAAAAAAAAAAAAAAAAAGTATATGTAGAAATGAACTTTAACCAAGATTAATAAATGCTGTAAAATTATTTCATACTTTTTATTTGCAACAAATGTTAACATAGAACTATGTAAAGAGTTACCTAAATAAATAACCATCTAATAAAACACAAATAACATTTTTGCATGGCTGTGACATTTGGTTTGTTTGTGAGAATGGCAAAACAAGTAATGGTAAAGAACGTTTTTAGTTAGTTCAGATTTAAAAATGAGCTTTGTGAACTCAGGGTGATGGAAAATTAGGTCCCACTTTATATCGGCTGTCTTTGAATACTAACATTTCAATGAATCGTTTGATACAATGTACTTGTTGTGTACATACATATTTTTACGTTAGATGTAATTACATTTAAGCATTTTAAAAATACAATTATACTGTTAAGCCAACACCAACCCTACCCACACCTCCAAACCTGTGATACGATCAGATTTTCTGAATCTGGCAATAATACACAGCCTTGACTTCCATTTGATCTGGAATAGAAGAAATAAATTGTCAAAATATTCTGTACATGTTCTTCTTTGATGCAGTTTATTATCAAAGGCTAAAGTGACAATACGATACACACTTATGACAGAATTATAGTGCATTATAGAAAAGAAATAGAAAAAATATCTTTCATATAACTGATGTAGATACAGATGTAGAAATACACTATTACCAATAAGAACTTTTAAAACTTGCTTGACTTCATCCGTTAACATCATCTAAGAATATGTTTATTCCCTTTAGCGATTTTACTCTTTATCAATACCCATTGATGGTCAAAACAGATCCGAACTTTTCATGTCACTCAATAGTGTTTTTAAATGTTCAAATATTTAAGGTGCATCACCTTGAACTATAAGAGCCAGATTCAGCGAAGGACTTGTCAAACTGCCCGCTTGTCGAGAGTCAATCTCGTGCGCCACGGCTCCATCGTGGCAGTCTAATCAGTTTCTTTTGCATTAATCGGTGCTAATTGAGTAACGAAATCTCACTGCGTTTTAATGATAACTGGTATGAATATAGAGGGTAGTGTGTAGTTGTGTAATTTAAAAAACAAAACACTGAAGCAATGAACGTGAAACTTCACAACATGTTAGTAGAAGATATGAAGAAACAACCCAACAATATACTAGTACATATAATACATTTGCTTCCCACACAAATACAAGGATAATAAAAGTATCTTAACAGGCCTTTCACATCAGGCTCCTAATACAGACATTCTCATGCTCTGAGTCCGTTTTATGAATGTCCGCCTAGAATTTCCTCCAGGTTGATGTCTTTCATCCAGTCATCGTTGCCCGAACCCGATTTAAGCAGGGAGTCGATGAAATCCGAGTCTGCGTTGATCCCTGGTACCGTGTTATCATCCTCCGGCAGGAAGTCAAAGGTCAACCGGCCTGCTCGGTTGTTCTGATAAGTTGCCGAGCTTTGGCTCAGCCCTCCAAATGTGGTCGGGCAGCCCTGCTGTTCGGGGGAGGACTGGGTCAGACAAGTCACTCCAGGTAGTGGGGGTATTCTAGGCTGACTGGATCTGGGAGCAGAGCTTCTGATCGCAGGGTTTATGGGGAGCAGGCTAGAATGAGGCGCCACCTGGTTAGGTGGGCAAATAGACCTCAGAGGAAAATGAATGTCACTTTGGGGGGTCACTGTATTGGGAAGCCTTTTGACATCCAGACCTGGTAGAGAGCCACTCTGTTTGGCGTTGCTTGCCCAGCTCAAAGCGGTGTCCATCCTGCTGGTATTGGTGCTCAAGTTACCCAGTCTTTGCCCCAGCAAGGAATCTTGACTGACGCTGGTCCTCACATGCTGAGTGTTCGATTGAAAAGTGGCACCCTGGCTGTTTGCCCCATGGAACGGAGGCTTGTTTTGCTGATGCCCCATTCGGATCAGGCCACTGGGTTGCTGCCGGAGCTGGTTTGCACAAGCTTGAGCACCTGCGGGTCCGGAATTAGGGTCTTGTCCAAGTGGAAATCTTCTCTCTCCCGAGGTGGGCACCATCTTGGCACCCTGTCCACTGGGCAGGTGGCATGATAACGGTTGGATGTCACTTTGGTCTGACCCATTGCCTGTTGTAGATGTATAAAAAAAATATTGCTGGTTTAAAATGCTGATTTACCAAGCAATATCATACTGTAAATGCTGAATATCTGAACTAAGGTTTGGTGTGGTTCCTTAATCAAGTCAAGTCAAGACTTATACAGCGCTTTTTACAATGCAAATTGTTGCAAAGCAGCTTTCCATTAATAACTGGCAAATCATTTATGGATGCACAGCAGCTCCCAAAGAAAATGGTGTCATTGTGCAGCTTATTCTATGTATTATTGACTCATTCCGTTGCAAAGATCAGTAGTTATTAGTCTAGTTAATTTATGTACATCAGCACTGCAGAAAACAGAGACGTAATCGTCCGGCTCGGCTCAGTTCACATACAACCACACCAAAAACACTGATGAACATCAAGCAAGTGTCCCCGACTTAAGCAAGACAGAGGAACCAAAACTCCAACATCCAATCCGGAGTTTAATTAATCACACCACATCGTCAGCATGAGTCTAATTTATTTTATTTACTTTAAATGTAGTTTAAATGACAACTCTCAGAATAGTTTAAGCTTGTTAATGGATATGAACACAAGTTTATGTCTTAAATACTCTAGATCTGTTATGCTGCTGCTGCATAAATGGACATGCATAAATCCCAGGCAGGTGGAGCTGGGGGAGGTGGAGGTTTCAGATGAACTCGGCACAAACACTGAAGCAGAATACCTACATTTAGCAGAAGCCAATTAGCCAATTAGCGATCTATCGGCCTGCATAGAGTTTCATGACTCAACTAGATATTTCCCATATTATATGACACTAAAAATACAAATCACACCTGAGAATAAACTTGGCAACTGAGCTCCAATTCCATTGCGCGGGTGTTTATAGTCTGGTGGAGGTCGTGTTAGATGACGACTGAACTGATCCTGCGTGGTTAGTTTCTCCTGAAACATTTACAGAAAGAAGGACATCATTTAGAAGTTTAGGAACAAAAACTCTACAGATTACAACTAGTCAGTGGTCACTCATAGCATTAGACAGCAAATTCACAAATGTAGGGGAGATTGGGGCTAGTTGTCACACAGGAAAGTGCTGCAGTGTGTATCAGGAACTAGCAGTGATGTCTCGACTAAAGCCTCGTTCAAAACGGTCTTGAACAGAAGGGATTTGAAGTACTCTTTCAAAAGTTCAGTGTCTGTAAAACGTTTTAAGTTATACTTTTATTCAACATTAAACTGGTTAAAAGTGACAGTAAAGACATTTATAATGTTATAAAAGATTTCAAATTGATAATTCAAGTTTCTTGAACAGCAATTCAGAACGAAATCTAAAGGATCGTGACACTGAAAACTGGAGTAATGATGCTGAAAAGTATTTATTCCATTACAGGAATAAATTACATTTCAAAATATATTCAAGACAGCCAATTTTGAACTGTAGTTTTATTTGTACAAATGCAGTCTTGTTGAGCATTAGAGACGGGTATTTAAGGACTCAATAGTATTTTCTTTATATTATGTGCCTAAATGCAGGTATTGACCCTTTGCAAACAGTTTGATTGACAGGCGATCTGACCAATCATAACCCTGAATCCGACATTTTATCTGTCAAAGCGGTCAGGGGAGTTAGTTAGAAAAATAGTGCGTCCTCACGTCTTTCCACGCTTGAAACAACATTCCTTCTGATGTTCATTCATGTTTATTTGATGCTGTAAATGAACTAGTGTGAAGAGATGATGGAGGAGCGACACATTAAACACACACTAGACGCTGTTTATTGATTCAACTTCTCTAAAAAATTACAATAGTTTAAATATGAAACGCTTTCATACGTTGTCAGTGTCCTCTTTGCTCCAAGGTGTATTTTTCACCGCGTGAGAACATGATGTGTGGCGTGAGAGCGCGTGGCAACAGTAACTAAAGGGGGCGGGTCTCTGCGAAGGGTCAGCTGACCATTATTGAAAAATAACCCCCTGTGAGTATAACAGCTAGCCCCGGTCTCTAAAACAACAACAACAAGTGGTTCTAAAATTCATTCACCTCTCAGGAAACATTTAAAAGCCCTTATAGCCGTAAGTATTTGGACGTTCCTGAACTGCAACACTCACTGTATCAGCGACGGTGTGCTGCGGTGGGCCCAGCTGTCTTTGAATGTTCTGGTCTTGGCCTGGGTTCTTCTGCTGAGAACTGAGAACTGGAGGCCTCTGCTGCTGAGCCTGGCCCGTTAGATCGGCAGGACGCCCATTCGCTGGTAAACGAGGTCCTGGTGAGATTCCCTACGAAAAGAAAATGCGTCATCTAAATGCACATCAAAGCGGCTGCTGCACTGAATCCTACTGTCATCGAACAATTATTCCACTAGAGGGCGAGCTTTGTTTACAGTGAATCTGATGTTACACAGTCACTGTTCACATGTGACTTCCTGTGCGTGGTGATAGGGATTTTCCATAGCCTTTCCCACACTGTTCTATCACTTGGAGAAAACACGTCCAGGGCTATATCCATAATGGGGACATAATGGTACCAAAGGGAGGACAAATTAGTCCGAAATTCTCAAAACATCCTGTCTTTTTAATATGCCTGCAGTGTCACACAGACTGTAAATAAATTTGCTCTTACATTATTTAGAACAGCCTAAGAGACTGTTGTTTAGGCATGTAAACAGCAGTTTTTGGTTTTACATCACTGGGACTTTGTTAGACACTCTGGTCAACGAGGCTCTCGGGACGAGCTGTTAGTGAGGAGTTTTTTGCCTACAGTAGCGCAGGTTTACTGTAGGACTGATAGTAGCTGATCCTACGGGCTGCAAAGGACAGATTTATTCAGCCACAGGGCAATAACAGATCATCTCATAGGCCTACTTATCCCATTTTTTGCACGTTTGCTGAAATGCACTCTTACCGAGGCGGTGATAATTTCACGTTAGTTGCTCTTGAAAGCAATTATTAAATGGCTACATGGTGTTACTTTAGCTGTGAAACACTTGGATGAGAGAAGAGCACGATTATAACCAACTATGAATACATCGGTTTCAAGGTAGTCTAACGATTGACTGATACTCTTCGTAAGTGTATATTACACTTCATCAGAAAGCACATACTTTGTGTTCAAAATGAGCCTAAAATGCTAAATAAGAAGACCTGCGTAAACCTAAAGAAGTTAAGTTGCTTACACACAATTAGCTAGAGTCATCACCAAACATTCAACAGCATGTAAATCCAATTTTGTGAATATGATAAATAAAAAAAAATGCTGGTGCGGGCGGGGAAAAAAGTTTTTCAGTTCAGTGATATGTTTGTATTTGTATATATAACTGTATATTTTTATAGATTAGCTACCATAAAAATAATCTATTTTAATCCTTTGTTATAAGATTCGGTAGACAGAAAACAGAATTGCTAAACATCTGTCTTTAATGCAATAATTCATCTGTTTTGGTATATTTTTCATCAAATTGCACGTTTGCATGAGCGGTTTACTTGAAACTGTTGAATATCCTCCAAAAAGGAGAGCGCAGATAAAATCCAAACAGTATGCGTGCCAAAAGCTCAAAGATTTGTGAGGCGGTATTAGCAAGAGGTCCTTGAAACTTGATTTTGCTCATTTCCTATAACATCTGCAATATTATACCCCAAAATAAAGATGCTTTTCATTTTTTACATGCCGTAATTGCATTCATGTAACTCAACCAGAACATAATAGCACTACCAACACCAAGGTTGTGGGTTGGTTCCCAAGCAACGCATAAACTGATCAAATGTGGACCTCTAAAGCAAAGTAACTTACTATGGATTCGGTATACGATGCATAAATTTAAATTCCAAATGTGTATTAATTTTTTTTGGTTTTTTTTTGCTCCGCAGTAGACAAAAGATGTTTAGCTCAAATCCAACATAGGTGTTAAATCTCATTCATGCTCACACATATTCAAATATAAAATATATGGAAGGGAAAGCATGAATCGCACGGATTACTTTTATGGTGCTTTTTTTCTCACTGGCCATTAAATGGAATCATGGTCCATTATAGAGTTTGGTACCAATCGCTACTGACATTTTAAAAACGTGACTCTTTTCGAACGCTGTTGCGCGGATTCGAAAAACACCTCATTGTGTTGAAGCGCTCATGGGATATGGCTTTGAATTTGAAAGCGTTTCGAAAGTTTATCTGTGCAAGTGCTTGGTGAAGAGCGTCATTGACCATTTACGACGTTTTTGAAGTGTTGATCATTGAAGCCAATTACAGACGCATCCAATGAGTGCGTCAACACAATGGCGAATCCGCTTAAAGAGTCGCATTTTTAAAAATTCAGTACTGACTAGGTACGTTTCGGTACTTTTGACAACTCCAGTCCATTATGTATGGAAAACAGCAGCTTGTATTTTACAACTAATTATCTCCGTTTGCGTTCTATGAAATAAGGTTTGGAACGACATGAGGGCGAGTAAACCTTCGCCGAGTTAGATATGGGCATCAAAGTAAATTATTCTACCAGTGCCAGTCTTTCTGGTAGGAACTCAAGACTATTACACAGTATAATAAATTATAATGAGCGTCTAAGAAAAAGACCTTTGCACTGTACCAAAAGTAAAAAGTAACTGTTCTATGTAAAATAATACTCATCAACAAGCCTAAACCTGAGAAACTTGAGCGCCCCGATCTTGCAGGAGCATCGAAAACTGCAAACCAGCAGAGGCTGTAGACTTCAGTCCTCAACAAACCGTTTGAGAACGGCCAAACACACACTGTGTATACAGTGTCAATCACAGTGTTGACACGAAACATTTCCCAGGGCAGAAAGGATTTCACTGAAACCCCACTGCGTTACGCGAGGCTATTAATTTGAGAACAGATGTCTTTAGGAGAGAAACTCCCTCTAAAGCCCCACTCAAAAGGTCCAGAAATGAAAACACTAAGAGAACTCTTCTGCCATGGGAGGAATTCCACAGTAGACCACAGAGACGGAAGAACACTGGCGTATGTGACAGATATTATTCAGAGAGAACCCTTTCTGGAGATGCATGGATCTCATAGATGCCACATTCCCTGATGGATCAGCTCTGGGATGTTTGATAATTAATGCGGGCCGGAGCTCTGATAAGCTCTTTTCACAATGTAAAGATGAATCTCTTCCTGAGAAAATTGCTCTAAAAACGGGGGGAAGAAAGGAAGAGGACAAGAACGTGACTACAAATGTAGCCAAGGTGTTTTATGTAGTTGCTGAGGATTTTTAAGAGGCTATTTATGTATTTTTTAGGTGAATATCATAGTTCAGATCGCTTTACAACATGCACATTGGACAACTGATAGTGAATGAGTTCTGCATTGCATTGTAATACTATCCTTAAGAAAATTTACAAATTCTTTTAAATATCTAATTAAAAACTACAAGTATCAAGTTCTTAGAAATATTCTGTTTGTATGCATGTTGGTTCTAACTACTAACTAAGCTTAATAATTGTTCACAGTATACAAAGTGTGCATTTTTGACAAAATAAAATAACTTAAATCAATAATATAGCCAGTGAAGCAACTGTCTGATAACATAATCAGTTTCTGTAATGTTATCTAGTTTTTGGCAAGTCAGTAGATGGAAATAAATGCATTATTTTATGTTTTGGTCAATATCTTGTATTGATGATGCAAGAGGTGAGCACTCGGTAAAGTCTACTCCAGCACATCCCGAACACAGCTGAGGTTAAGGTCTGGACTCAGAGGTGCCGATTCATGTGTCGAAATGATTCTTCATTCTTTAACCCTGATGAATATTGGCATTTTCATCCAGTAAAATGGTCTTCCTATACGGTTGTTCAAGACATGAAAAGCTACACACTTTTAGGGTTCTTTAAGAGTTAAACGAACCATTTGCAAAGATAAAACATGCTCGAAACATAATAATCACAGTCATAGACTCTTGTCTATTAAAATAGAAACAGCGACGAATACTTAACTTTTAATGTATTGTTCAATCAAAAAACTGATACAATTTTTAAAAGTATCAGTTCAGGCACTGGTACCGTTTTAAAAGTATTGATTTGGCACCGGTTACATAAAAACCCAAATGCTCGCCACATGACCTTGATTTAGCAGACAAAGAAGTTTTGTTTTTTTTAATTGTGAAATGGGAAATAATAGTTATGGCAAATCACAGCAATTAATTAAGGTTCCTCTTCCAATCATTTTAGAATTGATGAGGCCTTTTCATTCATTTCTTCTTCATTATGACGTCATTATGTCTCTATGGCCCTCAAAAATGATCAAAAGGATTTTTAATAGAGAAATTCAGATACGCGTCGTAGAATGATCAAGTAATTGTGTGTGTGAATTGCACAGTTATTTTGTTTTTAAATTTATATATACAGTGAAAAAAAAAACATCAAATCCAAAGAAACTGCATGTAACAATGAATTAGTCCTGAAATTTTGAAGGAGAAAAACTAAAGTAGTACAACTTTGAACAATCATTTGAAGGAAATGAAACCGCACCCATAAGCATGCTCGCTAATGCTAATAAAGAAAGAGAGGGAAAACACGGCACGTATTTGAATAACGTAAGCCTCTCTTCACATTCCACACATGCTGACATGGTTAAAGTTCAGGTCATATTGTTGTAAAGTGCTTTGATGGTGACGACTGTGTCAAAATACAGAAAAAAGGGGTTATTCACTTCTGTTTAGGTCTATTCATTACATCTGCACTCCCTCCACCAGTCGATACCGTGAGAAATTGAGACCACTCTCATAAGTTGTGACCACAAAGCCAGATTGTGTTCACATCGGACTGAAATCGACTGCCTCAGTCCAACCCTTTGTTATGTGGGGGAGCGAAAGCCTCGTTAGTGTGGCCGTCTCTGTAATCCACTCTTTGTGATCCTGATGTGTCATAAAGCTGTTTTCCATCTCTCTTTCCCTGCTCGTTCTTCACCAGTGCGTCGTTAAATGAATACCACATGTGTCCGTGGAGTCCATAAAGGAGAGATGTGATTTAGGCTCCCATTCCACCAGCATTACAAGCAGTTGACAGGACTCCAGGCCCGGGCCACTTCCTGCCGACTGGAGGCAGGACGCCCTCCCCGGGGAGCAGCCCGGCATCTGGACTTGGCCCCGGATCGTTTTCCCAGGAAACATGCACTCCTCTTGTAGTTCGGCTACAACAACCTGGCACTCTACCCCAACCCCCACACCAAACCAACTCATTCCCACTCGCATTGAAGCTGCATTAATGAAGAGCTTCACTTCACAAACCTGACGCTCAAACTTTCAGTTCCTTCACCAAGATATATTCTATATTATACTGCTTGTGTGGATTAACATGAAAAAAAAACATGAAATGATTTTAGTTGGTGGATAAAACTGAACCCCGTAATGCCTGACATATGAAATCTTCAGAAAAAATCTACTGGGAACATATAATGCAATGCAATGCAATGCAATACAATAATTTTTTTTTTTTTTGTTCCTCAAAAGCCTGATGCATTACATTTGACGCCATTTTAAAAAAAAAAGAAAGATGAACGAACTGATGTGACGTCATTTCAACAAAATCAGGCCGAAACGATTCGTTTAGGACGTTTAAAATAGCAAACTTTCCGGAAAAGCCATTACGTGAGGTAGGTGTACGCTGAGGCTCCGCCTTATTTCACACGGAAAATCATTTCCAGTTTATTTCTCTTCCTTCCACGTGTCCATGGAAGTGAGATGCCCGAGAGACACCGCTCATGTTTAATATGGTAAAGCTGCTTGATTTTAAGCAATCTATAAAGGGCCATAATATTACAGACAGAGCTCGTGCAAACAAACATATCCACTTTCCTCTGATGAGATGCTTTTCTTATGCTTCATCAACATTGATCATTTAGAGACCTTAGAAATCGAAATATGATGCAGTAGGGAATCAAATCGATACAGCATAGTATTTTCTGAGGCAATATTGTATAATATATAAATTACACTTTTTGGCAGAATTATTACATTTCTCAGTTCCGGTGGCACGTAAACCTCATGTTGCATGAAATAAACATGAATGAACATCAGAATCAGAAGGTGTGTCGCTTCAACCACGTCCATACACCATTTTTCAAGTTCACGTCCACCGGCGTTAATCGAACTCTCCTGTCTGGTTTGTTTGTGTGACAAAATGCCGGATTCTGCGTTATGATTGGTCAGGCTGCCTGTCAATCAAATCCCCAGTGAAGGGTGAATTAAAGTGGACTAGACTGGTGTTCATTAAAGTGTTGGTCAGTTTTAAGGTTTTATTTAAAAGATACATTTCAATTTTTATGGTTGCAAAATGGGATTTTGACAAAGTTTTCCTTTAGGGACATAATTCGAACATGGAAAAAGGTAATATATTAGAATATATCTAAAATTGCAGTATTATTGTACTGTGACATAAGTAATATCGTAACGTGGGGCGTCTGGTAATTCCCACTCCTACTTTACAGGGTTCAGTCTTTCTTTCTTACCTTTCAAAATAATCAGAATAGCAGAAACGGTGGGCTCTTTTGACTGGGGTGTTATGGGTGGTTGTTACATGTAGGTCTTGTTGTTGTTGTTGTTGTTGTTAGAGAGATTTGGTTATCAGGTCTGCATTACCCGTTCATTCAGTGCCCTAAAATATTTGGATATGAAACGCGCTTTAATTCAAAATCTAGTGCCCTGCCTCCATAGAAAATCCCAATTACTTCATACTGAAAACTATCAACAGTTTAAAACCAGCTTCCCTCATGCCAGTCTAATTCTAATTCCCCTTCCCCTCATTTTTATTCATTTTATAATTATTTATTTTGCTTTGTGGTAGTCTAAAAACATTTTTGCACCTTGACAGTTTTAAATAAAATCCATGTGTGTACATTTACACTTTTTGAATTTTTATTGCTCATCATATTCAATTAAATCAAGCGAGAGTCGAGTCTGTAGGGGTGCTTTTTGCCTATGTATTACGTATTAAGCTTTAATTCCATCACGCGAGCTTTCATGACAGTCACAATGCTGCTCTGCAGTTCACTAGGTTTTGTAGCACAGCTACAGTCTCACATCAGAGCCAGAAATACTTGAATCGCTCCTGCAGATACGGACTAGTCAGTGGAACAGCACTTTAATCAGAAAGTATCAGGCGCTGCTTGAAGTTTTTGGGGCACGCGGGTCTCTCGATGTGATATATTGCACTGTCTGAGGCTTTTTTTTCTTCTCTCAGGTAGTGCATGCAGTACATTTTTTTCCTCCACATGCAATAAAAAGATTTCCACTCGACTCTGATGACAGCCGGTGATATCACAGATTCCCTGTTTGCCATCCTCACTGTAGGTTGACAACTGAGCAGCAGGCTGTGAGAACAAGGAAACCAGAAACAGACCCTACAGTCTGGTCTCTGTACATGGATTTTGTGTAGTGCACCCAGAGGGAGAAAATTCAGCTCGAACAAAAGTTCTTGAGGGCTCCAGTGGGATCGCGGCACCATTTCGGAACCTTTATTTCCATGGCATTACTAATTCAGTTCTCTGTGGGAAGACTGTCCATTGCCTATTTTTCTCCCTGTTGGAACAGACATTCTGGCTTCATTTCCACTGGAGCAGCATACTTGACCCCATCACCGCTGTCTCATCCCTACAAAACGGCCATCCTCCCAAATATCAAAACACAATCATGTCATTTTATAAAGTTTTTAGTTAAACAATGGACAATCTATACGAATCATGAAGCCAATGCAACTTTAGAAAGGAGTGTCGGGCAATACCTGCACAACAAAGAGCAAACTTACCTTTTATAACCATTTGTTGAGTCGCAAGGTGGTAGTGAAGCAAATTTACCGCAGAGAGGAATGTTTTTGACAATCACGGCGATCTTAAATGTATTTTCATAATTACTTCTGTTGTCTGAAATACGGATAAAGTCTACTGACGAATGCGAGCACAAACATTTACTAAAGCATAAACGGTAAATTATTTTGTGATTTCTACTGAAACTGTTATCTATTTAAATACACATTTGTAAGAATGAAGCTACACTTCAAAAGTACTTGTAAAATATATGAACTTTGATATCAAATAACACAACAGTTCAAATTATTAATGAAGTAGCTTTAGTATGCTAGTCAACTTCTTTAAAGGACAACAAGAGATTATTCAAACTGATTCTTTACATTAAAATTTGACATTGTAAAAAAAGTGTGGCAAAATGAAACGGATGTCATTAATTCCTCACCCTCATGTCGTTCCACACCTGTAAGACGTTCGTTCATTTTCAGACGACAAATGAAGATCTTTCTGATAACAGAATGCTGTCGGATTTCATAGACTGCCTTCGAAACTTCCACTTTGACGCTTCAAAAACTTCATAAAGAGATCGGAAAACTAATCTACATAAATCGAGTGGTTAAGTCCAAAGTTTCTGAAGAGGATCGATCGCTTGTCAAGATGAACGGATATAATTTAGGCTTTTACTCGCACGTAAACATTGATCTGCAAACATAAGCAGAAGCTCAACCAAACCTGCATAACGTTAAACGTGCTGCTTCTGGAAGAGGTTTGTCGATTTCCGATCTCTTCATGAAGTTTTTGAAGCGTCAAAGTGGAAGTTTAAAAGGCAGTCAATGAAATGAAATCGGACAGCATTTTGTGGTCAAAAAGATCTTAATTTAGCCTTACACTTACAGTGTGAAATGACATGAGGCTGAGGAAGAATTAATGACAGAACTTTCATTTTGGGGTGAACGAACCCTTTAAGTGTGTGTTAAAAAGTCATTAGAATTGACTCACTATAAGTACACGTAAACAGTGTTATATTTCATTAACATTATATTATCTGCAAGTAGTTTGTATTTAAAAAAAATATGCATTTGAAGTACATTACAGGTGCACTTTTCTTTTTTTTTTGTAAAGGGGGATACTTACTTTTCACGACAGCTGTAAATTTAGCTAATCTGGAGAATGGTTGTTAGTGTAGTTAGCTACACTTTGAGTAGCTTCCCCAACAATGCTTAACGACGCTATGCAATATACTATCACAGGAGAATACTGAACTGATCAAAAAAAAGCCTAGTTTGTCGGTACAGTACACAAGGCAAGGTCCACTGAAGAGCCCAAAAGACCCTCCAATCAATGGCTGCAAAACGAGCTGCAGATTGAACAACATCCTGGTGTCAGAATCAAGCACGCGTCTCCACGCTCCCCTCCCTCTGGTGTGGGTAAGGATGACTCCTCTTGTGTGGGTTCCCGTTATAGTTTCCCACAAAAAAGTCAAGAGATACTGTTTATACGAAACTGAAAAGGGGGATGTTCTAAAGCTCCCCAATCATAACAAATCAGTGGTTCAACCTCTGGCACTAGGCTAAGCAGATTACTGTCATTTTCCACAACTTGTCCCTTGCAGCGAACAACCTCCAATTAGCAAATCCCGCTGTGCGCATCTATGCCCTGACGGCAAGTGACTGTGACAGGCGGAGAAATTAGAAGTTTCGCATGTTAATACACCATGCTCTAGAAAGTCAGGCTACCATCAAACTGCTCCGAGGGGATATACAAATTCAAGGCTCCCTACACCCACCTAGACAACAACAACAACAACAACAATCAGGAAAAACAAAATAAAATAAAAAAAACAGGCCTACGGCAAAATGCAGAGCAATTGAGTTTAAAGCAGTTGGCAGACTGCTAACGGCTAACACAACCGGCTGACAGATGGAAAGAAAGCAGGGTGTGTGGATCTGACAGTATGACTCTATTGTGTCAAGAACGACCTGAACTGCACAGAGAAAATGTGATAAGAGTGTTTAAACAGAAAATGTAGCAACGCTAATTATTTGAGTCTTGAAGTATCCCACAGCCTCACACAAAGATAGTTGATGTTGCACGGTGGGTCTCCATCACCATCCGTATTTGGCCTGCTGTCCAAGGGGATCAGGCTCAGAGCTCGGAATTTTGGCTCGAACCCAGAGTACCCTCCCATATGCCTGGCTGGGTAAGGAATCAGCTGAGAGTGAGGAGTTGGGGTGGAGGAGGGCTGAGGAAAACTGTCGAGGAACATCGGAAAGTCGGCCTCCTCTCGTGCTGATTGGATAGATCATTTGAACTCGTTCCTCCTGAACTTTGTTAAGAAAACATCATTCGGACAACACATTGACTTCATTCACAATCTTTTATTTGATGCAGGAATGATTTTTGCAAATTCAGAATGTTATGAGGTTTGATTTGATTTGGATTAACGACCCAATTCTGGATTTTTTAACTACATTTATAGGCTTATGTAAATACTTCTCTTAGGCCTGGTTTCACAGACAAGGCTTAGGCCAGTAGTAGGACTGCCCTCGACTAAAGATTTTTCTTGTTGACTAGTAGTCGTACATTTAAGCGATTAGTCGACCAATAGCTCGTTTATATTAATAAACCATGTGACGAGCAGGGCGGGCGAGAGCCGCGAGGGAGGGGCGCGAGGCCGGTGACGTGATTGCTAATGAGCGTCAGCTGCGCGCTACACCGGTCTCGTGTCTCTCACGGAGGAGCTCCGGAAGCATAAAAGAGGAGCGACGACAGTGAAGGACGAGAGAGGACCAGGCCAGGATTTTGTTGCTTTATTATGTTTCATTTCACTTTCGTTTTGTTGTTTGTTTGTTTATTTATTTGATTAAAATTATGTTGAACGTTCGCCGGTTTCCCGCCTCCTCCTTCCCGTTCTCACGAACAGCGTTACACTGGTGCCGACACCAGGGAGGAAGGAGGGACATGCTGTTGAAGAGCCCTCGCTGCGGAGGGGGATCGCGGTGCTGAGGAGGTCGGGCAGTGCGAGAGAGCGAACACCGCGAGTGGCTATCTGAGGCGGTGGTGCTGAAGCGACTGAGCAACCGCTGGGACGGAGAGCTCGCTGCCGTGCCCCTGGGACGAGGTGGGATGGCTGCCGTCCAGGAGGGAGCTCAGGAGTCGCCGCCATTCGCCGGAGCCATGACGGGGAGGAGCAGGGAATGGGGGAGGAGTTGCCGGCTGCCCTCAAATAAAAAAAGACCATATAGGAATGTTGTAATGGAAGTAGAGTTGGAATGGAGGCTTCGTCTGGACAGCACGGAGAAGCACGATTACAAAACATTTAAGATGAAGAGATACTCTTTGGTTTTCAGCTAGGAGGATCCGGCCATCCACCGAGCGTCCAGTACCATCGCATAGCACCGTGAGGAAGAGCCTCTCGGTTGGCTGAGGACTGAGCGGCAGTGTGTCCGGGAACCGGACCAAGAATTTATTTCTTTTTTCCCTCTCTCCCCCTCTCTCGTCGTTGTCGCTCCTTGTGCTTCCGTCTCCTTTTCTCTCGTCTTGTCGAGCGCAGTCTCGGGAGTGCCCCCCCGGCCTGCGAGGGGTGATGGAGGTATGTGACGAGCAGGGCGGGCGAGAGCCGTGAGGGAAGGGCGCGAGGCCGGTGACACGAGTGATAATGAGCGTCAGCTGCGCGCTACACCGGTCTCGTGTCTCTCACGGAGGAGCTCCGGAAGCATAAAAGAGGAGCGACGACAGTGAAGGACGAGAGAGGACCAGGCCTGGACTTTATGTTTTTATTATGTTTGTACCATTTTACTTTCGTTCGTTACTTTTGTTTGTTTGTTGTTTTTATTTGATTGAAAAATTACGTTGAATGTTCGCCGGTTCCTGCCTCCTTCCTTCTTTCCATTGAACCATACAAACCATATAAATCACATGAATGAGTCTTAAATCACCTAGATATAATACACAGCCTAATCAGCGGTCAAACGCATGCAAAAAGCTTGCAGCAGCAGCAGCAAACGTAATTATGAATGTGGCGTGAAAAAACAGGAGACTGTCTGAACATTTTAACAATTTATCAATACACTATTGTTTTGTGTGTTTTCTGCTGCAGAGATGAAGTCGATAATGATAACTCTAATCTGCGCAGTAGTGGACGCACCTATATGCACGTTTCATACAGATTACATAATCTGAGAATACTTATTTTAAATTTGAATTGGCTCATTAAAATGTAGACATTTCAAGCTTTCCATATATATATAAATATATTTCCCATGTCTGTGAGACAATTATATGCTGAGTTTTGTATAGGGATGCTCTGATCTACCTTTTTTACCTCCGATATGGATTCCTGGGATTCAGTATTGGCCGATACAGAGTTCCGATATTCAAGTAATAATAAAGAAAGTGCTGATTTAATAAACTCTATGCCTCATTCTTTTGTGCAAGGCATCAGGCTTGACTTAAACATTACTTTCCTATCTTTATAAAAGAAAATAAACAGACACAAATGTTGTGAATTATTTACTAAATGATTGTGCATCAGTGCAACAACTGTAACTAAACCAATAGCTTCAGTAGCTTGACATTCAAAATAAATAGGCTGACTTTATTGAGTCTTTTCTTTTAACAGTTTTAAATTTCAGAAACTGTACGTGAAGAGAAAGTGTTGTGATCTATCAGACACCTGGTAGAAAGTGAAATGATTTAGAAACTGCAATAAATCTAAACAAGAAAGTCCTTTTTATGGAAAACCATAGACCTTTGTCTCCAGATCAAGTATAATAATAGAAACATTGAATCATCTTGGAGAGAGTTTCATTGTGTTGACTGTTGTAATCGAATGCGACACGTAGTTTGAATGCTGATGGACGATGACTGACAGCCACAGCAGAAGGAAGCTTTTACTTGAGCTTTCATTTAACCTCTTAAATATTCATCTGTACCTCACATTAAACTATGGAATGGCTTCAGAAAACTTAGAATATAGTGCTTTTTAATGTTTTCGTGCCTTGACTGGGGATTAACAATAGCTGACACGATAGTATACGCACAATATTGGATCGGTCCAGTCTGACCGATGCTCGATCCGGCAAAAATGGATACCTGATCTGAGTTTCGGATCGGCGCATCCTTATTTTGGTTCATTTTTTGTGACATGCTCAAGTTCACTTGAGAACCAAGGTAGCAGAAAGTGCTTCCTGTTTGTTTTCATCATTTACCAAATGCCGATTTGTTGTTACTATGAGTTTAAAGAAATAAAAGCAGATCATTATTTCTACCATTATTCTTATCTGTATGAGCAAGTATTTTTAAGTTAAATGCAGGTGATTGCACCGGCGCCTCCATGTGATTCAGGAAGCGCGCTCTCCACACAAACACTTGGCAAATATCTAGGTTAAAGTTGCACATTTCCTACAACTTGTTTCAAATGACAAGCCATATTTGAGGGTGGATGAATGATGGGCGAATGTTTGGATTTCCTGCCGTTAACGATCTGTCCGTCACAGACTTTGTCACTTCCTGTGGAGGTTTTCTTCTCTGTGACTAACCAACTAATAACAATTTTGGTCATCTAAGCCTCTTCTCGTCGACTATTAGGGGGCAGCCCTATTAATTAGAACATTTAAGTAGCCTTTATAACCATGTTCTAGGAAAAAAACATTACTTGTGTGCATCTGGAGACAATACAATGGCACTGATATATTTTAATATGTGCAAGTTGGTTTCAGTTAAAACAGATCAAACATGCATTTTAGTTTAGGACTAGGCTTAAGCTTTGTCTGTGAAACTGGGGGCTAAAGTGTAAGTAAGAAACAGAACAACTGCTTTTTGTTTATTGTGGTGAGGTTTGAGCAATGAAGCAACAGTAGTGGTCACGCTTTATCAATGGTTTCTGCTGATTAAATTCCAAGTCTAGCGCTATAATGTGAAACAGCTGGCCATGTTATAGTCAGTCACTGTCCTGATAAGAAAGCAAACATAAGGTGCTCAGAAAAAGTGTCCCGTAAAAAGTGATAAAGAGTGCAGTGTGTGGGTCTGTAATAGATGCATTGAGAAATTGAGAGAATCGTTTACACCCCTGATGGTTAGTGAATGAGACACCGTGTGTTCTGGCATTTACACAAAATATCAGTGGGAACATGAAGAGTTCAGGTGCAAAAACCCCTTACACACCTCTGTTGAATCGCAGTAGAGTTTGGCTCGTTTGGGAAGGTGTGAATGCAGCATTTGCACTCGGGTGCGCACCAAAAGTGTACCAAACAAGCGTACCGGGACCTCCTGGAAGAGGTGGTCTCGGTGCGCTTTCAAACGAACTCTGGAGCGGTTCGCTTGAGATGTGAAAGCAATGGTCCAACGAACCAAACAATTTCATAATTCATAACGGGACGTGTTATATAAAAAGCATTCGTCACCTTAGTTGAACGAATTCGTCATTCGTCATCTTAAATGTTTTGTAATTGTGCTTCTCCGTGCTGTCCAGACGAAGCCTTGATTCCGACTCTCTTGCATTACACAGTTAGTTTACTGGACAGCGCTGGGAGATCCAGAGAGAATTTGCCTCAGCATTAATGCAAATGTAGTATATAATTTAACAGTGGGAATGACAGCCACATTCGTATAGTGTTTGCGTGCGTTTCGACAGTTACAAATACAGCCACAATAAGCTCATGGAGCGAACTTGTCAATCGTTTTGATGAGTGACGCGGAGAAAACGCTGACCAATAAGAGGACAGTTGTACTCTCATGCTACTTGTATAAACACATTTTTATATACCTTGTGTAAACAAACCGAACCAAGAAGAAAATGCAACATTGTAACAAATTTAGTCCCTATTTCGGAACAAAACAAACCATGCATAGGTGTGAAAATACCCTAAGTGTCACGGGACGGGTAGGAGACGGGCAGACATGGAGTTGAGAATTAAACATGGAATCTTTCATTCGTAGACACGGATATAACATACAACCATAGCATATTACAAAGACGAGAACCGACCAGGAGTGAGGGAAACACGGAATAAATACAGGGACTGATGACTGGGACACAGGTGAGTGACATAACTAATGAAGACGAACAACTAATAAAGACAGAGAAGGGAAACTGGGTCACAAGAGGAACCCATGACAGGAACAGGAAACATGCATAACTCTGACACCAAGTCTGTCTGTTTTCTTTTAAATGAGCATGTTTGATCAGGTGTTTAGGTTCAGTAATTTCACTTTAATGACAATGAGAAGGTTACTAGTCAGTTATTGAAATATCTTATTCTGAAAAAAGTCACTTTAGTCAATTCATTGGTATTTCACAAATGTAACTGACTTTTGCTGCAAAACCAGCCAAATCCACGAGTGCTTTGTCCACCTCTTTGGACAAAACACAGTAAACATTTGCAAAATCACTACAGATGCAACTGGGAACATTGCATGTCACAATGAAGAAACTAATCCACACAGTAGGACGCAAGACGCTGCCATGTTTTCGTGTAGTATTACAGTCGTTCTTTAATGCATGTTATGTCCGTTTCTGTCACTCTCTCACTGCTGTGTTGACATGCTACTCGCATAATCCTGTTATTGCCACTGTAATGATCGTCTTTACCTGCACGCCGTCATTCACGTTGAAATCATATGATTCGACTCGCATCTCCTGATTGGGTCTTCTGTGGACTTAAGAGGCTTTTGCTGGCAAAGGGAAGTGGCGTTTAACAGGTATCAGCGCCTAGAACTTCATCGAAACTGTGTTTCTGAGTGGGATTTAGCGGATTTGAAGCAAAAGTATTTGATGAACGCATACTATGTGCGGAGAGCATTCGCTCACTATCGTCATCTAATTTTTGACGGAGATGGCATACAGCAACTCTTGAGAACATGCATTCAAACAAGCACCATAAACACAGTCTCTTACCTGTCTCTGTTGTGCCATTTTGAAACTGATCCCAGCACCATGCTGATTGAGTGGAGTCCTTTGAATTAAAGGCTTCGCTTGTAGGCAGGGAGATGGCTGCATGGGCAGCTGGCAGTTCTGAAAGTGCATGCCCTGGCCCGCTGTAGACGGCTGCTGTTGCATGGTCGTTTTGTTAGGCGGAACAGCCCTGATGGGCATTTGTTGGCCAGTAGAAGAAGGTGGTGCTTTAGGGCTGAAATGCAGCAGGGGCTTGCTGCTGAGAACCTTTGTGTCGATGTGATGGGAGGAGTTGAACCCGTTGGGCTTTAGAAAGCAGTTGGGCATGCCTTTGGCCTGACTGGCACTTTGAGTGTTAAGTCTCTGCTGAGAAAGGGAAGCATTACCGGGAAGAGTCTCCTGATTGAAAGAGCCTGGAGTTTGGTGAACACCTAATGCAGAAGACCAGTTTCTAACCCCTCCTGCTTGACTCTGCTGGTGGTTGTGAAGCATAGGGTTGGGCTGCTGTTGGTTAGCAGCCATTTGCTTCAACTGCTCAGCATGTGACATCTCAGGCCATGCTGGAAGACCTCGAGAGGGACCGCCAGAGGGTACCTGTCCATGGTGCCCTGAAGTGATGGGTGAGGTGGATAAAGATGCATTGGTCATGGAAAAGGAAGGTCCAGCAGAGGCCGGTCTTAGTTGTGGAGAGCCTCCAGCTGTCTGGCTAAAATCTGGTGAGTATTCTGTCTTGATTGGCTTATCCAGGTGAATGCATGGGGGAGCCGCACCAGCTGAACTGGGTCGGCCCAGATCCAGACCAAAGTCATCATCTTGCTTTAACATCTTCTCCAGCTCTAGATCGTTGAGTGATGGCACGGTCTTGGTGAGCTCATCGAACAAGTCCTGGAGCTCTGGGTCAATCTGTCCACTGTCCACAAACGTCAATGTGGCAGGATCTGTAGAAGACTGGCCACAAGTCTGAACTTCCATTGGTTCCTTCTTCATATCCCTTAGAGTTGAGTTGAATAAATCGCTGCCAACTCCATGAGGCATCATGAAGGTGTCCTTTCTTCGAAGGATGTTACCCTGGGTGGCATCCCCAACCAATCTTTGAGTCTGCCCTGAAGCCAAAGCACAGGAACCAGGTCGAAAAGAGTTGGGTTCCATGCGAAGGCGCTTGAAGTTGGATCCTGATGCTCCAGACGAGAGGCCATTCTGCTTGGATGTATATCCAGGAGACTGTGCTTCAATCTTTCTCCTTAGTCCTTGCTGAAAAAAACAAAAAACAAGTCAGTAAGACTTTTTATTAAAATCGACATGTTTCATAAATCAGGTTTAAAAAAAAAAAAAGAAAGACAAATAAAAGGCATATTGCGCCACAAATTTCATCAAAAGAATTCTTCAAAAGCCTTACGCTCGCTTTCTACAGCCAAAATGAACTAATTTTCTGCTGAACCGGGAGACAAGGGCACATAATGTAACAAGACCATCTCTATCTAATTAATGAACTCTTATTAAAATACCCTTTGATGGTTCAAGCCAATTACCACTATGACGGGAGTTCTAAATATTAGTGTATGAAAAATGTGTTCTACAAAAACTGATAGAGTTTTGTAATTTACAGCCGAGGCTATTTAGCCTTATTCAGTTGCCCGTTTTGCATTTCAAAAGAGACGTATTAGATTTAATATAGAAAGTTTATGATTTCCCACAGGGTCCTAATAGGGGAATGTCTGTAGATAGAGGTTAGACTCCTACTTACTAAGAATTTATGTGCTAGACATAGAATTGGGTCTTAATTACTAGTGATTCCATGTGTTTTGTGTACATACGTGCACAAAGAAAGTTCTAATAGCATTTTTTTTTTTTTACAGGTGACACAGCCTACATTTTATCTTCCCTTCGTTTGAATGTGAATCAATCTATCCATGCCCTAAGGAAGTAAGCACAAAAGTAAGGAATTCTTCTGTACAGCGATTCGTCACTCTCTGCAAATGTATCGCTTTCTAAAGATGTCCTCTTGCCCTGAGAGAATGCATAGCACAATCTTTCTGCAAGGCCAAGATGGCCAAGTGTTCTCAAAACCAGCTAAACAACAACAAAACCCCTTTCATAGAGGCCTATGATCAGCGATATTTTTTTCATATGCAGTGCCTGTGACAGCTATAATGCACAGATTTTGTAACTCTGACATAAGATTTATTTTAGGTTCTCTTAGTTACTGTTATTTATACATATAGATACACATTTTTTCTTAACACATCCCATGTTACTAATGCCACCACAAGTGATTTTTGCATTTGTGTTCTAAACCTTAACCTAATTTTACAATTTATTTGCAAACTTATTGATAAATCAATTTCTATGTGAAAACACACACGTTTTACACACAATTATGTGTGTACGCACACTAGTACAGTTAATGAGACCCAACTGTAATCATAGATTATCATAAATATCCCTGGATAAAATGTGAGCATCTCCGCTAATCCGCGTTTTACTAGCAGTAGGTCTGTGCTCCCTGACAACATTTGCTGAAAAAATATATTCCAGAAACTATTGTCTCATAACCTAGTGTTAGCTGTGTGGATATATATAGCCATTAGATAGATGATGTTAGACAAAAGAAGGCTTTATCTGTGTCCCTCATTTGCATGAATTACTTTTCCCGCTGTTAGCTTGCTGTAAAGATAGCAGCATTCTCCTTGTGAAACGGTTCCCTTTGTTCCTCAAGTCTTAATTTATGTAAATATGGCTTGAACAATGACTCATAAGCACTGTTTAAGCAGCCGTGCACAGAAAATGTAGTCTGATTCTATGTGTAATATATAATAACTTTAACTTTAAAAGGTAGTGAAGGGATACATTACTAGAATTAGAAAATCGGCTCAAATTGGACTTTTTAACTCAATTAATTGGCTGTGCTTACAGTATTGCAAAGGTAGTCAGGTTTAATCACATATATCTTAAGCAAGAAACCGGACTACGTTACGTTACGGCTACAAAGTCATTTCAGATCATGTAGAAATTGCACATTTTCAGTTTCATGATGGAGGAGGATGAATATAATTTAAAAGACAGAATAATCATGAAGTAGCTGCTGACCAAAACCACCCTACCCAACATTATTTCCACCCAGCCGCAGTTTTGCCAGCACATGGATATGCAAAGTTATTTAAACACCATCTGACATGCAGAGAGATGCGTGTTGAACTCAACATCATTATCAGCGCAGGGACGGGGGATGACTGTGGTTCGGTTTTCGCTGTAGCGGCAAATTGAAGGCATTTCCATTTCCTGGAAATATTACTGGGCTGGGATGTTTTATGCCTTCAGGACTGGGAGTGATCACAATTCTCCACACCCTAGCCCAATGTCAGTCTCTCAAAAGCCAGTATAATATATAAATTTGCTATGAATGGCATGCTGACATCATTAAAATATCCAACTACTTTTCCACTGTCTGACTCATCAAGGTTAGGAATAAAAAATGAAATGCATTTGTGTTTGTTCAAACAAGTTTATTGGGATGAAGCAAGGTTTGAATTAGGCTGGACATTAGGGTGTGTGCATATCAATGCTTAGAGCCATTAGCACGTGCTGCCCAAAACCCCTCTAAAGCCGGCCAAAGGTCCAGTCATTGCTCGTACAGCAACATAACTCGCTGCTTAACTTCCTTAACACAACGCACCGTTGTAAAAATGAACTAGCTTGTTGTTTCGTGGTCGCATCTACACCGTTTGACATGGGTTTGCCAATGTCATGCACAGGTGATGGAGTAATACCTTCTAAAACCTAATTGAGCCAAGAACACAATTAATGTCAGATTGTTATGGTTCAAAAGCTAAAAAATTTAAATGGATTTTTGTTTTTTTAATCGCATTTACATGCATTTAGTTCCCTATGTATTTCAGCATAAAATCTTACGTGCATACTTTAAAAGTTCTTTCAGGTCATGACAGAGTGAAAATAAGTCTTTATTAATTGACAATCTTCTCCTGTAATCATAAAAAAAAATTGGTTATTGGCCCCTAAAAATCCAAATCTGGTTGACCGCTAGATTTTTCCACTTGTTTTATTATCCGACGAGCGCTCAGAAATGTAATAGCTCTCTTCTCTGCGCAGTCTGAGGTATCATTCATCATTCACACACAGTGCCAGATAGATTACATGCAAATGTAATACTTAACCATAAGTAGGAGCAATACTGACGCTTGCTAAAATGATACAACGCAGAACAGCCCTTTACGATCAGCCAGGATTTTATGCGACATCAGTGAATCTTTATATGCTTTTACAAACCCTTTGCCACCTCCCTCAACATTATTTCTATTAGTTGATGAAACAGTATTGCAACACTCCAGAATAAACAGGAGATTATTTCCCAAAGGAAGAGTGCTTACAATTATCAATAAAATACAATTGTACAATACTCTCTGTGTCTCTTATCTTTTGTTAGTTAGATAAGTGCATCTCTTAATCACAAGTCGAACACTGGCCAGTGAAGAACTGTCCCATATTAAGAGAAAATCCCAGTGACAGCCATGTGCGGCACTCGCTTTTACAGCCCCTCGCCAGATTAAACGAGACATTTTTATCAAATATTCACATGGTGTCACAGATAACTGCCACCAACTAGATGTAGCACATTAAGGCAAAGAGGAACCTGATGTTTCTTGCCGGTATGCCAACCACATTCGAAACGGTCTGATAATACTACATGCTCATTTTGGAGAAACAGTGCCCTCCATTCATTGGAAATCCTCCTGACAGAGCGACAAGTGACCTGAAAATAGATTTTCTGATTAAGCTTTAATGAGCTCAGAAGCTCTGGATCACTTTGAAAGTGACTCCTGGAGGGAGGAGAAGAAACCGTGCGAAGGCTTGGAGGTATCGCACGTGTGACACGGCTCTCACTGAAAACGAACACAATGGCAGATTAATATTGTAAAGTAACATCACTCCACTGAGGCCGTGTGCTGCGGGTCACGCTCACGTCAGAGAACAATCTTCTAGCTTAAGAACAATGGAAGTTAGTGACTATAAACCCCTTCCCAGTAATTTTCTAGAAAATGAGCTGTTGGTGTTAATGCTTCTCAATGTTAAAGATCTTTCTTGTTTCTGCTTCCGAAACGCAATTGCGAAATCCTATCTCCCAAATGCAACCTAATAATCGGATCGATCGCTTAATCGGGCTGAAAAGCCTTCGGGTAAACGCATCAAATGATCTAAATGAGAGGGTTGCACAGATCCGAAATCTGTTCAACCGTGCAGTGCTGTGGTGCTCATGCTTATTTATGTCTTACGTTATAAAAATGGTAGCAGGTGGAAAGAACCGGTAAGAGACTACAAAAGGTTTTTGACATTTCGTTTAAAATATGTATCCAAGGCAAAACGGGCAATTACGCTTGCAACGGTTCTGTTTTTGAACTCGGTGACTGATGCACTGTGCATGTGCTGAAGTTTTGTTTGGGGAATTTAATGTATGTAATGCAAATGTTTAAATTGGATTGAAAAGTTTAGCTGCATATAAACAGTACGCTTTAGGAATCTGCAATCAGATTGAATTCATCCAAACGGATTAGAATCAGCGCATATAAACATATCCATAGAGTCTCTGCCCTTTTGACTTGGACCAGAAAGCATTAACCCAACAACCACACAGACTCGCATATCATACAGAGTTCTGCAGGAACGACTCCTAAAACCGTCATTAAGTCGAGTTTTTTGTGTTTGTTTGTTGTTGGGTTTTTGGTTAAATGCCTGAAGTACGGTCTGTGGTTAAAACCTCAAGATATTTTCACATTTTATTCAATGACATAAAATACATCATTATTGCCTCTTTTTTTTAATGTGTCTTGATTAAGTCTTGCTAAACAAATGGGACTACAAAGGTTGTCGGGGACATTAAACGTCATCATGATGAACAGGTAAACACTAGCCCATCTTTACAGCCTCCTAGTTTATAATCGCAAACTATTCCCCTAACTCAAGCTTTCCAACTGGTAGATTTTAAAGGGGAACAATTATGTCCCTTATTTCAAGATATAATTTAAGTCTCGGGTGCCCCCATAATGTGTCTGTGAAGTTTCAGCTCAAAATACCTCACAGATCACTTATTACACCATGTTGAAAATACCCATTTTTGGATGCTAGTGTTACGTCCCATGATGTTTGGAGACTGCTGTTTGTTTTGTTCCTTCTATTTTTTTGTTTCTCTCTCTTGTTCTTTTTTTTTTTTTTTTACTTTCATTTCAGCGGGGCGATGCAGGCACCCGAGTGGACATCTTACATCTTCTGTAAATCGTCCCGACGACGTCGCACGGCTTCACCAACGAGGGCGTTTTAATTGATCATAAAAGAGCGCACCTGTGCAGGAAGCAGGAGGACACATTGTTTGTTTGGCGTTGACTCGCGTGCTCGTTGTCTGTACCATCCCTGTTTTCATTTCTTATTAGTTGATTTTGTGTTCTTTGACATTCGTGTTAATTGAGACTCGTTTTTTTTTTTTTCTTTCTCTGGTGTTTTCTGATATTTAGTAAATAAAACAACTTTATTAAACGGGGGAAAGAGATAAAGAACAGGTGATATTCATTTGCTACACGAAGTTATCAATTATGTCTAGAACACTAGGTTAGTGAATCGTGCCACGTTTTGTACTTTTGGTTTTAGTTAGCGTAGAGTGTTCAGGGCGTCTTTGACGCTGAAGATTTTTCTTTTTGTTGAATGTTGGTGGTTGAGTTAGATTAGAAGTTTTTGTTTTTGCTTAGTAAGATTGGTTATATTTTGTTTCTTTCTTTGATTTGGCACGGTTTCGTTCTTTTCTCTTTTCCCCGTTATTTCTTTTATTTATTTATTACTTTTTTGTTGCTTGGTTGATAAATGTCTGTAAATATCTTTTGAATTAATTATCGGTTCACTTAATTAAACAAAAACGTTGTGATTCAATTATGTGTATTTGTTTTTTTTTTATTTCCAGTACATGTTTGGTACTCTAATGTTGCACCCTTACCCTAGACGACTTTAAAAAGGGTTTGTAACAGCTAGTAAAAACATGTTGTTTCCATGCATGTGTCTTTAAATACCAAAGAGCTGCTGCTCCCTGCCCCCTTTCCAGCCCTTTCTTCAACAACTCCTGCCTGCATCAGATACTCTGCCAAATACTAACAAAAAAGCTGCTTGGTTTTGATTATTATTTATATCGAGATCACGCTCAGGGAAATTGCAGTTCTTCTTCATCGTGAAAATGCATTATTTCCATGTGTTTTGAAGCTATATCAGTTTAAATGTCTCATTTATTTAGCACACACATCTAAAGCACAAGCACAGAAAGCTTGTGTGCTTAAACTCTCAAACACACGCAAGGAAAACTAATCCACTGCGTCTTCAGCAGCTTAGATGTCGGGAGTAAATGGAGACATTCAACAACAAAACACTTCAAATCGCTTAGCAACATTCTTGCAGCTCCAGCAAAAAACTACGCTAATACGGCAGAGACCGTCAGCGATTGTCCTGAGCAATGTGGCGTCACTGTACAAAAAAAAGATGTAATTGCTGCGCCACACTATAGTAAGACCCACTGTGAATTTATTCAGAAAGCTTCAAAGTAGAGTTATTTTTACAATTTACGCGACTAGCGGCATAAAAATACACACTGCCGCTTTAAAAACACAAATTGGTCATTTTAATATTTAAATAAAATGTATTATCCAGAATGCTCTTTAGTGATAACAACCAGATTATGTCACTGTAAAGATGTAGGCTTTCTACAGTTATCATAGCATTCAGTATATGGTTACAAACTGGAACCTAAAAACCATGTGCATGTCTGCTGATAAAGCATTCATAATCCAGTATGACCATTAATTGAAACGTTTTATGACAGCTTTTCAGAGGTTTCGCCCTGCTGCCACTGGCATCTCTGTATAATGCAGTGGTTATGGTTCACGTCAGGATTAAAATTTAAACGGAGCATCAAGTGTTGACCCAAAAGTAGCAAAATTGTTATCAAAATGCGAATATTACCATGCATTGGATAAGGCTACCAATGCATCAAATTATGAAAATGACATATAGGCTGACTAGGAAAAAAGACTCTATACATCCAAGAAATTATGAGAAATTGTAATCTACAAAAAAGCATGCTTATCCTTGTTGCAAGTGAACCTCTACTTAATATAGCGTGAGGAGTATTTTCTTCAGGTTTAAATCCACGTGATAATCTTATTTATACAACGGTTCTTTCTGGTTCTCAAATCTGATTGGCTGAGAGTCGTGCGATATTCCCCAGTAACAGCACGGGTACCGTTTCACTGTTTGTATCACACATAGATTTGTTCGAGCAAATCCATCATATTTTTTTTATAAATACTACATGTCATGAAATGTAGTTTAAAGAGTTATTTAGAGCTCAAAAGTTTGACTCGTATATAAGCTATTTCACAATCATTGTTTTGATTCGTTTTTACACTTTCGCAGATCTCAGCAGCTGATCGGTGCTCGTGTACCCGCAGAGAACAGCTTCATCAGGGACAGTCCTTCTGGAATTTGCCGCTAACTCTGATGTAGAGAGTGGTTAAACATGAGATTCATTTGTGGTCTATCAAACAGCCAATCGTTGGTTTTATTAATGCATTGCTTGTTCCAGATCAAAACGATTTGGGTTAAGGGGAAAATTGATTTTCATAACTTTAGAGTTAGGCTATATTTAACTTAAATCCTGTACATGAAGGCTACATTTGTACATTTGACTGAATTGTTTGCTTGTGTTTTTTTATCTATTTAACTGTGTTTATTATTTACTTGGATTTATGTCTTTTGTAATGGCTTTTGTTGTTAATTTAAAAATTGTTGTTCAAGAAATTATTTTGTAAAAATAAAATGCTGTATTTGACTGAAAGTTTACATCATTACACCATTAGATGGCAGCGAGTGAGTCAGAACAAGGAAGTTGTTTTAGCGCTGTGGGAGATCTATTAAAAGGACAAATATCGCTTTCCTCAGCGGACAATCGAACTGAGTTTTTATAATGGACATCGACCTGAAGAATGAATGCGATATCAGATACAGGTAATGCACTCGTTTAGTCGATCTCTCTCTCATAATACTCTACATCAGAGCTTCCCCAAAAACATTGCAAAAGCTTCACGACCCCGCTGTTAAAAAATGGACACCGACATTTACCTACAAATACATTTATTAACAAGTTTGTAAGAATTTCATGTGAATTATGATGTAAACATTCTTCACAAATATATTTAAATCCATAACACTAACCTTACGGGGTAGTCGTGGCTTACTGGTGAGGGAGTCGGGCTTGTAATCAGAAGGTTGCGGGTTCGATTCCCACGCCGGCAGGAATTGAAGGTGGGGATTGTGAATAAACAGCACTCTCTCCACCTTCAATACCATGACTAAAGTGCCCTTGAGCAAGACACCTAACCCCTAATTGCTCCCCGGGCGCTGTCGCAATAGCTGCCCACTGCTCCGGGTGTGTGTTCACTGTGTGTATGTGTGTGTTCACTACTCACTGCTGTGTGTGTGCACTTGGATGGGTTAAATGCAGAGCACCAATTTCGAGTATGGGTCACCATACTTGACAACACGTCACGACTTTCACTTTTCACTTTCGCTTTACATACTTTCAAAAAAATGTAATTTTAGAACAGTTGGAATATTTTAATATATTGATTTGGACGAGCTACGGCCCACGGTTTGGGAAGCACTGCTCTACATATCACAATGAGTTTCAAAGAAGCGACTCAGCGTTCCTTCATTGCTGCTTCTAAAGGTGACCTTGTAGAATTAGTAACAGAGGATTGGTCACAACTGTTAAACTGCCAACTTGATGTTTGAATTTCTGGCGGAAGGAAGTAGTTCTGCAGAAAAGAGGGTTTTTAAAAGACACTCTGTTGTTCTTATTCATTTACACACTAGTGCCATCAAACTGTTGCAATATCACACTTGCAGCCATACGATGTGACTACATATCAGCACACGGTGATTACCTACGGCCGAATCACAGCAGTGCTGATATACAGCCGTGTCACAAAGCTTTAGCATGATCAAATGGTCCGCTGCATTGAGCATTGATTCTCGCTTCTGTCTATGGCCGGAACAGACTTGACACACTTTCGAATCACGACCCACAATTTAAGAACTAATGGTGTAAAGCACATCTGTTATCATCTGCCTCTGTGCTGTGTCGTTGTCCGTTAACCAGATGGAGGAAACTAGTATTGTGAGATGACAGTGGAGAATGAATAAGTGTGTGTGTGTGTGTGGTCTTAGCAACATGTGCTGCTAGCAAGAGGAGTGCAATTGATAGAGAGCTCAGGGTGATGAGAACAAGAGGATGTGACAGTCATGGTCCTGGAAGCAGCTGTCAGACCTGTGGCACGTCCTAAAGGCAGGGGTCTGCATGCATTGGTCTGTCTGCCTGCGTACACATCAACGTGTACATGAAAGAGTCATCGAACGCACTGCATTACACGGAGGCTCACAGCTGGGAATGCACAGAGTGTAATACTCTTAGAAAATGACTAACTATATTACATTATTGTTTTGTTTGGAAAGCAAAACGTTATTTTTTGTGTTACTTTTTGTAAATAATTGAGACGACTCAATTTAATTACTCATCACTCCATCACTTTAATTATTCCAGCAGTTGGCAATTAGAGAAAAAAAAAAAATAAAAAATCACAAAATAGAGCTGCACGATTATCATTAAAAGATCGTGATCTCAATTCAGACACCCACATGATCTTATTGCTAAATAACAACGATTCAGCTTTGTCTGTTAAAGCTTTGACAAATACGATCTCAGTGGACATTCAGATCATGTTAGCACTGCTAAACCACACAGTATTGTCATGTCTGTGTTACAAATATTAATATGATCACAGAATATCAGGGATAAAAGTTTCTAATTTGAAATATAAACAATGATGTCTATGGAAGTGAGAAAAGCAAATCAGCTTATTTAAGCTTCAAATAACGATTATATCAATTACGCTGTTACACCAGTAGGTGGAGACAAGTGACGAATAGAAATTTATTTGTCATTGAATCATTCATTCAAGAGACTCGTTCAAAAAAAAAAAAAATGCTGATTCGTCCAGTAATGACAAAAGTATTTATGAGCGAGTCATTGAATCAATCAATTACTTCATTATAAGTTCAACTGTTTTTGTTTTATTTGAATATTACATTTAGGGCCTGTTTACACCTGGTCACTTTATGCGTTTTTACTGATCCGATAGATCTGATTTATCAAAACGATTCCATTTACACTTGCTTACATAAATGTGTCTCCGCAAAACGGATATAAATCCGATCATCAATTCCTGCATTATATGCAGATTTAAAGTAGTTCCCGTCACCGAAAGCAACATATGAGCCGCATTTTATTGATCATCAGCCAATTCGAAAATCAAACTCGAAATAGGAGAGATCGTTGAGTCTCATTACTTTTAATGAAGATGATTGTGTTTTGAGTGCCTGTGACTTACTTTCAGTTTCATTTGTGGCAGTTTGCACGTCAGCTCGCTGAAGAGATGCTCAGCTCCTCATCTGTGGCGACGCAGGAGAGCCGTCATTATCTCGTTTATTTTTTGCCATTTTTGGGAGGAGCATTTCGATGTTGGCCCCGACCCAAATGGTACACTTCATGTGCATTTTTGGTCTTGTGGACTTACAATGGCTGCCACAAGACTATAGATTTACATTTTTCATCATTTGGCAGACACTTTTATCAAGGGGAGCAATCAGGGGTCAGGTGTCTCGCTCAAGGTCACTTTAGTCATGGTATTGAAGGTGGAGGGAGCTGATGTTCATTCACAATCCCCACCTTCAGTTCCTGCCGGCGTGGGAATCGAACCAACAACCTTCAGATTACAAGCCCGACTCCCTCACCACTAGGCCACGACTACCCTCTATAGGATGTTCCAGTTGTTATTTTAGCGTTCACTTTAGCGTTGTGTTTAGCTCACAACTGCCATGCGCCCTCGATGCGCACCTTTCCTGAGCGTCGCAGGACACTTCTCCTCAACAGTCAAAGTGGCGTTACGTCTTGAAAGTGCAGACTTGTAGGAAGACTGCAAGTGTTTAGGGTGCCATTTGGGACAGGTCCTTGTTCAGTTTGACTGGAATGCATCCTGGATCTTCTCCTGAAGTGGTTTGAGCGATTGGATGCGTTCGGAGGGTAATTTACACCCATTTTTTTAAAGATCAGATCGCTATCAGATCACAGATGACGTAGGTGTGAACAGGCCCCTCATGTTAAAGGGTTAGTTCACCCAAAAATGAACATTCCGTCATTAATTACTCACCCTTATGTCATTCCGAACCTGTTCAGGCCAATTCACACCGCACCAACCGACGCCAGCAAACACGACTGGATCGGTGCTGAGTTGGTCGTAGTCCGTTTTCACCCGACTAAACATGTTTAATCGGCGTTTGTTGGGTCGTGGAATGTCTGATCAGCGTGGTATGGTTTTCCAACAAACTCCGATGTAATCTGACATGGTTGCGAACCGTTGCCATGACGATGAGGCGAGTCCCAGGCAAAGACGGCGGTTTGATCGCGCCGCGCTTCACGCGCACACAGCAAAGCTGCAAACGTGACGTCGCAGCTTGTTCATTGTAGAAATAAAATACAGTCAATACATAGAAAAGTAATAATACTCAATTGAAATAGTCTGTAGTGTAATCCATCCCGTGCTCCTCTGTGGTGATGCCATTTTTACTCATGTGAAGAGGATTATTTTTTACCAATACAATCAATACTGGAACGTGGATATAAAGGACTTTACATAATAAATAGTAAGTAGCCTATAGCATCCAAATACTTTGCAAAATGGAAACATTTAGATTCGTGCCATAAAAGAGAGGTATAAGCGTGAGAGCAACGCAGGTTTAACTTAAGTTTAGTTTTAAATGAATTCATTTTGGCTTGTTTAGCGACAAATGGTTGTATAAGCCTTTGATGGGTCGCACTAAAAGAAGTTTAAAAACCGGTGAAGGCTGTACAACCCCAACGCAAGTCAGATCGATGGCTAGCGCTTCAGATTTCAGGTTAGTATTTTTATGTTTGCCTCAATACTTCAAAACAATGAAAATATATATAATACTATATTATTAATCTAATAAACTTGCCTGAAAATATTGTTAGCATGGTTACACGTATGTAGTTTCGATCTCAATTTTTCCCAGTCAGACTCGACTCTCTGTGACTCGTTTGTCGGTGTTTGTTGGTTCAGTGTGATCACGACAGTTATTTTTCATAACATTCGAAATCCAACGGCCAACTTGTTCGTTGGCGTTTGTTGGCGCAGTGTGAATTGGCCTGAAGACCTTCATTCATGTTCAGAACACAAATTAGGTTCAATGTCCGAGCGCCGGCTCCGGTGTCAGCAGGACACGCATGCGATGGGAAGTCGTGGCCTAGTGGTGAGGGAGTCGGGCTTGTAACCTGAAGGTTGCTGGTTCGATTCCCACGCCGGCAGGAACTGAAGGTGGGGATTGTGAATGAACATCACTCTCTCCACCTTCAATACCATGACTAAAGTGCCCTTGATCAAGACACCTGACCCCTGATTGCTCCCCTTGTAAGTCGCTTTGGATAAAAGCGTCTGCTAAATGATGAAAAAATGTTCACTACATCAACAGCACAGCAGAATGACACGCGAGAGAAGAGACTGCTGAACTAAGTCACAATTCACACGCTTCATAACATTAAGACTGAACCTCTGTTCAACTATTTTAACTATGTCTTTACTATCTTTCTGGTGGTAATTAAATCCTGTCGATGGAGGAGTCAGAGAGCTCTTGGATTTCATCAAAAATGTCTTAATTTGTGTTCTGAAGATGAACGAAGGTCTTACGGGTTTGGAACGACATGAAGGCGAGTAATTAATGGCGTAATTTTCATTTTTGTGTGAACTAACCCTTTAAGTGTCTAAAGAGTAACATTCACTTCACACTCTTTTGAACTATATTATTTCTGTAATAAGTACTCATTTTATAAAGTGGATTTCATTTTCATAAGGGATGTTACACACTTACTGTAGTGACCTAGAAAAAGCGCAGAATATTCTGTCCTTTTTTTTTTAAATCCATACTTCACTCTGGTCTCAAATTGTATCACTGCATATCAGAAAATACCAGACCTTTGAATGTGCGTTTAAAGAGAAGGTTGCGATCTGTTTGACAAACAGACTCAATATCGTTGAGCGTAAGAGTGTCTGTGTTCTTTAATCTATTCCACAGACCCTTCAGGCATATTGTAATCCACTCCTGAGAATATGAAACCCTCAAACACAACCTGGCAAAAAAACATGCCCCCAAAAAAATTTAAATAAATAAAAATAAACACTGCTATTGTGTTTCCAGGGAGACATAATATTTATATGGTTACAAGGGATGCGGAATGCCGAGAGGTGGAATTTCAATCGAATAGAAGCAAGAAATTGGAGCCCTGAAAGCAGCGTTTCATAGACTCAACTCCCTGCTACCTGTGCACGAGAACTAACTACATTCAGCATCTGACTGGAGAGAGGGGAGGAAAAATGAAAAAAGAGGCAGAGAGCACCTATCACAGAACCATAAACACGATAAAAGGTATTGGACTAGCAGCTTGTGTGGTGATTTAATGAACTCCACTAATCGCTCCCGCCGTTAGTGTGCCTACACAAAATGATTCAGGCCGTGTGACATTCAGATGCTGGATGATTATGTCCCTTGATATTGTGATTATTCATTTTGAGAAGTGATAGGTCACTAGTTGTTCAGTTTTGAATATTTTTTTGATTTATTTTTTCTTTTCAAATTATTTTTTCACTCACCTTCTTTAATGTTTGATATTTTAAAGCAGGCATCCTCCCATACCGGACCCCGGCTCGATTCCCACTGGACTGCGAGGCATAATGAAAACGGTCCGCACTATTTTGTTGTGTTCGATGAATCAGCTTGGTCAGCTTTGTCCCCATTACAATTAGCTCAACATGTGGCAGCTAGACCTCTGATTAGGGATGGGTCCCGAGAACCGGTATTTTTTTGGACAGGTACGTAATTGGGTCAAAACCTACCGATAAACTTCAGGACAAGCTATACTGTTATTGATACTTGCGTTGTTTTATCTCTGTATACTTTGGTGTTAATGACCAATTAGAAGCTGCTGCTTGGCATTTGTCAACAAAGGAGGCAATTAGTGCTGCAACGACACGTCGACGTCATCGATTACATCGACTACGAAAATGCATCGACGCGTCACACTGTTTACGTTCATCTGGCGTAACGGCGGCTTCTGCTCCTGGAAACGGAGAAAGTTCCATTCTATCTCAAAAACCCGGACCGCGATGATCAAAAGTGTGGGAATACTTTAAACAGAGGCCGAATAAAACGCTCCTTTGTTCCCTTTGCAGAACCCAAATGGCGTTCCACCTGTGGAATTGGATCTCTGCCAGATTTTTGCACGCAAGATCATATTTTGAGCGTGCAAAAGGGCATTTCCCGCACGCATGAACTGAGTTGAGAAAATCTCCGTCTCGCAAATAAGAAAATATTCTGAGCGAACGAAAATCAGTTTTGCATTTCAAAGAAGATTATTTGGACGTTCTCTTTCGCACGTGCGAGGTTTGAGTCGCTAGCGCTCCTGATTCCCGACTCGCTGCATCACAGACGGCGCAAGAGGAAAAACACACGTTTGTTCAGTGGCTTGAACACGATCAAAGTTCCTTTAAGACTGTAGAGAAAGTCTTTGACGCTCTTCATGTTAAAGTTCAAATGTCTCCCACTGGACGAACACACATGATGACTTATTTTTAATCAAAATCAAATCGTATTATTGTGTCCCAGTGTTTCTACACCTCAATTAACAAAAAAAAGTAATAAAAATAATCGTTAGATTAGTCGACAGAAAAAAATAATCGTTAGTTGCAGCTCTAGAGGCAACACTAGTAATAATATTTACAATCATTTGCAAACATTTATTTACTATGTCTCCATCGTCTCCCAGGTCCAACTGCAACTAGCTTTCTGGGCATTGAAAAAGAGAGTGTTCTAGCTGGCAATGCAGGCCTCACTGAGCCATTGGATTTTATCAAAAATATCTTCATTTGTCTTCTGAAGATGAACGAAGGTCTTACAGGTGTAGAACGACATGATGGTGAGAAATGAATGACAATCTTCATTTTTGGGTGACCTGACCCTTTAAGTGCTGTGCTGTTCCTGCATTAGTTTCGAGCCACAGGGTGGCCACAGCGACTGCAAGCATATATAAACTCGAGAAAGTTGGGAATTCATGATGAATCGCTTTTATATTCCTCACTTGTAAGTCGCTTTGGATAAAAGCATCTGCAAAATTAATAAATTGTAAATGTAATATTCCTGCTGCTGTCTCTATAACACCACTAATCAAACAACAAAAGACAAAGTGAAAATTCATTCATTCCTGGTTGAGTAACCTTTGTAACTATATATGTAATGCATATATAAAGTGCATTTTTTTTTACATTTGATAAAAATTATAGCCATGCAACTGTCTACTACAGTATCACATCAGACAGTGGGTTGTTGTATCCCTGAGGAAAAATTCCATTCATTCGCTGCTATAGGAAAGGAAGAATTGTCTAAACTTGTTAAATCATCAAAATCTACGACATGTATGTTAGACCCTATACCGACTAAACTATTGAAAGAGATGCTTCCAGAGGTCATAGAGCCTCTTCTTAAGATCATTAATTCATCTTTATCACTAGGTTACGTACCAAAAATTTTAAGCAGGCTATTATCAAACCTCTTATTAAAAAACCACAACTTGATCCTGGTGAATTAGTCAATTACAGACCGATTTCCAATCTACCTTTTCTGTCAAAAATACTCGAAAAGGCAGTATCATCTCAGCTTAGTTCCTACTTGGAAAGAAATGGTATTTGTGAGGATTTCCAGTCAGGATTTAGACCGTACCATAGTACTGAGACTGCTCTCATTAGAGTTACAAATGATTTGCTCTTATCATTAGATCATGGTTGTATCTCTCTATTAGTGTTACTAGACCTCAGTGCTGCTTTTGACACAATCGACCACAATATTCTTTTGAATAGACTAGAAAATTATGCTGGAATTAGTGGAATTGCATTGGCATGGTTCAAATCATACTTATCTGACCGTTATCAGTTTGTAGTAGTAAACGAAGAGATGTCATTTCGATCACAAGTTAAGTATGGAGTACCACAAGGCTCAGTTCTCGGACCGTTGCTTTTCCCTCTGTACATGCTACCCTTGGGAGATGTCATTAGGAAGCATGGCATTAGCTTTCACTGTTACGCTGATGATACTCAGCTCTATATTTCCTCGCGCCCTGACGAAACCAGCAAATTCGGAATGCGTATTAGATATATAAAAATTGGATGAATAGTAATTTCTTAATACTAAATTCAGAAAAAACAGATTCTAATTATTGGAACAAAAATTACTGCACATAATAACCTAGAATACTGTCCAAGTCGTCTTCGTCAGTTAGGAACCTGAGTGTGCTCTTTGATACCAATCTTTCATTTGAAAGCCATATTCATTTCTAGCATACGTAGAACAGCATTCTTCCATCTTAAAAATATATCTAAATTGCGCCATATGCTCTCAATGACAAATGCGGAACAGCTAGTTCATGCGTTTATGACCTCGAGACTAGATTACTGTAACGCTCTACTGGGTGGTTGCCCTGCTCGCCTGATAAACAAACTACAGCTGGTCCAAAACGCAGCTGCTAGAGTCCTTACTAGAACCAGGAAATATGAACATATTAGCCCGGTTCTGTCAAAACTGCACTGGCTCCCTATTAAACATTGTATAGATTTTAAAATCTTGCTAATTACTTACAAAGCACTAAATGGCTTAGCTCCCCAGTACCTGAGTGAGCTCTTAATGCATTATAGTCCTTCGCGTCTATTACGATCTCAGAATTCTGGCCAGTTGTTAATACCTAGAATATCAAAATCAACCACAGGCGGTAGATCCTTTTCCTATTTAGCACCTAAACTCTGGAACAATCTTCCTAGCATTGTGGGAAGCAGACACACTCTGTCAGCTTAAATATAAGCACCGGTATCGATAAGCAGTATCAGTATCGATAAAATTCAAACGATACCCATCCCTACTTCTGATGGGTGCTCATAAATTGGATCAAATCACTCATTTTACATTTTATACACCACCATGAGAACCATTCAACCAGAGACTCTTGTTCATCCCAGTCGAGGCTGAAGTGTAGGGGTAACCGCGTACTCTCTGTAGCTCCCCCAGACTCTGGAATGACGTGCCCATTTCAGAAATTGTGTTGACATGAATTTGCACATGGTTTGTCAAAGCATATTAAAACATCACATAGACAAACAACATTTAAAAAAAAAAAAACCCTTGATTTTCACCACAGGGGCACTCTTGTATCGTATTTTACTATTATTTCATTGGTTCATCGTTTTAACTTGTTTACTCTTGTGCTTTTTGTATTTTTTAGTTATTCTATTGTAAAGCACAATGGTCAACTTGGGTTGTATTTAATGGTCCTATATAAATACAACGCCATTTCACAGTTACAGTGTGTCAAAACAACGGAGCGGTTCACATCACAAGTGCTCAGGACCGTTCATGGCAATGATCTTTTGGCGCTATTTCCTCAAATATTTTTATCTAGAGCCAAACACGCTTCATTCAAGCTCTTTCCACGTTCCTTCTCTCTCCCACTAAAGATGCTAAACACCACGCAGACAAAAACAATGCATTCTGGATAGAGAGCGTGTCTGACTTTGATCAGCAGTGCTGCCGAGTCACGATCACGTGTGCCATCAAAGCACCCCGAGATCCTGAAAACAACATGAAAACGCCTTAAATGTCTCTGTATTTGACAAATATTGCATCTTACCCACTTTATCGGTCATGAAACATGCAAACACCTTGCAAGAGTCACTACAGGAAACAGAAAGTGTCCGGTTTTCAACTCCTCCCCACCTGCAACTGGCAGATCTCACCTGTACTAGTATACAGTATAGCCTCATGACATACATGCACAGATTTATAAAACTACAGTCAGATATCATAAATTGGAGGATTTTTTTTTTTCTGCTCACATTCCTTATCAGTGTTATTGATGGCGAAGCAAATTAACTTAGTCTAATATAGTAAGAACTAGGCAAATCCACAAATAAATAGGGAAATGGGGTTAAAAAAACCCAGAGTAATCAGATCAATGGGTGCTCAGCCTGCATTCTCACAGATTAATGTCTCTGACAACCCACCGGACCAGAAGCGAGCGCTTTATAACCAGCGTCCGATAGGAATTCTTCAGCTTCACTGTTTGCACTTTACATTTTTGATTTATATCAGAACAGATGTCTGTTTTACATCCTCTATAATAAGTGAACGACATTTCTTTCTAATATACAGATGTCTGAAATTCAAATACGAATCAAATAAGAACCAATGACGTTTGGTGGCAAGCCAAGTTTTAAATGTGCATTGACAAATGGAATTATGGCAGGACTGAAGATTTCCAGGGAAGTTAGAATATAGTTGTATTTGATGAACTTTTTTTATGTACTTTTAGGAGCTCATGCAGTCTCTGCAATCTACCCATCTTAAGAGAGAAAGACACGTTTGATAACTAGCTTACTGGAAAAATAGAAATATTTCACAGGGAATGTGGATAGAGATGGAGGGAGGAGAACAGAGATCATTTATTCAGTCTTTGTTGTTATTAAGGTCTGTATGCAGTTTGAGTTGCCATGGTGGAAATTACTTGTGGAGCTCACTGTTCTTGCCATAATTTTATGGCTCTGACAGATTCTCTTGAACCAAACATGGAAACCAAATATGTCCTCCAAACTATGTTGAAACATCATCAATCATTACTATCCTACGTATAACCTGTAGACAACAAATATCACAAATGAGATTTCTTTAATATCACAATGAAAGTACACAGACACCAAGTAGAGATTTCTGATGAAGTCTCATTTCTCGGATGTTTCTCTTGAGAAAAAGGTCTCCGTAACGTGTCTCCTTTAGAGTTTCAGGAGAGATGTGCTGACATTTGCCAAGATACCAAAGTCTGGCGTCAAAAGTCAATGAGTTCAATAAGAACTCAAACATTTCAACTTCCAACACCAAATCATCTGGGATCTTGTGTCCACTGTTGATTTATAGTTCTCTATCAGGGTTTCCCCAAATGGGAGTTTGTGAGTTGATGAAAAGCTAATAATTAATGAAATAAAATGTAACCTTAAACAAACAGATGGGGGTGCGAAATGAATCAAAATAAAACTGCAATCGGAATGATCAAATAAAAGGCTGTGATTTCATTTAAGAAGTAAATAGTTTGTTGCACCACGTTTCAAGCGAAGAGCATTGCTGTGGAATAACACTGATCTCAGACCAGAACAGGCCCGTGAACTCCCTCTCACTGGGATTCATTTAGTCTATTGAGTTTAATTTGAGTTTAATTTGCATTTGGGCACTCAATGTGAGCTAGGATCACTTTGTTTACATTTTTTCATCTCACCAATATTCTGCCAAAACAAAAACTTGAGCACTTGAAATGGTAAAAAAGATTTGAAAATGAAGAATTTAAGAAATATGTGTGTAGTGTAAAGTAATGACCGTTGCAGTATCATCGTGAACGCCCTTAAAGGGGCCGTATGTAACATTGAAGCCAGCAGCTGAAGTGGGTGCTGCATATTTAAAATATTGTCATTTTTTAAAGAAGTTGAATCAATAAATAGCGTCTAGTGTGTGTTTAATGTGTCGCTCCTCCATCATCTCTTCACACTAGTTCATTTACAGCATCAAATAAACATGAATGAACATCAGAAGGAATGTTGTTTCAAGCACGGAAAGACGTGAGGACGCACTATTTTCAAGTTCAAGTTCAACTCCCCTGATTTGTCGGACAAAATGGTGGATTCGGGGTTATGATTGGTCAGATCGCCTGTCAATCAAATTGTTTCCCCCACCCCGTCCTCTTCAGACTCGACGCTCACGCGGATTGCCAGATTGACGATAAGCAACATAAGCAATTAAGAATGGAAGGTGAGAAGATTTAGTGGTGTTTTCAAATGCCTCTGGTCATAGAGCTTTTTAGATGAATGCTGAGGCTTTTTAGGTCAGGTAGAATCTGCGATCGCTGACCCAGTTCTCTTGCTGATATACACAGCATAGCTGCAACACACTGTTTTCTGGCAACCCGGGGTGTCAAAATACTACTGGGTAACTTGGCACTGGGTAGGATCACAAAAAAACAGACATTCTGACGGGGAACGTACATTTAGAAGTAGAATAACTTGCCGATGCATTGCTTTGAAACAAATATGCGAACTTGTTTCTTAAATATCTGCCAATATCTTTTTTTTTTTTTAGTATGGTTCAAAAACGTACATACAGCAACTTTAAAAGAAACCATTTTTCATTAGAAAGAATAGAATATATATATATATTTTTTTTTAAATAAAGCAGTCAAAATAATATACTTCAGAAAAAGATCCAATATTTTATTTTAGCGCATAAACATTAAACCTGCAGCACATACCTTTATTTAATTGATTCGCAGCCTTTGTAAATTCACAATATCTTTATGCGTATGATTTTTAAGGGGTTTAGAAAACGGTCAAATAATGCGTTTCATGAATTCTCATTTGTGGAAAGCATCACTTCCAGTATTTTACTGGTTACTCGGCACAGGCACATTGAAATCGAGGACTTTTTTTTAAAATGGAGGAATCGTTACAGCCATAGTATACTCTTTAAATTCTTGCACCCAGAAACAATACAAGTCGACACCATTATGACTAAAAGTTTGCCAAGTAGTATTTGCTGATAAGCCAGGTGCTAGTTGACCCTGGTAAGCCTATTCACAGCAGACTGGTGAGGGTGACCGTCGACAGCATTTGCCCGGGACAAGAGGAATTTTTGAAAGAGAATTTTACTTACCCAACGGGAAAAGTAGCCTGGTTAAAATGTCAATAACAAAAAATAACTAAGGAATCAAAATGCTTCTGATTTTATAAATACGGTCTCATGCGCGACCTCACGTTATTTCCTTATCGCTTCTCGCCCATGTTCGATTATGAAACGTAGTTTGTACAATCAAACTTGCGCGAAAAGTGTGAAAAGGACAGTGATCTGATGACTTTGTGCTCCGTGAACTTGGCAACAAGTGCTGTTTTCCTGAATACCACACGATTCAAAGTTGTATACGCACTATTGACTGTCTTTGTTGGGTTTCAGCTGCGAAAATAGTTCCAAACAAAGAGGACAAAAAGCATAACGCATCTCACAGCAACACTCAACCGTGTTTTCAGCATTTCGAACAAATCGGTTGAGTCAAAGATTCAATGACCCATTTATAAACAACGGCCTCATTCTTGAATGAATCATCCATAAGAACGAATCATTTGAGTGAACGGCTCAATGACTCATTAAGACCTGCTGCCACCTACTGGTGGTTTAGTTTCATGTTTAAAAGTATCATTCTTTCCAACATTTCTTCTTTCTATATTCAAAAAATATATTTCAAACAATCTAATAACATTATTTAATGCAGTTATAATTTTTCAGTGTATTTTTTTTTTTATTTGATTGGTTTATTCTAAATGAATTTATTGATCAAATTTAAGAATTTAAAATGAAAGACAAAGAAAACATTTAAAATGTTTAGGGAAAAAAAATGGCCTTTATAAAATGTAAAAAAAAAAAAGTGATATGGGGGTAAATATCCCAAACACACAGATATGTGATATGCATATGTCAAAGCTGATGAGAATATTGCAGCAGAACAAATTATATTTACATGCACAAAAAGCACATGCACTCAATGTCAAGCCCTGAAAAGGGAAAACAACTGCTTTTTCTCGGTTTTCACGAGTCCGGTATCAGGAATTTATATGTAAAGAAAAAAAAGCCTTTCTACTGCTTTAGGCAGTCAAGTTCCATTGAAAGTCCATCTTGCCAGTGGACAAGCACCCCTTGAAGTCATTCGCTGGTAATCTTTCCTCCACTGACCACATTGTTGAGTCTGGGAACCAATCCTTCAGACCACATTTCCACACTGAATTAATTGATGGATCATTGAAAAGAACAGGACATTGATACTTCTCATGAGAGATGGGCGTCAAGTCAATTGAATTTTGTTTGTTTGTTTTGCCTTCAAATGTTTTCATTTTGACTTCCATGGAAAATAAAGAACGTCATCTGCCAGAATTTTTAATTTTGAGTGAAAGACTCCTTTAACAGACGGTCTAATAGCTGCTACTTGACTTTGTCTCAGTCTATATACATGTGATTGTGATTACACGTCTACGATAAACCGATCGTACTGATGTACGTACGTGTGCATACTAAATAAGAGAGCTGCCTGCAGCGGCACACCAACAGAGTAGAACATTCTCTCTCAGAGATCTGGGCAGTTCCCTGGAGAGAAAAAAGGGAGGGAAAGAATAGAAAGATCAGCAGCATATGAAAAAGGGAGAGAAAGAGAGAGAGGAGAGGCACGCAGCTCCATCATGGAAGCCTCGGAGGGAAAACGGGAGAGTGCGAGAGGCAGAAAGAGAGGGACGATCATACTCCTCTTTGAAGAAGTCAAGCATCCATTAGGTTTACTACGGGCCGTGTGTTATTAAACAGTAACTCACAGCATCTCATTTTCCCTGTCTGTCTATGAATGTGCTGAATGGCACGCGGCGGCCCACTTCACCAGACCCTCTGCGACAAGAACCCGGATATTCAGAGCTAAGATGACCGCATTTACAAACCGACCATGCAATATGTCTGTCCTCAACAGCTCTTTTTTCCTCTACCAGACAGACCTACAGTGTGAAAAAGAAGAAGAAGAAGAGATGAAATTGTGAAATAATAATTTCAGTGCAGGTCTTCTCTGGGAACAGGGCTATTTTCTGCAATGATTTCAGAAAAGGTTTAACATTTCTGCTTTGTTTATTCAGTGTTTGCATTTTGTAGCAGTTTTTCAGTAACTCTTGCGAAAAAACTTTTAAAAAGTGTGCTTGTTAAATTGATATTACATGCAATAAGTTGAAATTTAGAATGCCAAGAACATCTTTAAGTGTATTTCATAATTATGTCTTTTGTATTTGAAATATGGTTAAAAGTGTACTGCTGAACGTATTAGAAATTGTGGTAAACTAAATATACTTCATTTCTTTTGAAATTTATACAGGGTTCCAGACTGCGACCAAAATCCAAGAGGAGGACACAAACATTAACATGTCAAGACCCCACAGCAAGATAATGTCATGGCACCAGCCTCCCAAAAACACACACACACACAGTGTAGTCGCTAAGAAGTCCATCAAACTCGGCATGACAGGCCGTCACATTCAATGACCATATCTGTACTGCATTTTATTTTATTTATTTATTTATTTATTTATTTAGTTTTTTCAGCATGCCCCGGATATGACACTGTTGTCACCCTCAAACTTTACGTCACCTTCGACTAAGGACAGTCAATGAAAAATCCCCCCAGCACTGAAAAACACATTCAACACATCGGGTCACTAATGTTATTTGATCGAACATGTTCATAACAATTACTTGACCATTTCTGCTAAAACATACATTCAACACACACAACTTTAAAAAAAAAAAAAAAAAAAATCAATAACCCTAATGACGATGAAGCATGTCCATGATAGAGAAAAGAAAAAATCTTTTTTACAAATTTCAAAAAAATGTACTCTGTGTTCATGTTGGTTTCTTACATTTTTGAAAAGTGTATACCAGTTTTAATAAATGAATAAATAAATACATAAATTTAACGACAATAAAATGTCACGTGGTAAAAACATTTCCCTTACAACTTCAATACAAGTGACTGCACACTTTTAAGAAAAAAACAAAATATATGTGTAAAAAAAAGATTATTATTATTATTAATATTAATTAGAAAAATATTATTAGAAATATATATAGATATATAGAAATATTATTAATTCATAAATATTATATATTATAAGGTTTTTTTTTTTTTTTTTAACTTTCCTAGTCATAAAAAGGTCAAATTATCTGATATTTTAAAAGACTAATTGACCTCGACACAGTCATGAGGGTCTGCAGGGTCCTCTCTGAGAAATGAAGATGATATACTCTAGACATTCTACTCCCTACATCTAACTGTGCAATTAAGCATCAACTAACTCTCATTAGAGTATCAGTAGACTGTAGGTTGAGTAGGATATGTTGACACGTTGAGTCAGGAGAATGTCTGTGGGTGGAGCAGCAAAATAAAGTGTTAGCAGATACGAAGCAGACTGTACTCGGTCCCATTTCATATTTGGTGGCCTTAACTACTATGTACTTGCATCAAAAAATAAGCACAACGTATTTATTGTGTTCATATTGTATTGCGAAACACTTTTGCTGCTATTGAGGCGGATAAGGGTGAGATCAGGGACAGGTTTGGTGGTATGGGTAGGTTTAAAGGTGGGTTAAGACGTAAGGGATGGGTCAACAGTAGAATTAAATAATTAAAGAAATGAATTACAGATGTAATTATATGCTGGTATGTTTTAAGATATATGTACAATGTAAAAAACAAAACAAAAAAACAAGCATGTACATAAGTGTATTGTATCAAATGATTCATTTAAATATAAGTGCATAGTTGTTAAAGCCACCTAATATAAAGTGGGACTCTACTCTAATAGCGTGTCCTCTAATGACTGCTAGTTGACATGTAGTTACAAAGCTACTTATAGTTAGTTAGTGGAACATCGAAATAAAGTGTTACCAAAAAACAAAAACAACATTTATGATAAACACTGCAATATTCCATTAAATAAAAAAATGCCAATTTTGAAATCATGGTGACTTTTAGTACACATACTAATGATACTCATTTAGAAATATCTAAAAACTAGGGCTGAAGTCTTAAAAATGGGAAGCTCACAGACAGTGAAAGGCTACTTTCAAAGCTGTGTGAAGAGCGCTCGCGTAGTGTGAGGGGTTAAATGTGTTTGCATCTCAAATTGGTTTTATGGCGCAAAATTAATGTACACAGACAGGACAAAAACATCATAAATTTAAGAGAACTGTGCATTAGTGTGAATGCAGCTGATTAGATCTCCCGCCGTCGATGAGGTCATCAGAAATAATCAATAACCGTAAAGCTGAGAAAGAGAAAAATAACTCGCAGCTCTTAAAAGGAAAATGTTCACATTCGCCTAAAGATGTTTATTGCTTGTAATATACTTTTTTTGTTCCTCTTATTTACTAGCTTTTATGTATATTAGTTTATATATTGAAAATTACTAGCATACGACTGTTTTAATTTAATTCTTAATGTGCTCAAATATTTAAAAAGGTACTTTTGTTACATATGCAATTACACTAAAAAAAATAAATAGATCAAGAATTGTTTTGGATTTGAACTCGTGAGATGCCCACCCCTCCTATTCAATGATTTATTGTTTGAATAATACAGAAGATACCGAGCTTAAATATTCAATCGCAATCGCATTCATTAGAATTAGTTTAGTTTATTGATCTAAATGAGATTATTTTCCAAAATCGTTCACGAAAAATGCTGGCAAGCAATCACTACTACAGCTTAGAAAGCTGAGGTTCATTGAGGAGAATTATCATTATTTCAGCCAAGTTCCTCAAACCAGGGAAGGGAAAAAGCAAAGTATGCTTGAATCTCCTAATGATAGATTTGCATCTTTGGTAAAAGAGAAGCACTAACGTGAAATATAGGCAATGTGCTGCTCCACTGGCTCGAAAACGCTGTACGGGAGAGGCGGGGGCGGGGGTGGGTATAGGCTGCTTGACTGAGCTGTGCCCAACAAAAGCCCTATGGTATCTCCTTCACAAGGGCTTCAACAAAAGACCACTGTTCTCCAGCTTCAGTGAGCATGTCCTGCCCTTGCGTACTAGTTGGGCGTTTAATTTCATTGTTTCTATCACACACAACAGCCACCATTTTCCGAGACCCAACACGGCCCTTCTGTCTGTCTGTCTCGCTCGCTCGCTCGCTTTGCGAACAGGATTGGGAAAAAAACCTCCCACAAGCTCTCGGAGCTCTTCTCGACTGATGCTCTTGCAGCGATCTGTCAGGCAGCCACAAGATTCTTCCACTTGGGCTGAAAAGGTTTAATTTAGTGGCAGCTCCGACACCGACGCTCATTTGCCTCGATGCACCTCAGCAGGCTTGAGAACAGAGTTTAATCTCGTTTCGCTCTCATTAACCAGCGCAGAGATGGCTCTGACAAATGTGTGAAAAGCACTTCAAATGTGAGCCTACCTACTGGGAAGCGCAGGTACAGCGCTGCTTTGTGCATTTTGTCACGGTGTATGATTTTGTACCGAAATGCAAAAGTTCCTGCAACGACGCTAAGGTTGCTAGGGTTATCTTTGTGGTTGCTAGGTGCTTATTTACTGGCACAAGTCAAAAGTGCCCTACGTCGATGATACTCTGGGCCAGTCGAACACCTTTTTTCTTTGTTTTTGGCTGAAGGCAACTCAGCTATCTAAGATCAATGACAATATGACATTGTCCTGTTTATCATACACCGCATTACACCTGTTCTAGGGGATTGGCTGCCCATTAAGTCCATTTGAAAGATTTGAAAGTTTCATTTACTTGTTAAAGCACTGAATGACTTTGCAGCCTAACATAGTGCGGGTGTTCATCAAGATCTTCTCCAGATTTTAGTTTAAGGTTCTCGAATGCTGATTATTGTATATTAATCATTAATATTAATATTCTATAATACTATATATATAATAATATTATTATTGATTTTTGGGGGGAATCGTGTATTGCAAATCTTATGAGATCAGGTGGAGCTACTTGTAGCCAAGTGTCCAAAACCTGGAATCTTTTAAGTATTGATCTTTCAAAACACATCTGAAAACATTTTTTTAATATATATATATATATATTTATTTTTTTTTTTAATCTCTCATGATTCTATTGAATTAATAATAATAATAATATTAATAACAATAATAATATATTAGCAAAATAAAGGTCTATTATTAATTCAGCATAATTATTGTAATTTAATGATAGCAAAAAAGAAATGCATAAAATTGCTGAAATTAAAACTCATTGTACACAACATTACTCAAAATTCACTCAAAAAATATCTGAAAACAGAAATTGTGCATTACAAGCATTTATTTATGCTCAATTTCAAAATGACCCAATATCAGATGATTCATTGCACAGAAAATAATGTTCGACCAAAATTTCTGGTTCCTAGACCTTCAACAACTTTATTGCCAGGCAAAATCAACAGGCAAAAATCAAACAATACTATATTTTTTTTAAAGTAAATTTAAGTTACTTGGTTTAAGGTAGGGATGCACAAAATGAAACATTTTAAACAATACCGATAACCGATAATTAGGTCCTCCTTATGGCCATTTCGACACGATGACCAATAAATTCATATTTTTATATTATAATTTTCATATAATCTGTAGTTTGTGCACCCAGGAGAATAGAAAATCTAAGAAGCACTGCTGTAACTGATATTTTAGCAGCCCTGGCCTAACTATAATAGCAAACATCAGTCCTGATTCTTCAAATGTTTTTATTTTTTGTGTAAGGCACCACAATACTTAGGAAAAGAACTATGACAGAACTAGGTTTATCTGCACTTAACTTATTAACAACAAATTTATATTCAAGTATTTCATGCATAATCTATTCATCCTTTAGGTACATGAGGATGAGCAACGTATATAGACTTTAAGTCACATGTTTTTCAAATACATAAATGCATGAACATTTATCAACCTGGAAAAAAAGTGAAAAACAAAAGCGCATCCTCAGCGAAAGAGCACAGGGCATAGTTGAGAATTCTCTGAAATTATATAGTGTTTATATAGTTCTCTTTTTTTTTTTATATATACAATTTTCGAATGCCTACTGAATGGAGACATCAACGCTCCGTGTTTTAGGCACAGTGCTGGTAACTGCGGCTTCATATTCTTTTAATACAGCTTCTCTGCGATGACCACGTTTCAAGTGAGATCTAAGATTGTATGCGTTAAAACGTTCCTCCTCTAGGAATCCTTGCTAAACATGCTTTGCAAATAGCAATGGCATTGTCCTCCGCTACCAGCGTGAAAAACATCCAGACCGGCAAAGTCATGATCACGGAAAATAACGTCATGAGCTCGACACCGTTTTAAAGCTGCAGTCGCCTGCGATCAGAGAGCGGACCGATTGATCAATTTACCAGCAAGCATGCTTCATCGGATCTAGTTATCGGATTTCATTTACTTATCGGAGTAACAAAAATGACGCCATTTTCACCCATGTCGCCCGATAATTTATCTGTCCGATAATGCATCCGTAGTTTGAGGTATCAATTATGTCTGGAGCACAAAGTTTATTACTAAGGGTTGGCACAAATCCCCCAGCCTAAATATGAACAATAGTAGTGATGCTTGCCTTAGCAAACCTCCCTAGTCACCAAGCTGAGTGCAGAAGAGCAGAGATCAGAGACAGGAGGAGAAAGAATCTGCTAGATGAGACAGTGTGAGTGTGTAGGACGGGGAAATGAAAATCATATTTTAAGCTGCACCCTGATAGGAAGTGTAACAGATTACTGTGCTGAAGCTCAAACCCCCGGCTCATGCTATGCCAGCAGAGGTCAGTCTGTTAAGCTGCAGGAACAGCTGTGTTCAGTCTTTCAAGAGTGAGAACTTGACGATGTACCAAATCTACTGCTGACCAGGCTCTGAGTTGCTCAACAGAACAAAAAAGGATGGTTATTTATCCCAAAACTTTTGCCCTGAAACGCAGTGGCCTGAAACTTTGTCACACTTAAAAAAATACGAATAACACAATATCACATTAGAAGGGATCTGCAAACAAATGACGCAAGATCCTTTCTCATAAACAGCTCTTTTCTATGGCTTTGACCATATTGTCCGGTTTTTAGAGGATGAATAAGTACAGCTGCTGCATTTGTCTTAACTTTTGTGAAGTATATCTATGAAATGTTTTTGTGAAAACATATTATCAGTTATGTACATTGTTTTTTTTATGTTACATCTTATGTTGTTAAATTAATGTTAATTATTTCAGGGTCATGTTTGTTATTCCGAGGGCCACGAACTCTCTGTGGATATGATCAAACAAAATTAAAAAAAAGTTAACGGGATAAACAAGAGTTAACATTATTTCAATGAATGAAACATACAGTAATTTAAGTTCAACTGTAAAACTTAAAATGCTGCTACCGTTTTTTCTTACAGTGACATCATGACAACCACAGCTTTTTTTTTAAAAATCACAAAAGTTATTATAAAATCTGAGTAAAAATACAGCTTCCATGAAACACTGCTACTTGTTGATTAAAAGAAGTGGTATTGAGGCAAATCCAGTCCAGCTTCCTCTTATACCCATAAATGGTCATTTCCAGTTATGCACCTTCTCAGTAAAATGTCAAAGCCCACAGTCCCCCTCCTAGTCCCTTGCCACAGGAAACGGCCCATAAGCAGGGAACAAGTTGCCTTCCTGTTTTCAAAGACGACTCCTGTGGCATGCCGAGCTGTTTCCTGCTCTCTCTCTCTCTCCATCTCAACATCTGGCTCTCCCTCAACACTGCAGCTGCCTCATATGGCTCAGATAAGCCATGCTATTGACCGCTAAATGATTTCAGGCATATAGCTTGGCCCAGCAGGATTTGTGTAGGGAAAATCCTGATTGAGGTTTTTCCTGTTGTGCTGATCCAGGACCAGCTTCCCCCATGTGAATGCAGCTTGAAACCACTAGAAAAAAGTGCAGCATAGCTGATCTCAAACGAGCCACAAAGGCTGTACAAAGTGCAGTACAAAAGATGCACTTCACTCTCATCAAGCAAACTTCAATTTTAAACACAATACGCCTAAATGCCATAAATATACGTTTGGGGTGGGCGACATACGGGTGTACACGATCAACTGGTAAAAATGTCATTTCTCTCTTCCACTGCCGTACTGAAGAACTGAACTGACTTCTTGTGGCCAACTAACTGGGCTTGAACGGTTAAATACACATATTTATGTGTCTTGGAAAGCATCCTTTAAGTGATTTATGTCTTAAGTGAAAGTTAACAGCCGAGAAACAAATCGCAAGAGAACAATACGATATGCTGCGATACTGTAAGAAAGGCATATTTCTTGTTTTTTTTTTTTCAGGAGGAGGACTTAATGGTGTAACGGTACATGTAACCAGACGTCACGGTTCGGTTCATACAGTTAGACGAGGAATACAGTCAGCCACCGGCAATTCACACTCCAATCCAGAAGGCGGCGCGTGGTAATGCACCACCGTTTGCAAACCACCGCACCAGGAAAAAGCGCAGAAGAAGAACGGACCATCCAGAAATGCGTGTAATCTCTTCACCAGCGTTTCTGCCACAGAAACACATCTATAAAACAGCTTGAGAATAACATCACATTTACCTCAGGAAAGTCATTTAGTGTCCACAACATGTTAGTTCACTAGACAAATGAACTCTAGAGGGAGCATTGACCTAAATATATGCACTACATTGGATTATAATATTCATCTTGAATATATTATATATACTAAATATATATTAGTAAATATATTCATTATATTTACTTTACCTGTTTGTAATGTCTTAATTATTTAATATATGTTTAAATAAATGTGTCATGAAAACAAGTTATGACATTAACTGTGTAAATGATTATATTTCAAAAATAAGTCATAATTTTATAATTCAATTTAGAAGTTAATGCAAAACTTGCCTTATGTGCAATTTACTTTTTGTGTTGCTTATTATATCTTAAAATGAAGAGCAACTTCATTTATTAGTTTGAGCTCCATTGTTAATTGTAACCTTTAATATTATAGTAATGTGCAAGAAAGTGCTCCCTGAATATAGTTTTTACAGCTAAAAAAAGTCAAGTGAATTTATAAGTGCGAGACACAATTTGTTTCAATAAAACACAGTTTAATGAAAAAGAAGAAATAAAGAAGCACATTTATGTTTAGTTTTCTCCCCTCTGTTGTACCGAATCTGTACCGAACCGTCATGTTTGTGTACCGTTACACCCCTAATATGCAATCAAAAAAAATTTATTCAGACACTAGATTTCGTTTTTATTTTATTTATTTTTTTACTAGTGGGTGCAGGACATGCATTATATATTATATTTATGTAAGTGAGGATAATAAAAGAAAGTAATTTCTGAATTATTTCATTTTTCATCATTTAGCAGACGCTTTTATCCAAAGCGACTTACAAGGGGAGCAATTAGGGGTCAGGTGTCTCGCTCAAGGTCACTTTTGTCATGGTATTGAAGGTGGAGAGAGTGTTGTTCATTCACAATCCCCACCTTCAACTCCTGCCGGCGTGGGAATCGAACCAGCAACCTTCAGGTTACAAGCCCGACTCCCTCACCACTAGGACACGACTTTGACCACACCATATTGTCATATTGAAAGTGCATAGTCCACTCTATGACTGCATGACACTGTTTTTTATATTAGTAAAACTTTTATTTTAAAGCATCTACTGTACATGAGCCTTCACTGGATTCTGAACTGCATAGCTGGTGTAAACGTATCCACATCGCTATGATCAGATGATTTCTGGTTGCCGTCTTCTCACCGCTGTCATTTTTGTTGAGTGTTTGTTATTGAGAGGAAAGTGTGCAGTACATATTTACATATTTTTCTTCTTATTATTATTATTATTAAAATAATAACTCTCATAGCACCAAGATGTTAAGTGAGATCTCAAATTCAATGTGTTTCTCGAGTACTGAATTTTGGCAAGGCTTATTTTACAAACTACACGACTCTCGTCCATCTCGTTAGTGGTTTCTTTATAGTGGAAGCCAAAATGCGATCATCTTGAGAGTTGGGTTTGATAACGCCAACACTAGTTATGAACCCTTGCGCTTTAACTGCTTAAACTATAAATAAATATCAATAGTGTTTTTGAAAATCAATACAATACTGCCAAACATTCACAAGCATTTTCCTACACCCCTGATTTTGAACAGTTCGTCATTTGATTTCATATATACTACTATGAACGTATCAAATATGTATTTTTAAGTTGAAACAACAACAAAAACATGTGAAATGTGAAGAAAAAAAACAAAAACATGTTTAACAAACGCTGAGAAATCACATTTTTGTTAAAGACTTCATCCGAATTGTATTGAGAATGGTGATCAAGACTTAGTTTGACTCCGAGTCAACAAAGTTTCACAGTCCTCTACTTCTTCAAGGGTCGACATTTCATTTAGTAACGTTAGGCAGTTTTGATGATTATGCTGTTGAATGATCGCATTAGATCGCATGAGATTCTGCACTATTTCAGAAGACGCGTAATAGCAGCTCCTACAGTGAAAATGCGGATTGTCAGGAAAACTAGTCAACGGTGGGGAACCGTTGTGTCATAAATGGTGAAAAAAACTAGTCAGTGGCGGGGAAAGGCATACATTACACTTGGTTTGATCTCTGTAATCCATATGTCAAAATTCTTAGACGTTTTTATTATTCAAATGGCATACATGTTTAAATGAAACCATTTAAATATTCAAAATAGTTCCAGAAGCTGTAATCAAAACATGCAGGAAAAGACTTGAATTGTTGTTGTTTTGTGATTCTACTCAAAGTGCCTGAAGTTCCCATATTACATCCCTGAACGCTTCATTTAAATCAGTATGCAGTTAATCTCCCGTGGGAACATGGGACGGAGGGGTTAATTCTGGGCTCAGACGCTATTGTTTATGTTTCTTGCTCAACAAAACATCTTTCTAGAACCAACAGGAGAGAGATGGACAAGTGTGTGTGTTTAATGGATAAAGCCTGAAAATTGAGAAATAGTACAAGCTATTTTTGGAACACACTCCCCTCTCCCGAGTCTCTTCCGTGCAGATCTCAGCCATAAAATCCTCTACCGAGCTTTTCTTGCATTCAAGTTAAAAATGCTTACTGTCATAATGCTGAAGTTTGCAGTGGACTCAGCTCACCATACAGACTGGCTTCACTCCCAAACATATTGAACAACAGTTGACTGACTGTAGGACCGCACAGCAATTCCTTCAAAGCTCCACATATGGGCTTAACACAACCCCAACAAAGGAGCACATTATGGGATGATTTCACAATGCGCAGAGAGAGGGAACGCAGTAGGAACTGAACTCCACTCAACTCCCACACACTTCTGACATTCCGACTGAGGCCTGTAGACCAAAATTGGCAGCCGCGCGCTCAAACCGAGGCTGAGGTCCTGCAGCCAAGAACATGGGAAAATAGAGGCACGCATTCAAAACAACTTCTAACCTCACCATCTATCAACAAGCGGCCATTTACCGAGCTGCACTCGGAGCGATAGAGCGTTTGGAGTGATTCAGCGGTTGTGACCTGCCATTGTTGTGGCTAGCAAATTGTTGGGTTTCTTGTGCTGTCACGCAGCCAAAAACTCCCTCTTTTGACAGCAAGTGTGAGAATTTAGCAGAGGACGGATTGGATGACACCAAAAAACATAGGGCTTCATGAGACCTACACTACATGCATTTACACTATTAAAGGAAAAACGTGGGTTCAAAAGTACAAACACATTGACAAATGTTCACAAAATATTGAAAATTGTCATGCGTTCACATTTATTTCTAATTGCACATTTGCAATGATGACGTTGTAATTTAGTATTTTTAAAAGATATTATCTTTAAATGTATATCAAATAACACTACAGGTAAAACTATGATCAAGTACTTTACATTCGCTTAGTATGTTAGTCAACACACCAAAACTAAGTGTACTTCTTTTCAACCGAATTTCAAATGTACTTTAAAGTAAAAGGTTTTAAAAGCGTACTGGTGTTAAACTGTCATACGTGTACTCTTTAAACACAATTATGTGGCCTTTTATTTCAGGAATTATGTTATCTGCAAGTATTCTTTAAAATAAAAAATACTTCTCATACAATTAAGTATTATTCTTTTTCACAAGAATTCACAACTAATGATCCCAAGTAACTCGCCATCACTGTTAGCATGCAGACTAAGGGTTATTGCCGCACAGCTGCATCTTTACTGTGCCAAGCTAGTCTCCGCTCTTCACATGCAGAATTCAGGGTTGAAGCAACTCTCTATATCAGTGCATGTTTGTACATGCAAGGCTGGTTGCGTGTGAGCTGTGTGCGAAGCAGCTTTCTAAAGTGGCTTTATACTGTACAGACAGACAGAGAGAGAGAGAAAATCATGTGATCCTGCTGAAATCAATCTTCATAGTATTTCTCTAGATACTACAGAGCATAACAGTGACTGCCTGCTTTTGTAAGCAGCTTTTCCATTCATTTTGTTCATAGAGATAAAAACAATTAAATAAAGAGTTCTAAGCCATGAACACATTAGAGAGAGGTTTGATCATTGGAGAAAATGAATGGGATTTTTTTTTTTTTTGCTGCCGAAATGTTGTGCCCTTTCAACCAACAATCTGTGTGGACCAGCTTGAATGTGATTAAAATAATGACTCTGCCTCCGAGTTATAAATCTGTAAACGCCATGGCTAGCGCATTAACTCTTTCCACGCCGGTGTTTACTAAAATATATATAATTTATTCTTCATCAACACTTGATTGTGGGTACGTTTCATAAAATAAAAGAACATCGCGTTCAGATCTTCATCCAGATCACATTCAGAACGATGAGCCGCTTTTCACACATTGCCAGTAAGAGGTCATGCATGAAAAAGGACCTTTTCAAAAATATCGGTAAATCCGTTTTGGCAATTTACCAACATGAGAAATTGTACCATAACCAGTGAATTCCTGGTATGACGTGTGTGAACAGAGAATGAAGATTACCATGAGCACATGAGAGGTGAGAAGTCTGCTTTGGGACAATCATGAAGCTCTGTCAGAGAAACTGAAGGCAAGTTCTGTTGCTTTTCACAGTTTTTCTATGCAAACATGCTAGACGGACATCTGACTCGTGCTCGAGATCCTGCCTTCTTTTCCATCCATCCGTACGCAGCGCCATTGCGTACGGTCTTGTATTTTTAAGAGCAAACCCTCTCCCCCACCACACCCAATATTTGATATGCTGCTTTGTTGTACTCTATCATGCACTGCTCTGTTTGTTGTGATGATGATGACAAAAAGTTTTAAAAGTTAGTTTTAGGCTGATCTGCCTCAGTGGTTTAACAGAGCTCATCACGGTCAGAATGGCTGGCCAATCATATCAAAGAAGGCGGAGCTTACTGCCCACAGAAGATGAGTGCGAATTCCAAAGCGACACTTTCATTTTAGCAATGAAAGAGCAACATGCCGAGGAAGTAGCTAAATATTTATGATTTGATGACTGTTTTATGATCACAATATTCAGCGAGCGACAGTAATATCCAGGGATGGTTATTGCAAACTACAACTTTATGAAATTCTGCCATTTTGAACTGTAAACATGCTATAATTTGATTAATATGTTATGACGAATTTAATTCATAACTGAATGTGAGGACAGGAAACGTTTTCCACGTTTGACATTAGACTTTCATGTAAGAGTGAATATATCTAAAAAAAAATATTATTTGTAAATAGTTTGATTAGTCCAATAGACGTGGAACTTTTGTAGCATTCTAAATTTTTTTCGTTAATCCCCTTTTAATCTTTTAATTGATTAATTCCTTTTAATAAACAATAAAAGAAATAGCCAATAAACTTGGGCAGACCAAATTAAGTTCACAAATGTTGTTCTGCCAACATAATATTTTGCGTTTCTGTTGAACAAACTAATCTCTTTCTTTGTATTAACTCAATTTTTTTTTTGTTTAAATGTACTCCAAATTTTAAGGCAACCAGGTTAGGCTACTTTAAGTTAAACCAACAAATAATTTTTACAGTGTGATTGTGTCTTTAATTTATGTGCATCATGTTAACATAGGGCCACATCCACAATAATAAATTTGTACATTTTTATTGCGTTTTACATGTACAATAATGGCGCTGACATCTTGAGTCTCGAGTCTGCGCGGTAGTGAGCCGTGATATCAATGTCCCACCCCTCATTATGTAGGTGTGAAATAAACAGTTATGGAAAGGTAGAAATTCAAGTTGAAGCTCCAATCTGCTCGCGAATTGTACTTCGTGCTTCACTCAGAGAAACTGTCAATCATGACGTCTCAACCCCGTTTTTATAGCGTAAAATAACTAACTAAAACCAAATGTATTTCAAGAACAAACACGTGAAATGAAAGCTCTAGCGCAAGTTCTGTCAGGAAGACTCAAATGTTACGTCACTACTAATTTAGATCTAACCAATCATTATCCAACACATGTAGTATATAAGATCGGTACTCATCACACCTGTCTGAGTTCGCAGATGCTGACGCGAAACCTAACCTCCATCCTCCCCACCACCACCAGGATGGTCCCTGTCCATACCTCCCGGGGGTCGGCTACGCCCCTGCCTTCATCTTCAGGCAGGAAATGCAGAGTCCGCAACCCTCAGGATCTAAGCTACGGACGGGGCCTACGCCAAAGAACTTTATCTTACAATGTTTGCTTGCTGATTGTTAATAAATTTCATTGCAGCAAGTTAATTTACCTCCCGAGTCTTTCTGGTAGAACTGCCTAAAATGAAAGAAAAGAAATATTTCAGAGTGTACTTTGATTGTTTAGTTTGTCTTGTGTCCCATTACATTTCGTGGAGAGGGACGGGGTTTATGATCTATACGGCTCCCAGCCACCTGGGGGCGATCGATGCGCTTTGGCTTCACTCTTCAGGGCTTGTGTGGCATGCTTGATGAATGACATTTATGACAAAGAACTGCAGATGCAGATATCATAACATTAACCTGTTAACTAATGTACTTAATTAATGTTAACTAATGAACATTAAATACAGCTTGAAGTGCCGGTACCGCATACCAGCACCAGCACTGCGTATAACAGTGAAAACATGGATAGCCAGAAAAAATGGGATAGAGCTGATATAAATATACACATTCTGGAGCAAGTGTTAATAAAGCACATCCATGTCTGGATTAGTGGCCTGAAGGCAGTGTGCACGTCTCTCGCAACAAAGACCCAACCACTTAAAGTACTTCCTATTTCATCAAACTGGTTAGAATACACCGCAAAAGGCCACAACCTTGATTGAAGCACTGGGAATTGTCACGAACAGTCTATTTGCAGCATGTCAGGCAAAGTTGAGAATGGCTTCCTTATGGCTGTTATGGAATCTCGGGTTAGAATTCATGTTGATCTCAAAATCAATTAGTCATTCCTATGCAGCACATTTTCAAGCCACAGTCACATGATTTCCATCCCAACTGACGCATTTTTGCCCTATACTTGTGCACTGTGTACTCAACCATGCAGTGTATGAATTTTATGAGGTTCTTTGGTCATTCAACATCTGATGCTCCTCCCCCTCATTCCACACTTGGTCTTTTTGGTTAATTAAGTGCATCATGCAGGTAATTAAAGTGTGCTTTTTTCATTTGGAATTTTCAGAGTGAACACACTATTCACATGATTTATACAACAAAACGGCATAAAGTAGTCCACAAGTATACAAATTGGGAGACACCTATGGTTTTATTTAAAAAAATATAGAATAATAATAATAATAATTAATAATCACATTGCTTTGGTTTGAGTAGATGAAAACCTGGTAATCTTGATTTAATTAGTAATCATTTCTAAATTTCCTGATCCCTCAATTTCCTTTTCTAACCTTCTTCTGAATCTTCAACAATATCCTTTCTAACAAAAGTCATTTCCGAATAAAACTTAATGAAGGTCACTTAGTTTCACATGTTACATGTACTTACTACAGCAACAAGAGAAAATGATGCATAAGTACTAACCCTAAACCAACCCTTAACCCTATAGTAAGCGCACGCAGTTAATGATTATTACTAAGTACCTATTTGTGTAATTACACTGTAAAAACATCACCTTAAAATAAAGTGTTACCAAGATAATGACCATCTTCCAGGAAATTATATTTTTGGTGGTAAAATAAAAGCAGAAATGTTGGAGTATGATATTTTCCTTAAATAAAATCAAGTTTAAGTTCAATTCAATTACTTTCTATCAAATATGTATGTACTGTACATTTAAACATTAGGGGTAATATATTGAACATATCTTAAAAACATCTAAGAAAAAAAATTCAAAAAGTATATGGACCTATTTTTAAAATCAATATTTGAGCAGCTGTGTTGTACGTAATAAATATCTAAGAGAGAAAACAAATGCTCGAGGCAACATTCAAAATGAGTAGAAAGAAAAGGAAAAGAAATTGTAGAAATGTACAATCTTCATCATAATTGCAGGTAGAGCATGAAATACAAATCCTACAAATCCTGCTCACAAATTCCACTTAAATAGCAGAAAATTAAATATTCATTAAGTCTAAATAACTTTATGTGGCCTTAAATGACCCAAACTGACTGTCTGAATGCTTGCGATTGATATAAATGCTTTAAGATCATGAAAACCTAATAATGACTTTTCAATGTCAAAACATTACTGGCAGGCAGATATCAGTTGTATTTTCATACAAATATAAGTATGCATGCATTCAGTGTACATTTTATAAGCTTCTTAAACATCTTTGTTTGAACAAACATGTTTGCAAATTCTCTAAAGACTGAACACTGACATTGCTAGAACTAGAATTGCTAGAGGTCACAAATCCATAGTAAAACTCTTACCTATCAATAAATAAAACATTTTCCAAGAAAGAACTTTGCAATGAAAAAAGAAAAAATCTATTTACCAATGAAATCCATACAAGTGAAAAAAAAAAAAAATAATAATAATAATTTAATTATCATGGAATCTTAACAAATAGGAAAAAAGTGAAACACCATAGAAACCATATAAAGGATTTAATGGTGTTAAATATGATGGTGTTAAACATTAGGACAAAATATCAATAGGGCAATATGTCATTGTCCATTTCGGTGTGGTACGAGAATCGATATGCTGGCGCCAAATATCAATATTTTAATTAATACAATTAGGCCCTTAAATAGATATACATGCTCCCAGCATCTAAAAACCTGGTAGAAAACACGGCAGCGTTCTTTTCACCTTCTTTCCAAAGCGTTTGGGAGCTTGTGCTCCTGTTGTGTCTGCCATTGCTAAGCATTCATGAACATTTGAAATAATGAACTTGAGCAAGCAATAAATGCGACCTGTGAACTGTGAATGTTGAACTGTGATTTTTTTTTTTTTTTTTTTGTCCAAGGCAAACTTAGGCGTTTTTTCAAAAAAGGACACTTGGACACTCAAAAAGCATATCAAATAACCAAATGATAAGGAGTCCATATCATTTTTAAAATTATTGACACTAAAGCAAAAAAAACTTTTCAGAAGTACAGTGCAACAACGAAGAGCTTGCTCGCGCTCTTCACAAACAGTCACAGAATATGAATAATTGAATGATGAATAATTCACTGAAAACTGGCTGCGAGTCACTGCCATCTCTGGTGTGTTGAGCATGGTCTTCTAGGATCGTGTAACTGTGTGATTACATTAATGGTGCAATTTCACATGCTTCAGTCCTTTATTTGCGTTAAATTATTTAAACACAATTCAGGAATTTGGATTAATTGCATACATGAACGAGTTAACATTGACAGCCCTAATACATACATATATATATATATATATATATAAAAAACCACACACAAAATCATTGTCAATTTGTGTAAGTGTGAATAATTATAAAACACAATTAAATGCAAATTAACAATAATCAAAGCCCCTATACAAGTTCCATAATAAGGGATTTATCTGAGCAATACATTTCATAAATGCTGAGTAGCATGGAAAATGCTTAATTTTTCAATTCATATATGAAATGCAATCTAAAATCGTGTCATAATTTTAAGATATTATTATAAATAACACCACTTTATAGGAAAATCACTTTCCCTTCCAGGCTCAAGTATACAGAAATGATCCAATCACATGCAGAGAGAGTGAGAGAGAAAGAGCGAGAAACATACAGACACGGTAAAGGAACCTTCAGCAATTTTATGAAAATATTTGATCGTGCCCTTGAACGCTTGCCATGCATGAACATGCTGTTGGTATATGGCACAAGCTTCTCTTTGTTGCCGGATGTGGGAAAAACATCCAATAGATGCTAAAATAAGAACAGGAAGGAAGCAGGGGGTGGGGTGGCAGCGGCAGCGGCAAGCTACGGGGGAGGACGAGAGAGAGTGGGAGTGAGAGAGGAATGTTCCCTTCTCACTCAGTTCTCTCTTTCGGAGACACACACACACACAGTCAGTACAATAGCTATGAGCGGAATGTAAGATTGCAGTTATTTACCGTGCGAGTAGCGGATACAGGAGTTTGAAACTTTAACAAGCTTCATGATTCATTTAGCCGCCGCTGAGCTTCACCGAGAACGTGTGCAGACGCCATGAGTCTCCTAGACTCTTTGTACGGCCTCCTAAGACATTTAAGAGCCCTGACAGATACTAGATAGAACAAGTTCTTCTTTTTGATGAGTCAACAAGTCAAACTGACATGGTGCTCCAGCCAAAGGGGCCCTGGGCAGAACACACTCATTTATCACTGTGTACATACACTTCTGCGGCTGATCTCTGAACAGCACAAACACAATGTGCCTGGACAGGTTATAAATACAGAGTGATCAGTGCTGGATGGGAAAGTGTGGAGCAAGACTACAGCCTAACAAAAACTTTATGTGGTTAAGTCAGAAAATATCAAGTTATTTATAAGGAATTACCATCTCTTACTGACCCCACTGTACTTTTTGTTAGTATTTTAAAAAGTACACACATCTCTTTTACAAAAACTTTACTACTGAATTTAAAAAATATATAATTTCATGGTGTTTTGGACACGCTTACAATTTTTTTTTTTTTTTTTGGATATGGTAATACTGTGGTAAATGAGTTTTAGTAACATGGTACATCTCAACATATAATAGTTTTACCATGTTCTGCCATTATACCATGGTACCATAATAGTACTTTTATTTTACAGTGTCATTGTCACACATGTTACATGTACCAAACCCTCACCCTAAACCTACAGTAAGTACGTGTCGTTAATTATTATTACTCAGTACTTAAATGTATAATTACCGACACTTTAAAATAAAGTGAAACCCTTTTTTGTAAGGATGGTCGTAACATGTAGTGATAGTGGTCATTTCCAAACATCAGGTGCTTCAATGCTTGAATACAGCTGTATTTTTATTTTAATCAAATGATACGTAGAACCAAAACCGAAAGACATTTCAGAGATTCATAATTAGGTGCATTAAAGCTGTAGTCCGTAAGTTTTGCCACTTTGTCGCCATCTCTGAACGAAACCTGCATTTGCAGTTACTTGCGGAATTATCATCTTTCCACGGGTTGTGCATCTGCTGGTCTTGCGCGGACGAATCTAATGCTTTGAGGCTGTAAGTCACCGCACTGGACTTCGGAACGACAGATTGTAATCTTGGAAGAATGACCAAAATAAGAATTTTCACCGGAAAATGTCATCTGAACATGTAACAAATCTGTCCCTTTTGCCATGACCAACTGAGAAAATAAAAGCATTACAATAAGTCTCGCTACCAACGGTGATTAAGTCTACCGATCGCTTAGCTCATATCACATCAAACCGTGCAAACTATTATTGTTAGACTTTGTTCTCAAATTGTTAATGTTGACAACATCAGTATCGCGTGACTGTGTATTTACTGTGTATCAGCGTTACCTGCAGATCTCAATTTCTGTACAGTCTAATCTCCAATTTGTCCATTTATCATACCATACAATCCGCCATCCAAATTATCGTTTTAATGATTGCATCTGCTGTGAGAAAAGACTATAAATGATGCACAACCTGCAGCATCCTCACATGATATAGCCTACTAGCTGGGACTTCAAATCTCCCGTGAAAACCTACCAGTACCACTTAAAAACATAGAAAACATTCCCTAGTAAAAAAAAGTCATTATTTAAAATACATTACTGTCATGCTAATTACACTTCAAACCTATTAACATATTTACTGACATATCGTTTTAGACTTACTGAATTTGGAGTACTACTTGTGCACAATTCTTAATATTAGGCCTGAAATGTGCTTTAATGTCACTATTGGTGAGGATTGTATGATATTTGAATAATATCAGTCTTTAAATGCCAGGTATTTAAAGTGTACCTGCAATAGTTCCACTTTAGTTCAATCAAATACACTTGTATATGTCTTTAGTTGGACCTCAGCACTACTTCTGTACAATTAAAGTACGTGGAGTACAAAATTAATTAAGTGGTTCATTGACAACAACAAAAAAAACTGTCTAAAAGAGCTAATTTGCGGGAAAGCATGGGACTTCACTTTACTAATGCCATGGTATACTTTGAAGAACCTTATATTGCCATTTAAAAACCATTACATATGAATATGGTAATCACCAGTGCAATTTGATACTGTCACTGAACTATCAGCTTTAACAGCTTTTATCAGCATAATGGGAGTTTGGAGAGGTGGAGATGAGCAATGAAAAAGACAGCAGCAGCCAGGTGCCTTCCTCAGCGGACCTCCAGTGAGGGGCTACGGTAAAACGGCAGAGGGTCTGTGTCTGTGAGGCGCCAGGGATCAGCTCTGACAGGAGCCAAGACCGTCACCTCGCAACACAAGCCATCCAGGTGCAAGTGCTGAGCCTGCGAAATATTTTACCACAGTAAAAAATAAATAAAAGTAACGAGAATATAATGAGGAAGAAAGAAAGCGCTTAATTGCCATGAAAATATGGTCATAAGTTTCTTTATGCAAATCATATGCAATCTTTATGAAAAAAAAGAAAATTAATGTCTCAGTTTTTAATGTAATTTAATTTATACTTATTTAAACAAAAACAATGTTCTACAGCAATTTTACTGTATTATAGTAAAACAAATTCATTTTTTGGTTAGAAATGATCCCAACTCAAGTACATAACAGCCAAAACGATCTCCTTACCTTCGCCCGATTCCCAACGGTAAGCTTGTAATAAGGTTTTCTAATTCAAATGGTACTGGTGGATTTCCGCTGAAAATTCCGAGCATGCAGCCGTTCATCTTTGCATCATTACGTCACGTCTGTTTACCTAAAGAAAGTCCCAGCTAGTAGGCTATTTCATGCGAGGATGCTGCAGGTGACGGATCATTTACTGCCTTTTCTCACAGCAGCTGCAATCATTAAAATAATCAGTTGATGGCGGATTGTATGGTATGACAAATGAACGTCAGAGATTAGACTGTACAGAAACTGAAGTCTAATACACACTAAATACACATAATTATGCAATACTGATGTTGTTAACTAACAATTTGAGAACAATAAGTATAACAATAATAATAATAATAATTTGTATGGTTTGATACGATATGAACCAAGCGATTGTTAGATTTAATCAGCATTGGTAGTAGTATTGTCAAAATGACCGGTACCAAGTCGGGACTGAAATGTTGAAAATGTGACGATCCCAGCATTTCATGTTGACCTAGTAATGCTTTCGTGATTCACACAACGGTTTCATTTTCATATATTTCACTTTGTTTAAAATATAAATCCTCGTTTTAATATATTAGGATGTTCTTTTTGGCTCTCTGGCAAGGGGTTGTTAAATGTGCTCTGATGAATGTGGTTTGAAGGAAGGAAATAGGTTGTGCAACTCCAATGACTTTTACAGTTATGCAGTCATCTGATCCTTTATTTCAAATCAGTTCAAATATCACAGTTGTACAATGAATCATGACTTCAATATTCTATATGATATGATTGCACCAATATTTTAATCTGCAATGCTAATTAGTTGATTAACTAAGCAATAACTTGAGATTTAAGTGAATTTTTTTTTTTCCGAAGCAGATGTGAGTTGTTCTTGTCCTTTCAAAAATCTGGGTGGTTTCCAGAATGTTGCTACACAGAGTTCGGTGTGGTTTATAATGTGTTGCAATGCACTTTCTACGGTTTTCTGTTCCAATTGCTCGAAAAGTAACCTCGCATATGCACGATTTGAGGTATCATTCGTGTTTGTACCCGCCAAACAGCAACAGGATGTGTTATGTGAGAAAACTTCTACTTTAGTGCTAGCAGTTTACTCAAATCCCAAACCCTAGACATGTGCCAAAGAAGGAGGGATAGTAAACAGTACTAGCGAAACAATACAGAGCTCACAAACTTGGCATACATGTCATGTCAGAGCTGAGCCGTATATGTCAAGTAGTTGGAAAGTTACACGGTCCCAACAAATCTTTCTAAACATGGCAAGTTTGGAAAGCCACACAATGGTTTGACTCCATAGGATCACAATTTTCTTGTAATAACTCTGAAATGAATTCTATCATTTCTTCCCACAATGTATCAAGAGGATATCAGCAGAGATGAGCGCCAAAGCAGTGTCAAAAATGCAACATTGAGCATTCTTTAGTCAGCATGTCATTCTCAAGAGACCGAGAAAATGCTGTCAGTGCCACATTTCATATTTTAGGCTCCTGTGAATGAGACACAATGTGTAGATGCTTCAAGAAAAAAAATATATATAACACAATTCTGGCAAAAATCTGAGTTTAGACAGGATCAAAGTGAGATCATTAGAAAATAAATAAACTAGATGCAACGAACAGAACAAGTAAACAAATCTTGCAAAATCCTAAAGATATCTGGCAACAGTCGACCGCCAACTAGAACTTTATGCAAAAACTAATGTCACGTCTTTTTCAAAAAGGTTATTCGCAGGTTACAGTGCATAAACTTCAGAAACGACAAACAAAGATGACCTTGAAGTTACCTCTCTGGGCGAGTTCAGGTCTGCATAATTTTGAACATTACGTCATGCAACTGCAGAAGGTATGAAGATGATTTGTTTTGGGTTTTGTGGAGCTTGAGAGCCACTGCTTCCAATCCACTTTCATTGTAAGGAAGAGCAGCTTGGACATTCTGCTAAACATCTTTTGTGTTCCATGGAAGACAGACAGTCATTTGAGTTTGGAACAACTTTGCAGGGGGACTTTAAAAAATGTCAATAATTGTATCCCTTAGCACTAGTCAGTATGAAAGTAAGAAATGTGGATGCAAATACATATGTATTGCTTTGCAAATAAGAAAATTCAAAACTTACTTATGGTTTCAAGAGCGGGCATTCCACAGAGACTGCGCTACTGGCCGTCACGGAATCCCTGCGAATTGCAAAGGCTGGTTCCAAATCATCTGTTCTCATTCTGCTGGATCTATCTGCTGCCTTCGACACCGTAAACCATCAAATTCTTCTGTCCACCCTCTCGTCACTGGGTATCTCAGGTTCTGCACTTCAGTGGTTTGAGTCCTATCTCACAGGTAGGTCTTTCAGAGTCTCCTGGGGAGGAGAGGTATCCAAACCTCATCAACTGATCACTGGGGTTCCTCAGGGTTCAGTTCTTGGTCCCCTCCTATTCTCCATTTATACTACATCACTGGGTCCCATCATACAGGCACATGGTTTCTCCTACCACTGCTATGCTGATGACACACAACTCTACCTGTCCTTCCAACCAGATGATTCCACAGTAGCTGCACGGATCTCAAGCTGTCTGGCGGACATCTCCACCTGGATGGAAGAACACCACCTGCAGCTCAACCTGGCAAAGACTGAGCTTTTAGTCTTCCCTGCCACTCCTACTCTACAACACGACAGAAACATACAGCTTGGTACAACCACCATCACCCCATCTAAGTCGGCCAGAAATCTTGGAGTTGTCTTCGATGACCAACTGACCTTCAGAGACCACATCTCAAAGACGGCGCGGTCATGCAGATTTGCACTTCGCAACATCAGGAAAATCCGTCCCTTCCTGACTGAGCACGCAACACAACTGCTGGTCCAGGCCCTGGTCATTTCAAGGCTTGATTACTGCAATGCTCTTCTGGCTGGTCTGCCGTCAAGTGCCATCAAACCTCTTCAAATGATCCAGAACGCTGCTGCTCGTCTTGTCTTCAACGAGCCTAAGAGAGCCCACGTCACGCCCCTCTTCATCTCTCTGCACTGGCTACCCCTCGCTGCTCGCATCAAGTTCAAAGCGCTGATGCTTGCTTACAGATCCACCACAGGCTCTGCTCCTCCTACCTCCACACACTGCTACAACGCTACGTCCCCCCAGAAGCCTGCGATCACTAAAGGAGCGTAGGCTTGTGGTACCGTCACAGAGAGGCACAAAATCACTCTCCAGAACATTCTCCTTCACTGCTCCCTGCTGGTGGAATGATCTCCCTACTTTCATCAGGAGCGCAGAATCCCTGGCAATATTCAAGAGACAGCTGAAAACTCACCTCTTCCGTGAACACTTGATCCCCTCATAAAAAAAAAAAAAAAAAAAAACCTTTCCTTCCCTTTTCCCTTCCTACTCCAGCTTATGGTACTGAGCAATGTATGAAACTTGTATTGTGAGCACTTCCTGTGTTATTTGCCAATTCATGAAGAATCGCTTGTTTGTTTTCCTCACTTGTAAGTCGTTTTGGATAAAAGCGTCTGCTAAATGACTAAATGTAAATGTAAATGTTATGGGCTACTTCATGTGTGCGAATGGGGGGGTTGAAGAAACAAAATGTGTGTTAAAGAATATAAAAACAGTTATTTTTTCCCAAAATAAAAATAACCCGGTAAAGCACAGACACTTGAAAAATGTACTCGAGTTCAGTAACGAAGTAAAAACACTTTGTGACTGTCCACCACTGGTTTTATGTTTCGCTCTTTACAACATCAGACACATAATGGTAATTAATATGATTCGCTTTTGTCTTGACTGCATTATCAAACAGCTAATAATGCGCCATGTTCCTGTTCGGCATCTCAAGAGTCAGAGAGCTGTTTTCTAAAAATCAGCATCCTTAGAAATGTTTTGAACATCAGAGAAAGTCAGTGGATAAAGGCATACATCGGAAAAATCATAAGCCCCACCCCGCACATCGACGGGATTGCTTACATGTTTGTGACCATAGTCAGAAATAATAATATACTTAGTAGTAAAACAACACAAACGTTTTGGGTCTCCTTCCCTTGCCTGCTTTCCTCTTTACCTCACCTACACACACAAGTCCGGTGGGAGAGAACCAGTGTTGCCAGGGTCACGGTTTTCCTGCACTATGGGGCTATTTTGAAAATGCAGTCACAGGAAAAAACCACAGAGCTGTGGGTTGTTGTTGGGGGGCTACTTTTATAATGTTCGCGGCCGCCAAAAAAAGTTTATCTGTAGACCAACAAAATGAAAAAGGATGCTTTTACTAATCTCACAAAAGATTACGTGACTTTCACCCACCGTAGATATTTTAAGGCTTTCAATTCATTTGGAAAAACACGACAAATCGCTAAAATGAAACAGCAATTAGCCCGTGTGTGAACTGATTTTAAGCTAATATTGTAGATCTGCTCAATATGACGTTAAGTGGAGGATCAGTGGGCTTGCCGCAGTTGAATATAGCAAGTGGAGGAGGCAAGATCATTTGACTGCGTGCTGAACCTATGAACCTAACTCGGATTTAAACAACGAATGGCTTTGTGTTGCTGGCCAGATAAAATGACAGAAAAGAAAAATGGACATACATTTTGGCCAGGGTTGGGTACCAAACTCAGTACTTTTAAGGGCACCGACCGAATTAAGTCTACCGAGTACTGATTCACGTTAAATCAATCTGTGCCAAATTTCGGTCCCCATTTATTTACCATTTACATCATGGGTCTTCAACCGGGGGTCCGTCAATTAATGTTTGATCACAAATAATTTAAAAAAATAAAACGTGTAAAAACATCACAAAGTCAAATTTAAATAAAATATATTTGATTTTACAAACAGTATGACATTAACAGCTTTAATAAAACCCTTCCGTCCACGTGCAGTCACGTGATCTCATGATACTGTCAACGCGGACGATGAGCGCTTTAATCTGAAAACGCTACTGGATAATAATTTACATACAATTTAGCTCGCCAGAATGATCGTTTGTAACACCGCTTAAAGTTCAGGTGAATGTATAATCGTCCACCTGACAGTAAAATCAAAATGCGAAGTTCTGTTTAAACTTAAAGGCCGGGACACACCAACCCGACGTCCAAGAACTAGCGGCGACGGAAGCCGACGGTGCTGTCGCTCATGTCGCCGGAAAAATATGTGCTTGAACACCGAAACAACTTCAGCCGACTGTCAACTAGCGCCTGCATATAAATGAGATGACTGTCTATTGAAGCAGATATATTTGTCTATATTCGCCATTCAAAAAGGGAAAGCGAAACCAAGACTGCAAGTACATAAACCATAAACAAAGCAGCGCTTTCTGACCGTTTTGAATATCAGTCGTGCTGATCAAGTTGTTATTCCACTCCCGCTCATGTTATCATGAAAATATTCGTGCATTCGAGCGCTCGGCTCAGATGACGTTAATTAGAACAAGCTTCCGTCGGTGCCGTCAGGACTTATTCGCTTGCTTTCATAACTTTTGCTTTATATTCTCGTGAACTGACTCGTTTGCGATACTGAACAGCCAATCAGACTTCTCTCTCTCAACGACGGCCCGACGCCGATTCAACATGAGAATCGGCCGAAAAATAGCCGAGGAGGACCAACTTAAGCCGACGGTGAGGAACACACGGAGAAAACTTAGTCGGCCGACGAACAAAAACTGCCCGACGGCCGACCGTCGGCTCGGTGTTTTTTCGGGCTTTAAGTTGAAGTTCAGAGAAATGTATAATTGACAATAAAATTTAAATGTATGAAACTGCAAATCTATTAAAATAACTGATTAAGACAATGTGAACTTAATAAATTGTGATTTTAATTGCTACATGTTTGTTATGATGCATAAATCTCTTTAACAATGACAATATAGCCTACAGACAATGTACAACAACATCGTTCTAATCTATATTGTCTCAACATAATATGATTGATTTCTATTAACATTGGAGGCTGTTTGACAGATTTTGTGTGGGGGTCCTGCTCCGTGTCTCGCTCATCTCAGGGGTTCTTGCCCTGAAAAACGTTGAAGACCCCTGATTTACACAGTTAACACTGGGGAAAACTGTGCATTGATATGATTGTGATGAGGCTCAGACATGCAGTGACAATAACAGGAGCACACATAAACCACGCATAAATCATCAAGAAAAAAGTCAAACACGAACATACAAAATGACAGACATAAATGGGAGGCGTTCAGTGTAGAAACCGCTCTCACACGCAATCCGCATGTTGTTGCATACTAAATATTGTCACAGTCGTATTTTTTTACATTTTTAAAGTTCACCAACGTTAATCTAATTTTCAAAATTTCATCTCGTTAATCTCTATTCATATAAATATATTGTGGAAGCTACAGATACGGTAGCAACAATACACAAAATATTTGGAACAAGGTTTTTTTGCGCCCCACTCTCTGCTGAAGTTGTGCGTTGACCCTGGAGGCAGAGAGGGGGAGAAAGAGAAGCAGGAGGGAGGGAAAGGAGAAATAGAGAGGGCTTGTGCTCCTTTCAGGGCTGTGAGCGAGGAGCCTGGGAACGTGGAGCAGTTTGGCCAGGCTGATAGAAATATCCTGAGTTGAAATGTAAACAGGCCTGATCTCTGATCTACCCAGAGAGCCTCTGATGTGACCCGGCATTCCACCCCGGGTTTCAACACTGACATCAGGAGCCCACGGTCTCGTTTCCTGGGCTGGACGGTGACCCCTCGGAAAAGTGGGGTGCGTTTGAAGTTTTACAACAACTTCTATACCCGAGACATATATTGCAGAGGTCGACTGACTGATCAGCTTTGCCTATTTATCGGCGCCGATAACCAATTTGTGATCGGCAAAAGTCCACAGCGATAGTTTTTTGGGGTTGCGCCCATGGCTGGAGGGGCTGAGAAGGGACCCTGTCATTATACGGTACGAGAGCGGCCTCTAGAGGTGAAATAAAAACGATCACTGATGCCTCGTGGAGTTTGTTTTGACACGACAGTTGTTGAAAACAGTACGTATACAGTACATGTTTTCATATCACTATAAAGTAATTCATAAACATTAGTAGCCTTCCTCAAGCGATTCAAGTAATTTGACAAAAACATAAGCAAGTCCGACCCAAGAGTTTAGTTTATATCCAGCTGGTTGTTTGCACGCATTCATTATGCAGCAAAGTTGTATAATAAGTGACGTGAGAAAGCACATTGATAGGTTCATGCAGCCAACTGAAACGTTTTAAATCAGAAATGCATTCGATTTCAGGGGTTTTTTTAATAGTCACTGTCATACATTGTTATTTTCATTAGGTATTCATCTAGCAAATAAAATGCGAGAGTATAGATACAATATGTGTCTAATTTCAATGCTCTGGCCTTGTATAGATATTCAAAAATCACCATCTTTAAGCATGACTGTTTAGATTTACGAGAAATGCTAACACGTTACAATAAGAGTCCATTTGTAACATTAACTAAGATTAATCAAATTATTGTTCACTGTTAATTTCAATATTTACTAAAACATTTTTAAAATTGTATCTAACATTAGTTGATGCACTATAGAGCTCCGGAGGTTGACGTCGCGCGATGTAAACTCTAGCATTGGTATCGAAGGTGGTCCGAACAATAAATTTAAACCAACCCAATAACAACGAAGCAGGTTGTAGCCGGAAGACTGCAAAGTTTAATATTCACACAAAATTAGATTGCGTCCATTTGTACCCCTCCAGGCTTTTAAGAGTGTCCGGAGTAGGATGAGGGAAAGTTGATGAGGTAGTTGTAGATATCAGGATACTGCAGGTCAGAAAGCTCTCCGTTCCGTTTATTGATACACATTAAAAGCACCCAGGGGGCATTATAGGGATCTGGTATATTTAGTGTTATGTACAGCTCTATGTTTTTGAATTAAAGTGTGCAGTGAACTCTGTTGTCTTGAAACTCATGCTGGCGCCATTCATTTCATATTCGCTCCTGTGATATATTATATTATATTATATTTATTAAAAAGTACTGTACATATTAAGTGCTGTTTTTTTATTTTTAAATTAAAGTTATTTTATGTGTTATGTTCGTTTTCATTCAGTATCCATTTTTTTAAAAATCAGTTTGACAATTATGATAATTAATTGTCTGTATTAAGGCTGTCATACATTTTTTGCGCATCATTCATTAAATAATTGTGATGAATTTAATACTTTGTAAGTTACCATTTTGCAGTGTATGATTACAGTTAACCGATTTGAATATTAAAGCTATTTATTCAATTCTGCTCAATCACAGAAAAGGCCATAAAACGCGTCGTTCATATACTGAACTAATGGTCACTTTTTTATTTTAAAAACAAATACACAATACTTCATTATACTACAACATAATAATAATAACATATAATCATAAACTATGACAAAAAATATTAAACTATGTAAGGGTATAATTCAGACCGTTATCTACAGATCAAGCATTATAATGGGAATATGTCATATTGGAGAGAGTTTTACCATGCCGACGGTCGTATCCGAATGCACCGCGCTGTTGCTGAACAAAGAATGATTGACAGCCACAGTGGAGGGAGGACGCGTTTGTGAACCTCAACAATGTAAATATTCTTCTGTCCCTCACAGGTCAAGTCAAGTCATCTTTATTTATATAGCGCTTTTTACAATGCAAATTGTGGCAAAGCAGCTTTACATTAATAAGAAAATGGTGTCATTGTGCAGCTTATTCTATATATTATTGACTCATTCCGTTGCAAATATCAGTAGTTATTAGTCTAGTTAATTTATGTATATCAGCACTGCAGAAAACAGTGACGTAATCGCCCGGCTCGGCTCAGTTTGTATACAACGGCGCCAATGCAGGCATATCAAAAACACTGCTGAATATCAAGCAAGTGTCCCCAACTTAAGCAAGCCAAAGGAACCAAAACTCCAACAAATGGAGAAAAAAACCTCGGGAGAAACCAGGCTTAGTCAGCCTCACATTAAGCTATGGAATGGCTCCAAGTGATTTTGAAAATATTAGGTCAAATAACTGTGATCAGGTGGTTATTTAATTATTGCGACAGATTTACTGATGAGTAAATGTGGACAGTCAAGAGATGATTTAGTTGTAGAAGGTTTTTGCAGTTGGGTTTTCAATAAATTCTCTTTTTAGAATGGGAAGGGGGGTTCGAGTTTTTAGGCATGTACAAATACACAAGTAACATATTGGTTACAAGTCGGTATAATGATTTTTTTTAAATCGATATTGTCCATATTGGATGCAAATGAACCAGTATTGATATTGTCTATTTGTGCACACTCATTTCCACATTTTTAAACTTGGAGTACATTTGTTTTCATACAGCATACTTGCATTAAATTTAACAACTTAATGTACATTTTTATATTCATTTATTTTAGACAATATAATTTAGAATTTCAATACTGGTAATTTATCAATTCACCACAATAACATTAATAACAATAATGAGCCTATTGGTATGGGTCAGAATGTTATTGCCAGAGCATCCCTAATTATTTTGTTAAGTTAACACTATGTTTTGTGATCTTTTATTTTTTAAAAATTGGAAATAATTTGTGAATTTAACCCACAACAAAGCAAAGTATGCCTGTGAAACACCAGTGGTTCTCAGTGAGAACCAGCCTTTCATCAATGGCAGATGCTAATGGTTTAAGTACGGGAAAACCATGATAATGTGGTTGGCCTAATGTTGTACAGTGTACAGTGAAATTATGTAATGATGGAAAGTGAAAGGGTAACTGATATCACAGGGAGTGTGGATATTTGAGTCATACCGGTCATTTATGCAACTCCCACATACTGTATCGGGGGCTGAACATTCACGGAGCCATAAACTGTGGGTTGGGGTTTTGTGGGTTATTGTTTTTGCAGCGTCACAGATTTTATCATCCACTCAGGGCTCTTGCACACACACCTGAGGATGCAGTTTCCCACAAGGGTTGAATTTCAGGTGAGTTCAACAGAGCACAAGACTTGTCGAAAGATATAGTGAACCACCCCCTCTAACGCTTCACCTCTTTTTTCTGCTCTGTTCTATTTAGTCGGGCAAGAAAAACCTGACAGACGTCGAGTGCTCTGCGAGCTTTCTCTGTGCTGGGGAAATCACACGACGCATTAATGAGTCTTTCAATTCACAGGCACTGGCGAAGAAAAAGTCAACACGACTCTTCCCCACTCTGCGTTGCTACAGGAATATTCTTCTACAGACTATAGAAGATAATCTTTTAAATGTACTTACACATTTAAAAGTCATCTAAAACCAATTTAAAATTAGTCTAATTTAGATCGCTTAATTTATTTGCGACAGCTGAATGTAGAATTTTGGACAAGTCAAACATGTCCGTCTCTGAGTAACATGTAGATTATTTAAACCTCAGAACTGTCAAACACGTCGATCGCGTCGACCTTCGCATCGAATCGCGAGAGTTTCCAGACTGCTTGGAGAGTGAATTTCTCTCTGGTTTCTCATTCCCGTCTTCATTTTCTATTCAAAAACAAAAAACATAAAAATTTAAAAAAATACAGTAAAGATTAGTAGAGTAAAGTAAATAAAAAAAAAAAAAAAAAAAAAAAAAAAAATTAAAAAAAAAAAAAAAAAAGATTACTGTGATGTTAGAGCACTGGCTCTGGCTGGGGGGGCGGAGGCGGGAGCTGGCTGAGGAGAGTCCTGGAAGACGACGCTGTGAGATAGAGTCCTGCAAGCGTCGATGTTACCCGATGGGTGAAAATGAAAAATCAAAAAAAAAAAAGAAAAAGTCGGTTGGGCGGGGGCGCACGGACGGGTACACATTTAAACGGATCTAAACACATTAAAAGCACACTACAACTGCTTTCAAACTGACTGCAACGGTATATCCTAACTAACTTTCCTCAGTAGCAGGCAGTCACTGCAGGCAGCAGCGGCAACTTCGTGCGTGCAGCTTGACGACTTCGCAGCTTGCAGCATCAGCATTTTTGTTTGGCTTTGAGATTTTTTTTACATTATTTTGAGGCGCTCCAGCCCAGATATTTTTATCGTGTTTCCCTTTTATTGAAGTAGATAGTATTTATATTGCCCTCCAAAATGAAATTTATTGTCCACTTCGACTTCGATAACACTGCGGTTGAGAATGAAACAACACAAATGAAAATGCAGATTCTCAAAATCAGGGCAACTGACATGAATGTAGAGTTCTTCTGGAACAATGACTGACTGAAAAAAGTAAAACAAACTCAGAAAATGCTCAAAAACACAAACAACTTCTTTTCGGACTCAACTTGTGTGTGTGTGCTGTGCTGTCTCTCACATGAAAATCATCAAACTAAATCACAGATCTACAATGACTGATGAATGAATGCCTGACCTTCTGGCCTGCTTACCACTTTGCACCCCCTAAGGCTTGAAACCAGCTGTTATGCCCCCCCAGTGTGCCAGAGTCCCCCTCCTCAGATATATAACTTATAATAACTTTTTTATTTTTTATGCATGTTATGCATGTTCTCTTGTCCCTGTCTTTATCTCTATGGTTCCTTGCTCTCTCCTCTGCTCTCTGCTCTCTCTGTTCTGACTCTCTCTGCCTTTCTGGATTGCCTGCCCTGGTTCCTGTTTCTGGATTCCTGCCTGCTCTCTGACCCCTGCCTGCTTCTTCCCCTTCTGCTTTCCTGCTGCTGATGTTCTGCTGACTGCCTGCTCTCTTCCAACTTCTGGTTCTGGATGCTGCCTGCTGACCTGCCCAAAGCCTGGGATTCTGATTGTTCTGTTCTCTGATGCTACTGCCCTCCCTGCCCTGACCTCTTTCTCCTGTTTGCCTCTGTCCCCCTGTGTGTGTATCTATGCACTCAGATATTATTTGCCCTTTGCCTGGCCTGGAGTTTCTGTTAAAAAAATTGCAAAATCTGTCTCTGGATTCTGATTCTTCACAGAATTATTATATTATATGGATTAGCTACTTTTTTGTTTTGTTTTTGACATATAAAATCTGTAGTGCTGCTGTTAGAGCGCGACTGGCTTTCTGTTTGTGTGGTAGATCTCTCGGCACACTGATAAATCTAAAAAGTAGATCTTTGTTCAAAAAAGGTTGGCCCCCCTGATTTAAACCAAGAAATAAACTTCTGTTATAGCACGTTTTAGAATTTCATTACGTGAAAAAAAAAAAAAAAGTAAATGAACAAAACAAAAAACATTTCGGACGTCGCCAACACATTTTTAAAATCCACATCACTTGAATAACAACATGTCCGTCAAAAAATGACGTGCACAATACTCGGTAGTATTTATGAGAAGCAGAGGAAGAGAGTACAAGCATTTCCAGGAAAATCCACACTTATGAATGCATTATCTCTTTCCGAGAATTGTGAAAGACACAATAATGTGCATAACTTATAACTTATAAAAATATGTTTGCTGAAATTAAATTGGAAAAATCAGGGAAATACTTCACACTGCATGCTAAAGAGAATAGATGCCAAATCAAGTGAAAAACTTAGTGAACATCGCTCAACATTTGTAGGTTCCTGACGGAAACGGGATTTTTTTTTTTTTTTTTACGCACAAACTACACATTCTGATTCTGACATTCCTAACTTGAAAATTTTCAATAATGATAATAATCTGTTAAATGAGTGATCTTGAGATGACACCCTGAGAAACTGTTGTAGTTTGATCACTATCTTCTCAGTTGTTAAAAAGATTAAGACTAACAGTTTGATTGACAGGCGATCTAACCAAACATAACCCCGAATCTGCCATTTTGTCCGACAAAGCAGTCGAGGAGTTAATAAGGAGTTAATAGATTAACGTTGGTGAACTTAAACTTGAAAAAAATGTGCGTCCTCACGTCTTTCCGCGCTTGAAACAACATTCCTTCTGATGTTCATTCATGTTTATTTGATGCTGTAAATGAACTAGTGTGAAGAGATGATGGAGGAGCGACACATTAAACACACACTAGACGCTATTTATTGATTCAACTTCTTTAAAAAATGACAATATTTTAAATATGAAACTGTTTCATACGTTGTCAGTGTCCTCTTTGCTCCGCAATGTATTCTTGACTTCGTGAGAACATGATGTGTGGCACTGCAACAGTGACTAAAGGGGACGGGTCTTTGCGAAGGGTCAATTGTCAAAGTTTGTTTGATGACACATTTTTGCATGATTTCTTACATTCCTTACCCCTTTGCAGACTTTGAGCCATATACATTTCAATGTGCAGACTTCAAACGTACTCTAAATCCATACCTTTGCGCTTCAAAGACAGAGTCAAACACACAGTTGAAAGAGTTGGAGACAACAATCAAGCACACATTCCAGATCCAGGACAGATATACTGTACCACAGGATTAATAGAGCTCATTAAAAGATGACTAATACTTCAGCCACACACACTTCACTGTGATATTCACATGCTTCTCGGGGCATTTTTATAACTTCTATGTAACAGCCTAGAAAGCGCTTTCAGTTTCATCATTTCCCTTGGTTAACTATAGCAGACGAACACAGAATTTGGGTAACAGAGGCTGATTCTAGACGCTGAGGGGGCGATTTCTGCCCGCAGCCATTATGTTGTGCAAATGGAGGTAGGGATGTATATGCCGAATGGTTTCAGCACTCTTCAAAGCCCCAGTCATGTCTCAGACTGTGAATAAAACATGAGGTATACACAAGGCGCACCTCACAAAGAAACCTCTAGGAGAGCCGGCGCAGATGAGGAGGGAATGCTTTTGATTTAAGCAGCAAGAGCAATCCTACTTGAGTTTCCTCAAGTTCTCTTCTGTTTACGCCTCAGCCTTCCACTTACATTTTTATCTTGTTTTATAGGTCACACTTAATGCTTATAATGCATTTGTTGCTGCACACAGCTCCGATTAAAATGATCAACAAGCCCTCTATCCTTCAAAATCCTCAGACTTAGCCTTAGCGCTGGCTGTCGGATGCGTATTGCTCACAAAAATGACAAGAGCTGACTGAAAATCCGCCGTTTCAATCTGACGGGACTAACAATGTCCAAAAGGCAGAACGTACCAGTCCGCCTGGAGACAAAGCGAGTATCCGTTTGACAAATGGATTGCTTTTGAGAATTGTTCCATTAGTTTGGTCTGAGATTGCCGGGTTAGAGGTATCACATGTTTAAAAGATACTTAAGAGTTTCACAAAAATGCCCCAAACTCAAAACAAACTACAGTTGGTGACTTCTTACGTCCCTCAAAAAATGAGTCAGAATAAACTGCTAACTGGACCACGCTTTGTGCTGACAACCAAAAACTTGACTTTTTAACCAATTGCTTAGGCTTTCTGCCAAGATGTGAGCGTGCTCGTGTAGGACTAATTCATGTTCATGTCATCATGAATCTCAACCATGCTATAAACTGCCCAGGGACCCATTCACAGTCCCCAAGTAAGGCACAGACAGTTTTGCTGAGCTTAAAGTGGCTTCCAAGGAGCTGGAGTGATTGTTCCACATTCAGGTGGAACGAAACTATGCCTGGCCCACCTTCAGCTTAAATTCCTAAAGCACTAAAGACAAAAAAACACCCGGAAACGCTTTGACATTTCCTTCTTCCACCTATTATTTGTAATGACTGCCTGTCATGCTTAATTATGTCCAATTACGTTGCTACTTCCTTGAAAATGTGTTTCACGGTTTAGTCTTTCCAATATGCATTTCTTGTGGATCTTTCACTCAAAAAAACAACAACCGTCATTTACTCCTGACACTCTCGTATGGCTTTCTATCTTCTTTGAAACACAAAAAAAGATTTTCTGAAGAAATGTTTTTTATGTTTTTGTTCAAAAAGTTGTAATCAAAGTCAACAAACATTACACACGATTGAATTTAATTGTACGGACAAAAAACACCGAAACATGTTTCAAAATATCGTTTGTGTCCCATAAAGGAAATAAAGTCAAACAGGTGTGGAACGACATAAAGAAACGTAAATGTTAGTTAACGCACCACAATAAGTGTACTTCATTGAAGCATGATAAAAGTTTATTAAAATATTATTTAAAATGTACTTTAATGTAAAACTTTTAATTTCACATTATTATAAAGTGTACTTAAAGGGTTAGTTCACCCAAAAATGAAAACTGTCCCATGATTTACTCACCCTCAAGCCATCCTAGGTGTGTATCTTCTTTCAGCTAAACACGATCAGAGTTACATTAAAAAACATCCTGGCTCTTTCTTATAATGGGAGTGAAGGGTACCATTTTTTTTTTGAAGCCCAAAAAAGCACATCCATCCATCATACAAGTAATCTACACGACTCCAGGAGGTTAATAAAGGCCTTCCAAAGCGAAGTGATGCATTTTTGTAAGAAATATATCCATATTCATAACTTTATCAACTGTAATCACTGGCTTCCAGTAATGGCCATATGAAAGTCTAGTTCTGGTGTAAGAGTGACCTCTAACCCAATGTATAAACGTGTTAATGACATATTGCAAAAATAAGAAACAAATTTCACTCTTTAGGAATACCTAAGTGGCCTTTTATTTCATTAATATTATATTATCTTAGTGCAAATTTCAAAATGTAAGATTTTGAAGATTTGAAGTACACTACAGGTGCATATTCAATTCAATTAAGTGCTCTTCTTTTTCTTCACATCACTGTAAAGCAAGAACAAGGCATTATTAAAGAACATCATTGAAGATCGTTCGATTGATATAAACTGGATTAATTAAAGGCGATCTCTCTGGATAAGCCAATGGAACATTCATAATATCCCACTTTCTCTTGAGAGGATATCCCTCAATCCCCCTTTCGAGTCAGTCATAACTCTGAAATTAGGACAAAACAAATTCATCTGTAAGCCCATAACACTTAATTACTGGGCAGTCCTCTGAATTTCATGTTTTCAAGGCCTGTTTGACTTTGAGTAAACAAAACCAGGACATGTATTGAATGACTCTGAACATTTCTGTAGGCTGCAGGCTTCAAATGGCTTTACGGGAAAGCCATCATTCAAGAAGCTGCTTAATAGAGCAATTTATCAAACCTTTGACAATAGAGCACTACAATGCATGGCATAGAACAAAACACAAGGCCATTCAGGCTGTGTTTGCGGGATTTCATCATCCAGCAATTTCTGTTTGTGTCTTTGTTAAGTTTGTTGGATAGATATTGGTGTACATTTTCAAAATCTGCAAAGCTGTTGAAAGGAAAACGTGATGCCTCACTTTATGATTATGCCTTTTACTCCTACAACAAACTAGACCAAAACTACATCTAGATAAACAAGACAAATTCTAGAACACAAAGGATAAATAATTTTTCACTCGATATTTTCCTTAAAAAAAAAAAAAAAAAAAAAAAAGTGTCAAATCTACAAATGTGTTCAGAGGATTTCAGAATTAGACAAATCAGCAAAGCGCTGGTCTGCGTCTATGAGTAGAGATACTGTATAGATGCTTCAATCTCAAGTGTCAATGTGTCAAACAGTGAAGTCCCAAGAGCCAAATATAAGGGTAGAGCAAAGAACCAGAACTGTCCTGTGGACCGCAAGTACTTCGGTCTGATAGAAAAGCTGAGGCTACAGTACAAAACATGTTTTTTATTCTTGGATTAAGAGATATTTTTCCTAAATGATCAATAATCATTTGTACATAAAGTATTTGAAAACTTAAGCAACTATTAAAACGGCATTTCAACAGATATCAAACTATGTGGCATCTTTGCAGTATCCTTTAACCAACTGGTATTTTTTTTCTTAATTTGAATCTTAAGTTTGAACTCTCTCTCTCGAATGATGCATGTGTGTGTACACTCACAGGTCACTTTATTATTTAAACCTTTTCAACCGCTTGTTAAACAACCCTCTACACTCTCATACGAGATTCTCATGCTAGGCAAATAAATGCCTGTCATTAGCCAGTGGCTAATTCATTTTTAGATTTCACTTGTGCAGCATATTTGACACCTGCGTATGTGTGTGTGACTTGAGTGATTGAAAACAAAATCCATCTTTCTGCACTCACGGCCAAAGGGAGTACACTTTGATATGCCCGTGCACTTAATTGTGCGTGAGACGGAGCGGAACGCGGAAATTGAAGAACACCCGGGCCTTTAAACTCTAGTGTGCAGGTGCCAGGCTCGACTTGCCGCGGCTTAGCTGAGAGCGCTCGGGGTTTCTCTCATACGCGCAAAGACAGACAGAGAAAGAGAGAGAGAATCTAACATACCATGCAGAATTTATGCGCTATATGTAAATGATACTCTTTGTTGTATTTTCCAGTCAAAATAACAGAGTTCAGACATTGAAAACAAGCAGAAGACATTGCCAGTTTCTTCGGTTGTGAGAGGAACTAATGCGCAAACGGCAATATCATTGGCTAGCGCTCACCTATTACTGTCTCAGGTTAGTTTTTTTTACAGAATCAATGACCAACAATGTCTCAAGCACCACCACCAATCCTAAGTTTGGTTAAAATGACAAATATGCATTCATAAATTCTCATTCATACATGGTTACCAGCACGTTTTTAGCTCCAATTACTTAATAAATCCTATTATAAAATAAATGCTTGATTGACTGATGATAAAGTGTACATTATTTATGTATATATATATATATATACTCCATTGCCAAGGTGTGCATAGAGGGTTAAAGGGTTGTATCTAATCAGCCAATCACATCAGCAGCAACTCAACGCAATTAGGCATGTAGTCATTGTCAAGATGATCGATCTGCCGAAGTTCAAACTGATCATCAGAATAGGGTGATTTAAGTGACTTTGAACATGGCATGGTTGTTGGTGCCAGAGGGATTGTTCTGAAGTATCTGACCTTGAAGCAGATGGGCTACAGCAGCAGAAGAACACAGCGGTGCCACTCCTGTCAGCTAAGAACAGGAAACTGAGGCTACAATTCACATGGACTCAGCAAAATTGGACAACAGAAGTTTGGAAAAACAGTGCTTGGACTGATGAGCCTCAACATTCAAATGGTTGGGTCAGAATTTGGCATAAACAACATAAAAGCATGGGTCCGTCCTGCCTTGTATCAACAGTTCAGGTGGTACACTTTGAGCTCCTTAGTACTAATTGAGCATAATCTACAGGTCACAGCCTACTTGAGTATTGTTGCTGACCATTTCCATCTCTTTATGACCGGTGTACTCATAGTCACCAGATCTTCATCCAATAGAGCAGTGCTCTGATGACATTTTAGATATCTCCCTCATTTAACACACCAGATTTAACTCATCAGCTTAGTAGAGATTGCAAAACTTGAACTGGGTGTATTCAATGAGGGAGACATCCAAAATGTGAAGTAGTGAGGGACAGATTTGAGAAGCACTGCAACAGAGCGCCTTTGGGATGTGGTGGAACAGGAGATTCGCATTTTGGATGTGTAGCCGACAAATCAGCAGCAACTGTGTGATACTATCGTGCATAATATCGATCAAAATCTCCTTTTTCCAGTTTCCAGCACCTTGTTGAATCCACACTTGGAAAAATTAAGGCCGTTCCAACCCGATACAAGCAAGGCGTACCTAATAAAGTGCCCTGTTAGTGTAGATATTCTCTCTTTCTTTGACTTAAATTCCATGTGGCCTGTAATATTGTAATGCAATTGCATTCAATCATTTTCCAATGTGACTTACAAAGGAAAATACATCTTGGAGGGACTTTATGGAAATGTGTTTTGTTAAAAAAAAAAAATCAAATGAATCACTGAATCACCACCTCCTTATAAGTTACATTTTGTTTTGTTATATTTTTAAAAGACCTTTAAAGAATGATGTGCCTGCCTGCAGGGCCCCTTTTAATTAAACAGACACCCCCATCTCTCCCTCACACACCCACAGTAATCACATCATATCAGTGCGTCGATGTCATTCTCCGGGGAATCGGTCTGACACGTGTCCCCATGTGTATTAGACAGATTATAAGATTTATGATGTGGGCGTAGTTAATAAAACCCATAACACTTACTGCTATTTGTGAAGAAATTTTGGATTCTGTCTCCGACGAGCTGTGGCCTTTATGTTCACCATTCACTCTGCTGTATTCGGGAGGTTGCTGAGAGGCAGATCTACTGCCCTTGGTCTTCCTGTTCCCGGGGCCCTGATGGACGATGTTTAAGAGCTGCAGTGTGCTCTCATGTTCCCGGTCCGAATTTTCCGCCTGACCACGCTCGTAGCGGTCCTGACAGGTGGAGTGATGCCGCCGGCAAAGCTCTATTCTGGCACGCAAGCGCTCCACTATGGCGCTGTGGAGCTGAGGAATGGCTGATCCTCTTGAAGTGGCGATTGGTGTGATTGATCCTCCCAACATGGGCGCAAAACCACTTGGGGTGGCCTGGGTCGGCGCTGCCTCTCCCATGACCTTTAGTTCCCCTCCTCTTTAACCCTTCAATGGTCACAACAAAAAACAACAAAATTATTCATTTTCAATGAAGTAATAAAACTTTTGGGCAAAAAGATTTATTTTTATTTCAACTAAACTAGCTATTTTATATTTATGTGGAATGAATCAAATAGGCTCAAAAATGTACCCAGGCATTCATATTCTGCAAAAAATACTTTAGATAGTGTCAGTGTCTAAAGGAAAATGAATAATAAATGTCAATGTTTGTGAAATATCTAAATGCATTTGTCATTATCATTAATATTTTACCAAGATCAAACTCAAATGAAATGACGACGTTTTTGACCCGCGAATGTATTTTTCCCGCCATTAGACAATTTAACTCATGATACAAAACACACAAGCTATTAAGACAGTAATCGTTGTGACTCGACGGCACTCTTCAAATACAAAAAACATTAGCCTCTATATATAATGTTTCTTGAGTAGAGAAAATGTTGTAATTATTCAAACGAGCAGGTATTTAATTACCCTTGAATAACAAACAAGCAGTGACTGTCAAACTTCCTTCGCTGAGGCGGGTGGAGTTATGACGTTTGACCGACAGCCAATGGACATACGAGGTTTTGTCACGAGCTGCTTTTAATACGTTTTCTTTGGTTAAAATATTTGCAAAACCCACAGACAGCTGTAAAGTGTGACCAATATTAATGATTTATTAGAAAATAAAAAGACGAGATATGAGGTTTCTGCCTAACAGCGACATTTTTATTTTTTATATCTTAGGGGCCATTCGGATATCGCGTCTTTTACACGCTCTAATACATTATTTCAAATGTAGGCGCGCTCATAATGGAAGCGGTGGGTTTTCCAGGCGCATCGACACGAAAAATTCTCAACTTTTCAGAATGCCACAGGCGCAACGCAGGTCATGTGACAAGAACCAACCGATCAGCTTAGGCCTTTCCGTAACAAACATCGTAAGCTCAGCAGAATAGCTGATCATAGCTGTACAGGGTGGTTGTTACATCTCATCTCCATAAATATATCTAGTAGTAAGGCTAATGCAAGGGCTAAAAAACAATTGATCCTTTGCTGAAACTTCCTCATAGTAGTGGAGAGCGCAGTTCACCGTTGTATAGCAATGACAGATGCCACGGGAGCGCAAACGCTTTGGATAGGAGGAAGCGGTGCGGCCGAGCTTTCCATGCGTTTTTAGATGCAATATGTGAACAGCCCCTCACAGAATTGTATCATTATAGTGAAATAATAATAATAATAATAATAATAATTAAGAAGAACATATTATATCTCCTCATTGTAATTGTAACTTCAGGAGAAATAAATTCATGCCTGTAAAATGATTGCAAGACAATAACACACGTTTAAAAAATATATAATAATAACAATAATGTAACGTCCCTTGTGCTTGATTAACTTCAACAAAGTTCCATAGAGAAAACGTTAAAGTACAACGTTGTTTAAACTGTTATTTATAAAAACATTAGTAACCTGATGAAGAAATTCTCTCTCATAAACGTAAAAAAATAATCAACGATTTTAGACATTTGTAACAAAGGAAGTTTAATGCATTTTTCAAGAAAGGCTGGTTTGGTCGTGTTAATTTGTTTCACAGTTGATTCAACGTTTTGCGCAAAATATCGTTCCTTTTTACCTCGCGTAAACATTTCGACGTTATTAGCCACATGAAATGTTTGGGAAACGTTTTAGAAAACACGTTTGTTTGTTTCCTAGGAATACAAACTCGATGGAAGTACGCGAAATAACTAACGCATTGATGTCACAACATGAAGTTAAAACGTGATTCACTTCTTTCGTATATCGCGTATTCTTAAAACACTATGCATTATTACTTTCCAGTGCACGGGGGTGTCTTGCAGCTTGCTAGGTTGCCAAAATCGCAGCGTGCGCTCATTCAACTCCATGCAAGGTGTAACAAATCCACAATGTGCAATCAGAAGGCTTTACACAGTCCTGCACCAAGGAATAAACGCAATCACGCCAATGCATACGGCTAGTCGGTCATTCCCCAACGCACGTATGGCTCTATAACCACGGGTCCCTGTCAGCTGACAAATAATACACGCAATTATAATCCATTTACTTGAAGGTAGAAATCCGCAAACTTCGAGAGAGTTCAGGCAGTGTACAGGCACTTTCCATCATTGTCATCATTGACGCTGTTGACGCTTCCTTGAGGTGATTCCCAAACAAACTCAATAAAACTCGAGCTGCGGGGCGACTGGACTGGCGTGATCCGCGCAGTGGATTGTCAGCAGTCCGAGCGCGTACGGGTTAGTCCGGAGAGGCTGGCTTACCGCAGGCTGACTACAGACTCTCATTGTGAGAGCAGATCCCTCATGCTGTAAAGAAGTCCTGCGATTGGTGAGCTGTGATTTTGCACGCTCTAGTGGTCCAACCAGTGAACTACATGAAAGCTACTTGCCTAGATCACTGAGGAGCAGCGCTGGGCGGGTTACTTTTAAAATGTATTTCACGACAGATTACAAAATACATGCTTTAAAAAGTCATTTGTAACCTATTTCGTTACATTACTCAAGTTCAGTAACTTTAGTACATACTTTAGAATACTTTGGAATATTAAGAAGTGTGGAACAAACACAAAAAAGGTCATTGCAAGTTTTTATCTCACAATTCTGACTTTTTCCCTCAGAATTGAGTGATATAAAGTTGCAATTGCGAGTTATAAAGTCCGAATTATGAGATATAAACTCGGAACATTGAGAAAAGTCCAAAATATGAGATATAAACTCCCAATATTGAGAAAAGTCAGAATTATGAGACATAAACTCACATACTAAATTCACAATTGCAAGAAAAAAAGTCAGTATTGCAAGTTCATATCTCCCAATTCTGACTTTATAACTTGCAATTGTGAGTTTAAATCTCACAATTGTGAGGGGATGGAACAAATTTGGAAGAAAAAGATGCAGTGACCTTTTTTTACAATTATAAAATGACTCCCAAAACATGAAAACAGTGGAAAACATGAAACTGAACTCGTCTTTTTCAGACGGTCAGAGTCAGAGAATCACCAATCGCTGTTTAAATGACATTAAAACTCAAAGTAATCACTTTGGTAATCTAAAACACTTCTCAGATGGAACTGGAATCTGATTACCACCCATTTAAAATGTAACTGTCATGAAATGTTTCTTGTATTTCGTTACAAGTATTCCAGTAATTGTAAAACAATCCCCAATCCTGCTGAGGAGGTTGTGGCAACCTGAACCAATATTAGTGGAGGAGGTTATTTTTAATTTGGTTAATTTGAAGTCGTTATATTTAAGGATTCTTAAATAGCTTATTAGGGAGAACGGGTAGACCTATTCCCAGCAAACATGCTCCTTCTAGTTCTTCTGTTCCTTCCACCATCCCAGTCTCTTGCATTATGGTGCCATAATTTAACAGGGGTTTCCACTTCCACTTCCACTGCCTGAGTATCGGACAAGTGTTCACTGTTGGCCAGAGGAGAACTTACCCCGACTAAGCCTGGTTTCTCCCGAGGTTTTTTTCTCCATTTGTTGGAGTTTTGGTTCCTTTGTCTTGCTTAAGTTGGGGACACTTGCTTGATATTCAGCAGTGTTTTTGGTGTCGTTGTATGTGAACTGAGCTGAGCCGGACGATTACGTCACTGTTTTCTGCAGTGCTGATATACATAAATTAACTAGACTAATAACTATTGATATTTGCAACGGAATGAGTCAATAATATATAGAATAAGCTGCACAATGACACCATTTTCTTGTTAATGTAAAGCTGCTTTGCCACAATTTGCATTGTAAAAAGCGCTATATAAATAAAGATGACTAGACTTGACTTGACTTCGGATGCTGCGTTTTGTGCCAGCATCTAAAGTGAGAAGAAAAAAACAACAATTGAAATGTTAACATAAAAAGGAAAAACAAAAACAAGGGTTGTCTCTAGTGTAATGTACACACTTGTGTTTTCCCAAGGGTTAGGACATTTCCACCTCAGTAACAAAGAATGTTTTGAGAACCTCTAAATTCACTTTGACTGGAGAAATAGATTTGGCAAACACTCCAGTGTGTATTTGTGTTTGCGCTCTGGAGAACGACAAATGTTACCAAAAAGAAGTATACTTGAAGTTTTTTATTTTATGAAAGTACACTTTGTAGTGTACTCTCAGTAAACTACTAGTTTAGTAGTTTTATACTGCAAGTATACTTGTTTAAGTGAACATAACAGCACACTAACTAGAAGTTTTTCAGTATACTACTTTGTTCCAATTTAGGCATTCATTTTTTATACTTGAAATATAGCTGTACTTTAACTAATTTTATTATAGATCTATGCATTTTATCAACACTTGAATGTGGGCAACATTTTAAAGAAAGAGTTGAGAAAATTACATTTTTGTCAAAGACTACGCCTGGTGATCAAAACACAGATGGAATAGAGCGAGCCCATCAACAGCTCCAAAGCTTCACAGTCGTTTCCTCTTCATGGGTTCATCATTTAGGCAGTTGTGATTTACATGTTTAGTTCCCGCGTTATTTTACATTTGGGTAATCAGCTACCTCTTCTCTCCTGTATTTTTATCCGAAGATGCTGCTAGAAGATGCGTAATAGCGCCCCCCACCGTATAACAGTAAAAATGGATAGCTGGAAAATTCAGTCAATGGCGGCGAAAGAGTAAAGTAGATTTGAAGTAAATTCCTATGTACTCTACCAGTAGACGAGCCTACACACAAATTCAGACACTCAGAATTAGGAGCATAGGCCTATCTGTTTTCTTTATAAATCAATATTTTCAAACCATGTAAGTTTAAAAGACTGTATGTTCAACTACTCAGTCAAAAGATTAAACACTACAAGCCAAGTATAGCCTACTTTCAATACTTCATTATACTTTAAGTAGGCTATATCTCGCTCAAAAGATTGAGTACAAGTATAAGCCAAAATATAGGCTACTGAAACTTTTCTGTCAGTATAGGTCAAGAGCCTATACTTAAGTGCAATTTTAAGCATATTTCAATTACATAAAATGTGTTTCTGAGTGGACTGAAAGTATAATTTCTTATTTTTTTGTTTAAAAGAAGAATACTTTAAGAAACTTATTTTTTGTAAGGGTATTTACAAACGTGATTTTGCAGCCAATGTAGCAAATGACAGGCATGTTAGCTAATTACATTTAACAGCCTGTAGTGTGCACACTGGGCAGTGTTCATTTAACAGCCTGTAGTGTGCACACTGGGCAGTGTTCATTTAACGGCCTGTAGTGTGCACACTGGGCAGTGTTCATTTAACGGCCTGTAGTGTGCACACTGGGCAGTGTTCATTTAACAGCCTGTAGTGTGCACACTGGGCAGTGTTCATTTAACGGCCTGTAGTATGCACACTGGGCAGTGTTCATTTAACGGCCTGTAGTGGGCAGTGTTCATTTAACAGCCTGTAGTGTGCACACTGGGCAGTGTTCATTTAACGGCCTGTAGTGTGCACACTGGGCAGTGTTCATTTAACGGCCTTTAGTGTGCACATTGGGCAGTGTTCATTTAACGGCCTGTAGTGTGCACACTGGGCAGTGTTCATTTAACGGCCTGTAGTGTGCACACTGGGCAGTGTTCATTTAACGGCCTGTAGTGTGCACACTGGGCAGTGTTCATTTAATGGCCTGTAGTGTGCACACTGGGCAGTGTTCATTTAACAGCCTGTAGTGTGCACACTGGGCAGTGTTCATTTAACGGCCTGTAGTGTGCACACTGGGCAGTGTTCATTTAATGGCCTGTAGTGTGCACACTGGGCAGTGTTCATTTAACGGTCTGTAGTGGGCAGTGTTCATTTAACGGCCTGTAGTGTGCACACTGGGAAGTGTTCATTTAAGAACCTGTAGTGTGCACACTGGGCAGTGTTCATTTAACGGCCTGTAGTGTGCACACTGGGCAGTGTTCATTTAATGGCCTGTAGTGTGCACACTGGGCAGTGTTAATTTAACGGTCTGTAGTGGGCAGTGTTCATTTAACGGCCTGTAGTGTGCACACTGGGAAGTGTTCATTTAAGAACCTGTAGTGTGCACACTGGGCAGTGTTCATTTAACAGCCTGTAGTGTGCACACTGGGCAGTGTTCATTTAACAGTCTGTAGTGGGCAGTGTTCATTTAACGGCCTGTAGTGTGCACACTGGGAAGTGTTCATTTAAGAACCTGTAGTGTGCACACTGGGCAGTGTTCATTTAACAGCCTGTAGTGTGCACACTGGGCAGTGTTCATTTAACAGTCTGTAGTGGGCAGTGTTCATTTAACGGCCTGTAGTGTGCACACTGGGAAGTGTTCATTTAAGAACCTGTAGTGTGCACACTGGGCAGTGTTCATTTAACAGCCTGTAGTGTGCACACTGGGCAGTGTTCATTTAACGGCCTGTAGTGTGCACACTGGGCAGTGTTCATTTAATGGCCTGTAGTGTGCACACTGGGCAGTGTTCATTTAACGGTCTGTAGTGGGCAGTGTTCATTTAACAGCCTGTAGTGTGCACACTGGGCAGTGTTGATTTAACGGCCTGTAGTGTGCACACTGGGCAGTGTTCATTTAATGGCCTGTAGTGTGCACACTGGGCAGTGTTCATTTAACGGTCTGTAGTGGGCAGTGTTCATTTAACGGCCTGTAGTGTGCAAACTGGGAAGTGTTCATTTAAGAACCTGTAGTGTGCACACTGGGCAGTGTTCATTTAACAGCCTGTAGTGTGCACACTGGGCAGTGTTCATTTAACGGCCTTTAGTGTGCACACTGGGCAGTGTTCATTTAACGGCCTGTAGTGTGCACACTGGGCAGTGTTCATTTAATGGCCTGTAGTGTGCAAACTGGGAAGTGTTCATTTAAGAACCTGTAGTGTGCACACTGGGCAGTGTTCATTTAACGGCCTGTAGTGTGCACACTGGGCAGTGTTCATTTAACGGCCTGTAGTGGGCAGTGTTCATTTAACGGCCTGTAGTGTGCACACTGGGCAGTGTTCATTTAAAAGCCTGTAGTGTGCACACTGGGCAGTGTTCATTTAACGGCCTTTAGTGTGCACACTGGGCAGTGTTCATTTAACGGCCTGTAGTGTGCACACTGGGCAGTGTTCATTTCACGGCCTGTAGTGGGCAGTGTTCATTTAACGGCCTGTAGTGTGTACACTGGGCAGTGTTCATTTAACGGCCTGTAGTGTGCACACTGGGAAGTGTTCATTTAAGAGCCTGTAGTGTGCAAACTGGGCAGTGTTCATTTAACGGCCTGTAGTGTGCACACTGGGCAGTGTTCATTTAATGGCCTGTAGTGTGCACACTGGGCAGTGTTCATTTAACGGTCTGTAGTGGGCAGTGTTCATTTAACGGCCTGTAGTGTGCACACTGGGAAGTGTTCATTTAAGAACCTGTAGTGTGCACACTGGGCAGTGTTCATTTAACAGCCTGTAGTGTGCACACTGGGCAGTGTTCATTTAACGGCCTTTAGTGTGCACACTGGGCAGTGTTCATTTAACGGCCTGTAGTGTGCACACTGGGCAGTGTTCATTTAACGGCCTGTAGTGTGCACACTGGGAAGTGTTCATTTAACAGCCTGTAGTGTGCACACTGGGCAGTGTTCATTTAACGGCCTGTAGTGTGCACACTGGGCAGTGTTCATTTAACGGCCTGTAGTGGGCAGTGTTCATTTAACGGCCTGTAGTGTGCACACTGGGCAGTGTTCATTTAAAAGCCTGTAGTGTGCACACTGGGCAGTGTTCATTTAACGGCCTTTAGTGTGCACACTGGGCAGTGTTCATTTAACGGCCTGTAGTGTGCACACTGGGCAGTGTTCATTTCACGGCCTGTAGTGGGCAGTGTTCATTTAACGGCCTGTAGTGTGTACACTGGGCAGTGTTCATTTAACGGCCTGTAGTGTGCACACTGGGAAGTGTTCATTTAAGAGCCTGTAGTGTGCAAACTGGGCAGTGTTCATTTAACGGCCTGTAGTGTGCACACTGGGCAGTGTTCATTTAATGGCCTGTAGTGTGCACACTGGGCAGTGTTCATTTAACGGTCTGTAGTGGGCAGTGTTCATTTAACGGCCTGTAGTGTGCACACTGGGAAGTGTTCATTTAAGAACCTGTAGTGTGCACACTGGGCAGTGTTCATTTAACAGCCTGTAGTGTGCACACTGGGCAGTGTTCATTTAACGGCCTGTAGTGTGCACACTGGGCAGTGTTCATTTAATGGCCTGTAGTGTGCACACTGGGCAGTGTTCATTTAACGGTCTGTAGTGGGCAGTGTTCATTTAACGGCCTGTAGTGTGCAAACTGGGAAGTGTTCATTTAAGAACCTGTAGTGTGCACACTGGGCAGTGTTCATTTAACAGCCTGTAGTGTGCACACTGGGCAGTGTTCATTTAACGGCCTGTAGTGTGCACACTGGGCAGTGTTCATTTAACGGCCTGTAGTGTGCACACTGGGCAGTGTTCATTTAACGGCCTGTAGTGTGCACACTGGGCAGTGTTCATTTAACGGCCTGTAGTGTGCACACTGGGCAGTGTTCATTTAACGGCCTGTAGTGTGCACACTGGGCAGTGTTCATTTAACGGCCTGTAGTGGGCAGTGTTCATTTAACGGCCTGTAGTGTGTACACTGGGCAGTGTTCATTTAACGGCCTGTAGTGTGCACACTGGGAAGTGTTCATTTAAGAGCCTGTAGTGTGCACACTGGGCAGTGTTCATTGAACGGCCTGTAGTGTGCACACTGGGCAGTATTCATTTAACGGCCTGTAGTGTGCACACTGGGCAGTGTTCATTTAACGGCCTGTAGTGTGCACACTGGGCAGTGTTCATTTAACGGCCTGTAGTGTGCACACTGGGCAGTGTTCATTTAACGGCCTGTAGTGTGCACACTGGGCAGTGTTCATTTAACGGCCTGTAGTGTGCACACTGGGCAGTGTTCATTTAACGGCCTATAGTGTGCACACTGGGCAGTGTTCATTTAACGGCCTGTAGTGTGCACACTGGGCAGTGTTCATTTAACGGCCTGTAGTGGGCAGTGTTCATTTAACGGCCTGTAGTGTGTACACTGGGCAGTGTTCATTTAACGGCCTGTAGTGTGCACACTGGGAAGTGTTCATTTAAGAGCCTGTAGTGTACACACTGGGCAGTGTTCATTTAACGGCCTGTAGTGTGCACACTGGGCAGTGTTCATTTAACGGCCTGTAGTGTGAACACTAGGCAGTGTTCATTTAACGGCCTGTAGTGTGCACACTGGGCAGTGTTCATTTAACGGCCTGTAGTGTGCACACTGGGAAGTGTTCATTTAACAGCCTGTAGTGTGCACACTGGGCAGTGTTCATTTAACGGCCTGTAGTGTGCACACTGGGCAGTGTTCATTTAACGGCCTGTAGTGGGCAGTGTTCATTTAACGGCCTGTAGTGTGCACACTGGGCAGTGTTCATTTAACAGCCTGTAGTGTGCACACTGGGCAGTGTTCATTTAACGGCCTTTAGTGTGCACACTGGGCAGTGTTCATTTAACGGCCTGTAGTGTGCACACTGGGCAGTGTTCATTTAACGGCCTGTAGTGTGCACACTGGGAAGTGTTCATTTAACAGCCTGTAGTGTGCACACTGGGTAGTGTTCATTTAACGGCCTGTAGTGTGCACACTGGGCAGTGTTCATTTAACGGCCTGTAGTGGGCAGTGTTCATTTAACAGCCTGTAGTGTGCACACTGGGCAGTGTTCATTTAACAGCCTGTAGTGTGCACACTGGGCAGTGTTCATTTAACGGCCTTTAGTGTGCACACTGGGCAGTGTTCATTTAACGGCCTGTAGTGTGCACACTGGGCAGTGTTCATTTAACGGCCTGTAGTGGGCAGTGTTCATTTAACAGCCTGTAGTGTGCACACTGGGCAGTGTTCATTTAACAGCCTGTAGTGTGCACACTGGGCAGTGTTCATTTAACGGCCTTTAGTGTGCACACTGGGCAGTGTTCATTTAACGGCCTGTAGTGTGCACACTGGGCAGTGTTCATTTAACGGCCTGTAGTGTGCACACTGGGCAGTGTTCATTTAACGGCCTGTAGTGGGCAGTGTTCATTTAACGGCCTGTAGTGTGCACACTGGGCAGTGTTCATTTAACGGCCTGTAGTGTGCACACTGGGCAGTGTTCATTTAACGGCCTGTAGTGTGCACACTGGGCAGTGTTCATTTAACGGCCTGTAGTGTGCACACTGGGCAGTGTTCATTTAACGGCCTGTAGTGGGCAGTGTTCATTTAACGGCCTGTAGTGTGCACACTGGGCAGTGTTCATTTAACGGCCTGTAGTGTGCACACTGGGCAGTGTTCATTTCACGGCCTGTAGTGTGCACACTGGGCAGTGTTCATTTAACGGCCTGTAGTGTGCACACTGGGCAGTGTTCATTTAACGGCCTGTACTGGGCAGTTTTCATTTAACGGCCTATAGTGTGCACACTGGGCAGTGTTCATTTAACGGCCTGTAGTGTGCACACTGGGCAGTGTTCATTTAACGGCCTGTAGTGTGCACACTGGGCAGTGTTCATTTAACGGCCTGTAGTGTGCACACTGGGAAGTGTTCATTTAAGAGCCTGTAGTGTGCACACTGGGCAGTGTTCATTTAACGGCCTGTAGTGTGCACACTGGGCAGTGTTCATTTAACGGCCTGTAGTGTGCACACTGGGCAGTGTTCATTTAACGGCCTGTAGTGGGCAGTGTTCATTTAACAGCCTGTAGTGTTTACACTGGGCAGTGTTCATTTAACGGCCTGTAGTGTGCACACTGGGCAGTGTTCATTTAACGGCCTGTAGTGTGCACACTGGGCAGTGTTCATTTAACGGCCTGTAGTGTGCACACTGGGCAGTGTTCATTTAACGGCCTGTAGTGTGCACACTGGGCAGTGTTCATTTAACGGCCTGTAGTGGGCAGTGTTCATTTAACGGCCTGTAGTGTGCACACTGGGCAGTGTTCATTTAACGGCCTGTAGTGTGCACACTGGGCAGTGTTCATTTAACGGCCTGTAGTGTGCACACTGGGCAGTGTTCATTTAACGGCCTGTAGTGGGCAGTGTTCATTTAACGGCCTGTAGTGTGCACACTGGGCAGTGTTCATTTAACGGCCTGTAGTGTGCACACTGGGCAGTGTTCATTTAACTGCCTGTCGTGTGCACACTGGGCAGTGTTCATTTAATGGCCTGTAGTGTGCACACTGGGCAGTGTTCATTTAACTGCCTGTCGTGTGCACACTGGGCAGTGTTCATTTAATGGCCTGTAGTGTGCACACTGGGCAGTGTTCATTCAACGGCCTGTAGTGTGCACACTGGGCAGTGTTCATTTAACGGCCTGTAGTGTGCACACTGGGCAGTGTTCATTTAACTGCCTGTCGTGTGCACACTGGGCAGTGTTCATTTAATGGCCTGTAGTGTGCACACTGGGCAGTGTTCATTTAACGGCCTTTAGTGTGCACACTGGGCAGTGTTCATTTAACGGCCTGTAGTGTGCACACTGGGCAGTGTTCATTTAACGGCCTGTAGTGTGCACACTGGGCAGTGTTCATTTAACTGCCTGTCGTGTGCACACTGGGCAGTGTTCATTTAATGGCCTGTAGTGTGCACACTGGGCAGTGTTCATTTCATCTGGGCTGACCCATGTGGGGCCTACATGGAAACCGAGGACAAAACTGTCTGGGCCCCACTTAGGCAACCCACATCAGATTCACATCAGACCCACCTGGGTCCCTCATGGGTGTGTTGGCTGGGTTCTTCCTCTTTTGTCTTTATTCACCTTTTGTTAATGGTTTCTCAACAGATATTCATAAAAGTTAATTGTGTCAATTATTAGCCTTTAGTATAGCATATTCTAATAGCAGGGCACATTGTAACGCAGTGTTACAACAAACCCTATGTTACAGATCCTTCCTCGTGTTAGTCAGCTGTGTCTACATGTGGTGTTGTTACTTACCGGTGTTCTGAGGTGTGTGCCTTCCATCTGCGATATCCAATATGAATATATATATATATGAATATATCTACATCACATTCATCTCCTGTAAGAGAAAAAGACTTTATTATCATCTACATCAGTAATTCTTAAAGTTTGGTCCGTGGACCACTAGTGGTCCGCGAAAAGATGTCCTAAACTCTTAACCTGCACCAGATCGCGGGTGGGGGGGGGGTGACGTCAGTGTGCTTTAATAACGAAAAAACAGATCGGTGGCTGAACCAAAGAGGAATAAAAAGAAAAGCTCAAGTGTCCAATATATATATAGTTATATATTCAGTGATATTGGACATTAAGGGGAACATTTTTTCAGCATTTTATTGTAACCATAGTTACAACCGTAGACTTCCTACACCACCTCAGTTTTAAACTAATGGCTCTTTGGAATGACATTAGGCTGTTACAGAATGTTTGATTGCAGTTTTTTTTTGTTTTTTTTCCACATGTGCAGTTTGTTGTTCATATTAAGCTGCAGCTCATTTCACATTTACTTTTTCAAATGAAATAAAATTCATATAATAATTTCTGATCATATCATTGCATTTGTGTTTGAATAATTAGTTTTTGACTTGAAACAGTTGCATATTAAATTTAAATTTAGTTTATCCTTCCTATTTTGTTGTTTTTGGGGGGCGTGTTAGAGTGGGATTCTGTTAGGTGGTCCTCAGAAAAAAATTGGAAGATAAAGTGATCCTTGGGCTGAAAAAGTTTGAGAAACACTGGACTAGGGGAACATTAGTTTTTGGGGAACCGGCTAGTTTTTCTATCCAAGTTCCAAGAACGCATATGTTGACTTTATTATTAATAATAATAATAATAATAATATTAAGAAGATACATAAAGAAGAAACCAAACCAATGTATAGTTGACATTTGAGGTTTAATGCTATAGAAAAACAATAAAAAAATCAGTTAGAGTGCTTTCAGGTTTATATATATGTATATATATATATATATATATATATATATATATATATATATACAGTTGTGTTCAAAATTATTCAACCCCCCAATGCTGTAAATGGTTTTAGAGAATTTAGAGTACATTTGTAATTGAATTCAGAATGAAATCCTACAAGGACTTCTTAAAGAAGCATATGCAACTAAAATGACATCAATTGGTTTTGTAATACAGTAGTAAATGTTTCTTTTGTGAATTCTTCATTGACACAATTATTCAACCCCTTAAAGACTACCACTCTGAAGAACAGAGGTCCGTTGAAGTGTTTTCAATCAGGTATTGAAAGCACCTGTGGATGTCAGGGAGCAGCAATAAAGCCTAATAAGCACCAATTAGGCAGCTTTAAAATGACTGTGATACTCAGCTCCTTCTAGACATTTACTGGTGTGGTTACAAACATGGTGAAGTCAAGAGAATGGTCCAGGAAGACAAGAGAAGAGGTGATTACTCTTCACAGGAAGGGCAATGGCTATAAGAAGATTGCAAAGATGTTAAACATACCAAGAGACACCATAGGAAGCATCATTCGCAAATTCAAGGCAAAGGGCACTGTTGAAACGCTACCTGGTCGTGGCAGAAAGAAGATGCTGACTTCGACTGCTGTGCGCTACCTGAAGCGTAGAGTGGAGAAAAGTCCCCGTGTGACTGCTGAGGAACTGAGAAAAGATTTGTCAGATGTAGGTACTGAAGTTTCTGCTCAGACAATACGGCGCACCCTGCGTAATGAAGGCCTCCATGCCAGAACTCCCAGGTGCACCCCCTTGCTGTCTCCAAAGAATAAGAAGAGTCGACTGCAGTATGCCAAAAGTCATGTGGACAAACCACAGAAGTTTTGGGATAGTGTTCTGTGGACTGATGAAACAAAATTAGAACTGTTTGGGCCCATGGATCAACGCTATGTTTGGAGGAGGAAGAACAAGGCCTATGAAGAAAAGAACACCTTGCCTACTGTGAAGCATGGCGGGGGGTCAATCATGCTTTGGGGCTGTTTTGCTTCTGCAGGTACTGGGAAGCTTCAGCGTGTGCAAGGTACCATGAATTCTCTTCAGTACCAGGAGATATTGGAGGGCAATGTGATGCAGTCCGTCACAAACCTGAGGCTTGGGAGACGTTGGACCTTTCAACAGGACAATGATCCCAAGCATACCTCCAAGTCCACTAGAGCATGGTTGCAAATTAAAGGCTGGAACATTTTGAAATGGCCATCGCAGTCACCAGACTTAAATCCGATTGAGAACCTCTGGTGGGACTTAAAGAAAACAGTTGCAGTGCGCAAGCCTAAGAATGTGACTGAACTGGAGGCTTTTGCCCATGATGAATGGGCGAAGATACCCGTAGCTCGCTGCAAGACACTTGTGTCAAGCTATGCTTCACGTTTAAAAGCTGTTATAACTGTAAAAGGATGTTGTACTAAGTATTAAGATTGAATGTCACTTGGGGGTTGAATAAAACTGATAATGATGTGAGCAGAGAAAAGACATTTGTGGTTATTTCATTATAAATGTTATGTTATATTTGTCTGACCTACACCTGCCTCTTTGATTTAATTGTAAGCAGGATGACTGAATGATCAAAATCAATGTCAAACCGGCCAAAACAATCAATTTCAGTGGGGGTTGAATAATTTTGAACACAACTGTATATATATAAACGTCCTATATACGTCCTGCCCGGCTAGTTCAGTCGGTAGAGCATGAGACTCTTAATCTCAGCTGTGTTGATGGAATGTTCATGTTTTGTTCCAGGTGGTGGAGGCCTGTGTTCCTCAGAGTTCCTGTTCCTAACTCCTTTTATAAAAGCATCAATTATTTGTAATAACTTCTGCCTGTAGTCTAATGTGGATTTTTGTCATATGAGGGCTCCAGTAACTCTTAACTTATCAAGCTCTCACGCATAAGGTCAATCGATTTGGCAAACGCCTAGACGTGCTGGCGTTTACACATAATCTGTTCCGGTTGGAGGTTGGGTCCTCCAACTCTTTGCTGCATGGCTCAATCCCCCTCAATCGACAGACAGAAAGCGCGATACTGGCATTCACACCGATGGTCTCTGTGGCGCAATCGGATGAGCGCGTTTGGCTATTAACAGAAAGGATGGTGGTTTGAACCCACCCAGGGACGAAGGAAGCTTTTCGTTGCCTGTCTTTCTCTCTGGCATGAGGTCAGTCGATTTGAAAACCCATGGTGGTGTTTTGTTATGTTGAGTCCTCCAACTCTTTGCTCTACGGATCACTGTTGCCTTTGGAATATTGGAGGCGTTGGCTGTCGGTAACCGCTCTCTCACTCGACAGACCGTAACCAAACTTTAACTCATGATTTGGATTGTGCCTACCATTGGCCTGCTCTACTTGGGCGTATCTATGGCTCCCCTTCGAGGCCTGTCTTCCAGAGAGGCCCTGCTCAAAACTCCTTTTAAAACACCACTGAGCATTTGCAATAACTCGCAACTTTGATATGATGTGGATTATCATCATATTAGGAGGACACCAGTAACGTGTAACCTATCAATCTCTCTGCCACAAAGTCAACCGATTTGACCTGAGTTTGAAATCCCATGATGGCGTTGTTGTATGCTCAATTCCGGTTGTCAAATTGTATCCTCGGCAACAGATAAGGCTAAAGAAAATGAGGTGAACTTGAAGCCTAGGCTTAACCCTGACTTTGCCCGCACCAGATTTTCCTCTCCGAAAGGTGAGGAAAAGGTTTCACAATGGTGAGGCCTTTGCAAAAGCGTATTATCAGCTCCAGTTTGCTGTGGTGTGTTGATGGAATGTTCATGTTTTGTTCCAGGTGGTGGAGGCCTGTGTTCCACAGAGTTCCTGTTCAAAACTCCTTTTATAAAAGCATCAATTATTTGTAATAACTTCTGCCTGTAGTCTAATGTGGATTTTTGTCATATGAGGGCTCCAGTAACTCTTAACTTATCAAGCTCTCACGCATAAGGTCAATATAGTTGTATCATTATAATTTTATGGGGGAAAAAAGAAAAGGTGTAGTTGTCCAGTACTTGCAAAAACACACTTGTTTACTATTATTTCCATGTTATGTTTAGATGAGCACAAAGCCAAAGAAAGGAAAGGGGAGATGGCAAGTGGATGGCGAGGTTGAGGGCTTTAGCCGGCTCTGGAGTTTGGTCTTCTGGAGGAGGAAATAGATCATCCCGAAGGCAGAAGTGGTACGACCTCTATCAGAAGGTAAAGCAAAGTTACCTGTATCTCATAATGCAGTATGTAGTATGCAGGTCACCTAACAACGGTGCAGACAATATATGTTTTAGATTGAGAGATGCCCCATGCAGGCCCATGGACAGACCACCCTCTTTGGAGGGACCATGCAACCGTGGATTCCACACCAGTAAGATGACCTATTTGAAAATGACATTTAATGTTGCATCACACATCTGTTAAAATGCTGTTTCACTACATCTTCTGCCCTTCTGCTGTTGTTTCAGCAGCCTGCCACTGCCGCTTCCACTCAGTCTTCTGCCGCACCTCCGCGGTCTGAAGCTTCAGGCACGGCTCCTGAACCACGGACATTCCTGAGGCCCCCTCCTAGTTTGTCAATGGTGAATGTTCTATCTGTAATTAATGATTACTTATTTATTTGTTTGGTAGGATCTACTTCAGAATGGCTCATGCAGA
>CM074284.1:30906031-31026031 GCA_037194245.1 Opsariichthys bidens
ACGGCAAGCTTTTCTGGGTGTCATTGAAATCGGTCTTCATGTTGCCATCTCTCCTCACCCGTCCTTAAGCCCCCTGTTTTGTGCATGGCACGTCCTTTACGTGCACTGGGTTTTTGAGTGATTTGCCTCTGAAATCGAATCACTCCTATTTAGTTTCTTCTTTTTGTGTGTAATCTGTAGCCATGTTGCTTCAGGGAGAATATGGTGCTGGTGTATTTTCTAATCTCTAGGTGTCTAATCGTCTAAGAAGGAAACGCGATGCATGGGAGGATCTTTTTTCCTCTCGCCAATGCTACTCATGCTACTCACACATGATTTTTCGTACGGTTAAATTGCCACTGGTAGCCTGGATAGCTCAGTCAGTAGAGCATCAGACTTTTAATCTTGAGGCTCCAGGGTTCAAGTCCCAGTTCGGACAATTGAGATTGTTTTAGTGTAGGGGTAAATGTTTTTTTTGAGTTTTTGCTGATCTACCCTGTCCTCGGACAGCGAATCCAAGCGGTATGCCCGCGAGTGTAGTCGTGGCCGAGTGGTTAAGGCGATGGACTAAGTTTTTGCTTTTTTGCCGTAGATTATTGTCCTTTAATTACTATTATTGTTGTAACATGCTGCATTCTCATGCTGCAACCACTCGGCCATGACTACACTCTGTACGGCGCGGGCATACCGCTTGGATTCGCTGTCCGAGGCCAGGGTAGATCAGCAAAAACTCAAAAGCAAAACTTACCCCTACACAAAAACATTCTCATTTGCCCGAACAGGGACTTGAACCCTGGACCCTCAGATTAAAAGTGTCAATGCAGGTCGCTCAAAAACATTGTTGATTATCAAGTCAAGTGTCTCCAACTAAGAAAGCCAAAGGCAACAGTGGCAAGGAACCAAAACTCCAACAGGTGATAAAAATGGAGAAGAGAAACCAGGCTCAGTCGGAGGGTCAGTTCTCCTCTGACCAACAGCGAGCAGTGCTTGATTGATTCAGGCAGAGTTACAGGTCATGAATCTGATTTGTCAAAATATTTAATCCAGTTCCATCTAGTTGAAGATCGTATTCATCACGCCGGTATGGGACGGTTTGTTGGGGATCTGTGCCACCGGCTGTCGTGTCGGTAAAGCCTTCACAAGCCTTCATTAAAATGACCATGAGCCCAAAACCTTGAAGCCAAACAATTTCCTTAAGAACCAAATTAAATAACAGGATTTGAGAGTTTATTTTAAGGTTTATTTGTAACAGTTGCAAGTTTAAGTTTAATAAAAGCTTGTATTAAACGGGTTCACATGAGTTTTCTTTTACTATATTGTATCTGAATGTCTCGTCAGAAATATCAACTGGCCGTATCAGATTTACTGTAACAGGAACTAGTTTTTGTATCGAGAGAAACACGCTTGCCAATAGGGGTGTGTGATATTGACAAATGATTTCTCGATATTTTCTACTATTTTTCTGATAACGATATTTTGCATCATTCAAAAATGTTTTATTTGTCAGTAATTGGTAATTGGTGACAGTAGTGTTTGTTATATCTTTCCATCTGTCGCTTTTCCTGTCGTAAGGAAAAATGATTCGGCCATATTTGTTGTGTGTGTTTTTGACTTTGCTCGGTCTGCAGCAGATGCGCCGTGTTCAGATGACTCCTGAAACTTTTCATAATCTTCATATTAGGGCAAAGCCTGCGATTATTTAATGCGCAGCTTGTCAGAGCTGTTCTGCTCTGTGATCAGTAGTAAATCCTTCTCCATCTGACAGCCAGAGGGCGCTCTTGAGCAGGAACTCAAAATATTCCCTGCAGCAGAAGAACATAACACGCGTCATATCGCTGTAGAATCAACATCAGATTGAAACGCTTTGATTGATTAAACATGACTAATAAACACACTGTGTTTATGGGGGTAGTGTGTAGGGGGTAGTCGTGGCCTAATGGTGAGGGAGTTGGGCTTGTAATCAGAAGGTTGCGGATTCGATTCCCACGCCGGCAGTAATTGAAGGTGGGAATTGTGAATAAACAACACTCTCTCCACCTTCAATACCATGACTAAAGTGCCCTTGAGCAAGGCACCTAACCCCCAATTGCTCCCTGGGTGCTGTCGCAATAGCTGCCCACTGCTCCGGGTGTATGTGTGTGTTCACTACTCACTGCTGTGTGTGTGCACTTGGGATGGGTTAAATGCAGAGCACCAATTTCGAGTATGGGTCACCATACTTGACAACACGTCACGACTTTCACTTTTTCACTTTTTTCACACGACTGCCTTATTCTGTGTAAGAAATCACATCCCCTCACAGAAGCTCAACTGTCGTTATGAAGTGAGTTTGGAGTAAAAACGTTATTAAATGTTGCTTTTTGTTGGACAAGATGTTAATAAATGCTTCTCATGTCTGGAAAGATGTTTTATACGCATTGCTTTTTCAAATGTACATTATAAGCGACTGAAACTCGCAGTGCTTTAGATGGATCAGCATTTGGAGTCGTACTTCACTGAAAGCTTCTTCACAGTTTCTTCACTCATTTGAACTTCTGTCAAACACACTCTGAACACACAGCCATAGTACTTAGTATATACTTATTCAGCTTGAGAAGGAGCTGATTCTCAAAGTTTTTTGAGTCCATTCTCGCCTTTCTGGGACTAAAAATAAGCCCTGCCGTGCTGAAAAGCGTGGTCAGCCTGACTATTTCCCAGCATTTATGACATGTGAATCCCTCATCGCTGACAGAGAACGCTATACTCTGCATGTGACAGGCAGTGCAAGTAACAATGAAAGGAGACGACGACATAGCTTACCGTTGAAGGGGTGTATTCTGGAATCCACTACCGCTTCAATATATATATTTTGAGTGATTTATCATGAAGTTATTACAGTTTTTTACAGACGCTAGGACACATTTCTCAATACTTAGGTCACTTTTGCAAAACTCTTCACACAGTGAGCACAACAGAAGTCTATGTGGGCTAAACTGAGGATCAATTAGCATTGCTTTGGCACAAAATGCATTCAATGACTACATCTCTCAAATTTCATGAATTCTTTTCTCACTCAGACAAAACTCTTTGTATGAACAGCCAATGTGCACATTTCAAAACTGTTAAACTTATGTTCAAAACAATAACATAATACAAAACTGAATAAGACAGCAATTTGCTACATTCCTACAGTAATTTCGTTATATATTGTAAATTATTTATTTATTTTATTCATAATTGTATGGGACAATGTGGCATTTCGCCATTCCTGTGCAGTCACCGAGTGGTTTGCAGCTCATCCCAGAATGGAGTCACTTCTTCTCCCACCTTCCTCTCCATTCCTCAACCCCATAGAGGAATTCTTTTCCTCGTGGAGGTGGAAGGTTCATGACCACCATCCACATGATCAAATGTCCCTCCTGGATGCAAATATTGCTGGATGCCTGGACACATCAGCAGAAGATTCTTTCCTAGCTGTATTGCCCTGGATGACATGAGACGTGATGAACATGTGGCCAAACGGAGAAGACCGAGTAGATTAGCATTACTATTGTATCTGTATCACTCAGTGTTCTGTACAGGTGCATTATGGGTATTGGTGGACAACTGCGACTCTGCTTGAGACCTGCAGACGCCTTGTCCTGACTTAACAGGACGTCCTGTCCGTGAGTTCAGGGTCCGATCGTCAGCGTCATGATGATGGCGATATGATTCTGACTATCTCTCCATGTGTGGAAAATGACCAGTTTTGTCTAGTTTTCTTAACCAATCAGAATCTTAGTAATGACGTTTAAAGACTCTTTAGTGGACTCTGTTAGAGTATAATTGTTGTGGAAATGTGAAGGTATGAAGAAAGAGAGAGAGCGGCCTACGAACTCCTTGTGAGACTTGAAGCTGCTTCTGCTGATGAAACCGCAAACTATTCTTCAGTAAAATTTTCTTCAATTTATTTTTTTAAACTGTGTCTCCGGGTCTTCATTTATCATATCTGGTCTTTCGGGTCTTTAACTGTAAAATCCCCTACACCGTGTTCGTAGACTGATCTGACTCACCACAGATGTTTGATGAACTTGTAGAAAAAGGAGAGCGCGTCAGAATTGATGGTGAACACGGACAACAAGTTTACAAACTAGCATAATGCTAACGTGTTGTGATAGCGATTTAGAAGAAAAGATTAAAAGCTTGTAACGTCAGATTCATGTGGTAGGCAAAAGTGAAACAAGCAGAGAGCCTGTTACATCTATTATTTTGCTGCTTTGATAAAATATAATTTGTCATTTACCTTAGATCAACCTGGGTCAAAATCCATTATTTTACACTGAAAGTGTTCCCGTTGACTGTTGTTGGTATACTCCGCTGAAAGATGAAGAATGATAAACTTGTATAAGTGGTACCCTAGAGAAAACAGCAATGGGAATAACATAATGTGCTTTCGCTGAATCACAATACTTGTCCCATATTCAGCACTGAATCTCATGGAAAAACACACACACACACACACACACACACACACAAGGCCCTGCCCATTGCCATTGAAAGAGGGAAGGTGTTGCCTTTATGACCAGAACTATTCAAGTTAACATCTTCCTGTAAGACCACAGTTAAGAGACATCAGCAGACATGAAGGGTGAGTCTGAGTTTAAATTACGCTAAATTACATTTGAAATCCTTCGTCTGTGTATACAATTGCATATAACTATGTACAGGATTGCCTGGATGTATATAACTTTCTTTTACATGTTTTAGCCCTTGTAATCTTAAGCCTCTTGGGATGTGCACTTGCACAAGACAGAATTTTTTCATGGAATAGTCCGGGAGAACCCAGTGATGTTGACCCCAATGAGAATGGTGACTTAAAAAAAACATACAAATAAAATTGTCACATAATAACCTTAAACAACAACTCAGGGATCGGGGAGTGAGCTTATAAAGCTTGTGTCTTTGCCTCTGAAGTGTGTCTGACTGACGTGGCGTCCTGCGGATGCTGCCTGATGCAGAAGCAGATGTGGAAGATGGAGACGTTTTTCAACATGAGCTTAAACGAGCTAGAACGGGGACTGGAGAGAGCGCACGCAGTGCTAAACAATATCCGTGGTGAGACAGCCTCTTGTCTTGACCTTGTTTGGCTATTTAAACCTCACTTTAGCTTGAACTGTTGCATTCACTTCATTCAAACGTCCATATACATTTGAACTAAATTTAAGTTTGAAAATCGCCTGCTAACGTTTATTATTAGAAGAATTCTTAATGAAGCTGACAGCTGTGGAATCATAATCAAATTGCAATTATTCTTATTTCTTCCATTCATTTGCATTTTGAATTGTGATTGTTTGTTTCAACAATTTAAAACTGCTTTCAACAGAGAACAAAGCGGATGTGTTAATTCAGACAACAGAAAACATGACGCATATGAATTGTCATGACAATGTAGATTAAGGGTGTGTTCACACTTGTAGTTCTGTTCATCAAAAAAGAAAATACATTTAGTCCTATTTCGCTTAGCATTCACACTGTCTTTTTTAACACCAAGCCTAAAGATAATTTACGCTGGGCCAAATATGTTCACTGTATGTGTGTATGATGGTATATGATAGACCTGACAACTCGTAAAGAGCATGTAAATTGAAAAGACCCATCTTTTCAGGGCTCTTGGTCCTCTTTTTGGTGAGCACCAGGGCTCAGAAGGCTGCGTTGAACTGCAAATGAACTGCACTAACAGTTAAGTCGTGATGTATTGTCAAGTATTGTGACCCATACTTGAAATTGGTACTCTGCATTTAACCCATCCAAGTACACACACACACACACCCGGAGCAGCTATTGCTCCAGCACCCGGGGAGCAATTAGGGGTTAGGTGTCTTTAGTCATGGTATCAAAGGTGGAGAGAATGTTGTTCATTCACAATCCCCACCTTCCATTCCTGCCGGCGTGGGAATCGAACCAGCAACCTTCAGGATACAAGCTCAACTACCCCATAAGCAAGTACACCAGAGTTCGTTTTAATCGAAACGAACCTGTCAAGTGTGAACACACCATTAATTACCTCCAAACCAAAGCCTAAAACATGAACCTATCTGAAACTTCAGCACGGTTCTCCTCTCTTCTTCACACTGTTATATCCTCCTGAAAGTGCAATTGTTTCTAAGTTAATAATCGTTTCCCTCTTCTTATGTTTGTACAGCCAGTCGGAGTGCCTTCTCCGTGGCTCTTACTGACACACGCCTGTGTGTCGGCCCAAATCGAGAAGACTCTGTTGTGAAGTATGGCAGTGTGTTCATTAACTTGGGAGATGGCTACAGCACTAACACCGGGGTCTTTGTCGCTCCACGTTCGGGTGTCTACAGCCTGGCATTGACTGTTTATAGCGATGCTGGTGCCGCTGGAGCCGCTTTAGCTGCTTGTGCTCGACTCCGGCTGAACGGACGCACACTTGCGTCACCAAGTGAGAAGAACAATCAGGACCAGGAGGACAGCGTCAGCGCTCTGCTGGCAGTGCAGCTGCGTGCCGGGGACAGGGTGGATGTCGCTCTTCCAGCCGGTTGCGTTCTGTGTGACGACAACAACCACTACAACACTTTCACTGGGTTCCTGCTCTATTCAACCGATTAATGTGGAGAGAACTCCAAATGACATACTACACAGTGTATACTCAATATAATAAAATACAATACGAAATGTGCAACAATTACTTGAAGTTGATCTTGTTGTATGCTACTTCAGTTGTGCACGAACGGTATATTGTGATTTCAAACACGTTTTCCCTGTCCTCTTAACAAATGTAATGTTTCTCGCTCTGTATGTTCATTCAAGCTATGCTAACAGCTGAAAAACAAAATATGAGAATGGAATAATATTCTCTTACTCCGAAAGCAACGCTCATTGATTCATAGTTGAATTCACATCTCATTGATTTAGTTCTCAAAGTAAACCAGAACATATGAGAACACACACATTCCCTTGATCAAAACTGATCATGTAGGCATAGAAGTTGTTAGTCATTAAATTAAAACACCAATGCAGAACTTTTACAAGTATCCATAAAACAGTTTTATTTAGGCTTGATTTTCTTTCATATTCTTGTTATATACACCGTCTGCTAGGATAGGATCATTTCAGATGGTTTATCCAAGACTGAGACATTTATCTTGAAAAACTTCACATCAACATATTAGCATACTAACATACTTTTGTCCAATCTGTCGTCACATTTTCAAACCTCTAAACACATTTTGTTTTTGTGACCATACCATTAACACAATTCATTTTTTTTTTTTCACACAAAATGCAGCCAATTACTGCAATACGTTTCTAAAAGGCTTAAATTTTCTTTTCATGCAAGCTTACTCCATACCAAAATCATGGATCTTTCTCATCTTATTTACTAATGCTGAAACACAGCAAGTCAGAAATGAAGACCTAATGTTCCAATATTTAAATATAAAACCTCTACTTCTGCAATAACAGCAGCTCAAAGTATTGAAAAATATAAAACAAATACTGAAACAATCGATAAGCATTTTTAATTAGAATTTTATCCCACGATTATGACTTTTTTCTCTCAATTCCTAGTTTATTTCTAATTATTCTGTGGCAGAAAATAAGCTTCCATAACCAAAGATCATGTATGTTGGATTTGTTGTTGATCAATGGCAGCAATTTCATGTTTTCATTTCAGTAAAAGCTTCATACTACAATGATTTTACTACAACGATTCCACTACCACCGCTACATGTGCAGAATATGTGGTCTGTGTAGGGCACTACCAATGGGACACCACCCCACCCTCTATGGGTACCATCAACACACACACACACACACACACACACACAAAGAGAGAGAGATTTCAACCAAAGTTAACTGAACTTCTGCACAAGAGACGCATCTGACCAGCAATTCTGCTACTTTACCTTCTAAAGCAGTGACTCGTTCACTTTTAGATGGTGTTTTGCCTAGAATGCACACATTCACACGCAACCAAAAATGAAGTATTTTTACTGCAGTAAAAAGAAACTGAATTATCAAAACAATGGATTTCATATTTTCTGCAGGTAGAACTGAAACACAAGTAATGCAGTTTGACAGAACGTCTCTGTTTTGAGTCAGGTTTGATGTGTTTTGATAGAGGTAGTAAATGTAGAAAAAGGTTTTTAGCATTTTGAAATCCCTTATGAAAAATAAGGTTATTCAAGTGTGCTATTAGTATAATTCGTTTAAACTAAACATAAGAAAGCATTCTTTCGGTCTACGTTTTACATACTTCTCAGAAATATACTTAAAATTGCACTCAAGTATACTTGACTTATACTAACAGAAAGTCTAACTATATTCAGCCTAATCTTTTGATTGAGATATACTTAAAAGTACAATTAAGTATTCAAATTATACTTGTCTTGCAGTCGTGTCTGATCTTTTGATTGAGTAGCCTTTTTTTTTTTACATAGTTTTACATATAGTCTTATAAACTGACATTGTTTGAAAATATTGATTTATAAAGAAAACAGATATGTTCCTAATTCTGTGTGTCATAATTTTTGTTTTGGCCAGTCTACTTCAAATCTACTTTACTCTTTCATTGACTGAATCGTCCAACGATCCATGTTTTCAGTGTTGTACAGGAGGGGGCGCTGTTACTGAAACAGTACAGAAACTCTGCATCAAAACACAGGAAAAGAAGAAACTTAAACAAACGATTGATCACGCAAATGTAAAATAACGCCATAATCAAATTTTAAACAGCATGTAAATCACAGCTGACTAACGTTACCGAATGAAATGATGAACGATGAAGAGGAAACGACTGTGATTCTCTGAGGTGTCGATGGACTCGATCTACTCCATCTGTGTTTGATCATCTGAAGGCGTAGTCTTCGACAAAAATGCCATTTTCTCAACTTTTTGTTTAAAATTTTGCCTTTCTTTATGAAACTTACCCACATTCAAGTGTTGATAAAAAAATTATGCATGAGGCTATAATAATTAGTTTATTTAATTAGTTAAAGTACATTTAAATGTATAGTTCAAGTATAAAACAAAAATTAATACCTAAATTGGAACATAGTCGTATACTGAAAGTGCATAAATGATATATAAATAGTAAACTGTAAGTGGGATGTTATGTTCACTTAAAGAAAATTTACAAGTATACTTGTAATATAAAACTACCAAACTAGTTTACAGAACAAACACTAAAAATTACTTACAAGTTTACTACTAGTACACACTGATTAAGTATAGGTAAACCTCATAAAATGAACTTAAAGTATATTTTTTGTAAGGGATGTAGAGTTTGTATTTATATGGTTTTGGGTAGAAAATTAACTTGCTAGTTGCGTGATGAGTGTTGCTGTTTAGATAAAGTACTTTATGTATTGGTAAACACGTCTGAATAGGATGTCTCCGTCATAAATGTTTTGAGAAGTACAGAAATATATGGTTCAGGTCACTCAAACCAAAATGGAAATCGAAGAGTCCTTATATGGTCATGGGTGGAGTCTGGAGTCATCTAGTGGACAAGTTTGGTACTGCACACAAAACATATTACTGAAAGTTTATTTAAATTTGCCACAGAACTTGTTGAAATATTTAGCTTTGATTTTTGTGAAGTTTTAGTTGAACATGTTTTGTAAAATACATATTTTATAGAAAATATAAAAATGTATATTCTGTTTTCATAAACTTAAACTTCTATAATTTTACTTCTACAACAACTTCTTTTACTTCTTCAATAATCTGTGAAGTGTTCCCTTTAAACTGAAATTTGTGCTCTGACGTATTCAAGGTTTTAATAATTTAAGTTGGAAAAGTCATTTTCATATCTGCTCAAAAAGTGGCACAGACAGTGAAGAGGTAAAACAACTTTATATTTTCACAAACTCTGAGAATCAGAAGTAGTTGAAGTCAGTGTTTTGTAGTTGTTTGTGAACGGCCGTCTCTACGGGTCAAACTGACCCACCAACAGTACGAACGTATGACATTTCTGTGTGTCAAGAATAACAACACGTTTAATTTACAATTGAACCTCTAACATTTAATTGATGCATTTCAAGATGAGTAAGCTATTGAAATAAGTGACACAAAAGAGTTTTTGAAAACTTTTTTAATGACTACTTGACTTTTCTGAAGATATTATTTTTCTCTGCTTCATTCTAACAGAGGAAGGAGTGAGTGGATGACGGTGGCTCTCAGCTCCTGGAGAACATGGTTCAGATGTCTTCCGTATCTGACACCCATTTCCAGTCCTCGGAGTCCACTGACAAGCTGGGGATGGGAATTAGAATTAGAGAAATGAGCAGAAGCAGCTTCTTCAGGAAACACTGGGGTACAGTTTATTACTTATGTGTCTTCCCTCATTAATAAAGCATGGTATCATTTCAATAGGGTCTGAGATTTCTGATGAGAAGTCGAGAAATTCATGAGACTTTCAACACCCCAACAAACTGCTGTGTGGATTGGATCTTCTGGAACCAAACCTATTGAAGAAATCAGTAGAGAACATTCCAGACTCACTTTAAGGATGATCAGTATAGGGAATGGCAATTATATTGAAAAAATGGTTTTGAATTTCAAGTGCAGATGAAATTAGGTCCATACACACGTAATGGTGAAGTAGCCATTAAAACCCTTCCTGCAACATCATCGTCATGTCTCACAAATGGAAAAATGGTGTGTCCAACATCAGCTGAATTGACATTTAGCCTGTGAGTAAAACACTGCAAACTGAGCTTTACACTGCTGGTGTACACATGGACCCGCTTCTCCTTTCCTTCAGAGGTTCTGCTTGTTAAAGCATTAGTTCACCCAAAAATTAAAATTCTGTCAATTACTCACCCTCACCACTCCAAACCCGTAAGACATTTCCCCAACTCTCCCATATTTATCTGTAAGATATTTCCCTAGACTTGTTTGGTCAAAATAGTGATTTATTTGACACATATGTTTAGGCCACTAAGCATTGGTTCAGAGAATAGAAAAAACCCTGTGTTTCTGTTATAAATGAATCCACTGCTATCCATGCCCGGAATAGACCAACCTCCAAGTCTTCCTTAAAAATGTGTTTAACAGATCAGCCTGTCCACGCTGATGCGAGATAACACTTGATTCTAGAGATTCACTGTGAAACTCCTCAGGACATCACTCCCGTAAGATGCTATGTTTATTCTTGCCTTTTTGAGCTTCTCTTTAAAATTCAATTCCAGTTCTACCCTCACGATCTTCACATGATTTGGACTGAGACCATTTTTTTTCAAGCAAAAGTGATCAGACAAAACGTGGACACTTCCCTTTTACTGTATATGATTTAGACATGCAAAACATCCACATTTTCACATCATGAAAAACTAGGATATTTATCCAAGATGGGAGCCATGGGATGCCTAACGTGAGACACCTATCCGACACACCGGCCTCGAGTCCCACGGAGCAGCTCCGGAAGGATAAAAGAGAGAGGACCAGACATGGGACTTTATTATGTTTGTGAGCCAGAGAGGAGGCTACAGCTTCCTTTTGATTTCTTTTTGTCACATGGAAGAATCACTTTTAGCCTTTTATCTCTGCGTGGCACACACACAAATAGAGTTTCATTTTACACAGCTTCAATGGCCCTCCCACACTTTAAAAGAAGTGATTATTTGCAAATAGATCACTTTAATCTAACATAACAATCCCAGGAAAACTGTGCTCACGCTTTGGGACCACAGTCAAACACAGGAACATTTAGGACAACACAGTGAACAATGACCGTCTCTAGATTCACATCTTTCTCTAGTCTACACCCTTTTCTGAGAATTGGGCAACCAGATCCTCCACCCATCTCTACATCATTTATTGCATTAATAGACAAACCGTCACACAGCAGCTGGAGCGATATCAGTATCTGTAGTCCATGAGGAGTTGAAAGAGACAACAAGAGTCCTGGTAAGATATCAGTAACCAAATCACCTTTTCATCTTTCATTCAAGAGGAACAAATGAAAGGCATCGTGGTGTCCCACATTCTTCCTTTATCAGATGCTTCAGAGGCCGGTGAGCACTTCACCCGCTGCATAAAGCTGCAAAGAGCAACATTCTCCCTCATAACTGAGTCAGTTCTTCTGCACCTGATCTGTTGTCTTCATCACAGTGAGTATTCAAATACATTACATTTAAAAGATGTTAAAAGTGGGCAGAATACTCGTTTTTTACATACAACTTTGCAGTATACTACACACACCTGATTACAGGCAAATCAGCAGAATATCCATCAATTCAAATTCAAATCATCTCTCTTGTTTCTAGTTAGACACATTAGTAACTAATTACTACCGTTATTAGTTTTATATTAATAATTCACAAACGTCTGGTGTATGTTTGGGTGTATTTATCCTGCTTTTGTTTGCTGCGGTTATCCTTAGCTGGTTTTTTAATGACATGTTTTAGCTTCTTTGAGTTTGTTTTTGTTCCAGCATGAAATTGAATCCAGAGTCGATTGATTCTTCAAAGCTATCAGACATCTCTCTGTTTCTTCATTTCTTCTATATTCTCCCTCACTGGCTCATAAATGTACACTGTAATAAGGGCTCTATAAAATCTATAAAGCTGAAAAAAATTGAGTGCCTTTGGTGATAATACTTCTATCTTTCATTTTTAATTTAATACAAATTATTCTGTCGGCTTAAGAATTTATTAAAAATGGGATTGGCACGAAAATACACATAAAACGTAAATTTTTTTTTTTTTTTTTTTTTTTTTTTTTTTACAAAACTTTGGTTTTTGGCTTTCTATTGATGCAATATAATGACTCTGAGCTGTCTGCAGTTTCCCAGTGAATTACATTATCGGCAGTTTAGTGTGAAGTGAGTAATTTACACCAAAACGAAATACATCAATGCTTTCATGTCCTTTGTCTTACATTTCATAATAATTCAGACAAGCTCAATACTGTCTCGTTTTCCGTGAGTTTATTTTCATGAATTGGAACGTGTACAAAGGATTGTGGGTGAATGAAGGTCGTGCAGGATACATCCATGCATCCTTCAAATTCAGCTGGACTAAGGACGTGAAACGAAGGCTGCCTTTCGAGGATCCTTCCGACTGAGATGGCCCTCAGCGACGTTTGAAGAGTGGCAGCCGAGAAATACAGCCCTCCGTTTGAGAAGCTCTCATAGACTCTTCTGTCTTGTAATGTCTCTCCTGGCCACTGGGTGTCTCCATCTGCTGTAGGACTCGTTGAGTTGCTGCTCATTAGTTTATTAGCTCTACCTGTGTTTTGGCCTGTAAGTGTGCTCCTTTCATTCAGTTTTTTCGGCAGCTAGATATTTTAGTTAATAAAGTTTTAAATGTGGATATTTTACTTACAAAAACCCATCGCTTCCTGGAGTCGTATGTATTATTTTTATTATGGATGGATGCATTTTAATTTTTGCTGGCCTTCAAAATGTCACTTCCATTATAAAGCTTGGATATTTTTAAATATATCTCTGATTGTGTTCACGTGAGGGTAGATAGTCATATACACCTAAGATGGGGAATAGTAATAATGAGATCATTTTCATTTTCGGGTGAATGATCCCTTTTAAGGGATTTTGCATTTGTATAACGATGGCAGCAAATCAATGACGTCAAAGCTGTAATGTGATTGGTCAACACATGAGATCCAAGCTGACCGTAAGCTTTCTCCAAGCCGGAAGACAGAGAACTCCACCAGGATGTGTCCTGCATGACAGACCTGGCTGGAGCATGATAGTTATTCTTCATTTTTAAGTTTCTTTATTTTATGTTTTCATTCACATATCACAGGTTTAAATTATTTGAAAAAGTATTTGTTTAATTACTTGTATATATAGGCCTATATACATTGTTTTCAAAGAACATGTAAACATTTGTGTTTTGAGCGCAGCCGTGGGGACTCTGAGGATGAAGACACCTCCGTGTGTTCTGATGATTCTCTGTCTCTGCTCGAGCGCAGCCGCCACCTCCACCTTTGACCTCCTGCGTGAAACTGCTGGTGAATCATTTGATTATGTTTTTCAGGTTTATATAAATTATAAAATCTTTGTCTCATTTGTTACTTTTTCCCCCAATATGATCCTCTCAGTGAGTTGGACGGGAGCGCTGCCCTGCGGCGGATGGGACTGTGAGTGTGCGTTCAGGAGACAGCAGGGATGTTGTTGTGTTGCGAAGCCCCTGTTTGAGCTGGAGGAGACCACCTTCATACGTCTGGTTGGATTATGGGAAGGATTGTCTCGCCTGAACAGCCAGTTGGAGGAAGTCACAGGTAGTCCTCACATTTACTCATCTAAGATAAAACATCATGCAAATTTTGGAGTTTTCTTTGCTCTCTGTCCCTTCTTCCAGCTGGATGTAAGATATCCTTCACTGCTGCAATGCTGCCGATGAGTGGATGTCTCGGGCCTTTCACCAGCAACGTGTCCATCTCTTACCAGTCCGTCTCACTCAATCAAGGGAATGGGTACAATCCTGCACTGGGTGAGCACTAAATACACCCTACAACAATAAAACGTCACATTTTAGGGCCTTGTCAAAAACTTAACGTCAAAAAAAAAAAAATGGCAGGCAGATTAAATATAGTTAAAGCAGGCAGTGCAACAGGTTAAAGCCAGTGGCGCAAGGGAGATGGAGGGGGAGCTCAAATCAGTCGTCAGTCTGGGAAAAGGCAGCCAATGCAAGAGGGAAAAACAAGTGCAGAATACATCAGGCAGGCATTTGTCCTGCCAGGCAAGAAGTGTGAATCCAGAGAAATGATATGCTACAGGATAACTGAGAGACACGACACGATACCACTTGACTTGAACTCGACTATAGAGAGGAAAACAGAAGAAAAAGCACACAGAATTTCTACAGACACCGACGCTCTCGTGACTGTTACGTGTGTGTGGACTCATTTCCCTTGTCTTCATAGGTTCTGTGTTTCTTTGATTTCTGTAATGAAAGGGCGAGTACGCGAATGAGACCCAAATGTAGGCTTTAATGAAGCACAGAGTGGTGTAACAGGAAGGGTCAAACAGCAGCAAACAGGGATGTCGGAGATGAGGCAGAATCATTAACAGTACACAGGCGGGAAGCTCGTAGGCAGGCGGCAGGCAAGCAGTAGTCCGGTAATCCAGAGCAGTAAATCCAGTGAGGTCGGCAGCGAACAATCAAACAACGGAACAGACAGGCGGGAAACAAGACACGGGAAAACGCTCAGAGATGACGGGGGTTAGCTAATCAAGACTTCGCACGGCTGTGTTTGTGCAATGTGCTTATATAAGGCTGTGATAATGTGCTGCAGCTGGCTGGGGTGATCAGTGATCATGCAAGGGCTTCTGGGAACTGTAGTGTGCTGAGTTCATGGTGGAGTGCCCTTTGCTGGTTATAGCGGGCACTTAGGCTGACGATCGTTACAGATTTCATTGGTTACTGGTTTTGAGTTTGTCATTAGTTCATTCCAGTCAGCTCTGTGTGGTTAATTAGTCTCGTTGCCCCTTGTGTTCATTTGTATTTAAGCCCTGTGTTTCTGTCAGTCACTTGTTGAGCGTGAACATTGTATTGTGGTATTGTGTATTATTATCCTTATTTCCAAGTGAAGTTAAATGTTCCTGACTTCCTTGCCGTGCGCTTCTTCCCTGGGCACGTACTATAACAGTGACATCTTTTTTTCAGATAATTCAACATATAATACATCCAAAATGAAGAATAATAATTCTCACAATAAGTATGACCACACAAAGACTTGACCCTGTTTCTTCACAGGAACATTCACGGCTCCTCACGCGGGGCTCTACTCCTTCTCCTTCTCGGCTTATTCTAAAGTCGGCGATGGAGGCGAGCGGCTCTACCAGAAGGTACAGCTGATGAAGAACGGTCAGCTGATTGCCTCGTCCTGGGAAGATAACCGCGAGGACTCGGAGGACAGCAGCACTCAGACTGTTCTTCTGCAGCTCAGACGTGGCTGTCAGGTCTACACCGAGCTGCTGTCAGGCAGACAGCTGTGTGGAGACACTCAGGGTCACAACAGCTTCAGCGGATACCTGATCTATCCATTCTCTGAGCCCTGAGAAAAATCCTGTGAGCACATACACAACAATCTTCACGTGTAAAAGCATGTTCATCTGGAATTCTTCATGTAAGATTTACAGAATTAACAAGACAGTGCATGACTTAATGAATAAAGGTTATCTTAATAGTTTTCTGTGACCTTCCAGTTTGACTTTTTATTTAAATATATTCTAGCTTTGATTTGTTTTTAATCAACATGTGTAAATATCAAACGTTTTATAAATATCAGTGTTTTTTAACAAATCTTTTGAACGAATAATTCAATGACAAAAAAATCACTTGTCACCATCTAGTGGAATAAGATGCAATTGATACAACTGTTATTTGACGCGGCAAGTTAGTTTCACACGGTAGTTTGCTCTGTTTTGATCGCTATCATTGACGTCAGTGTTTATATACTAACTGAACACTTAAATCTCAGTGCTTCTGTGATCATTTGAATATTTGTAACACATAAATAACTAATGTGTGGTTCAGAACTGCTCTCAGCGGTTGCTGTATGATTTTGTCAAAGGTTTCGCTCTTGAGCTGTTAATTTACATTGCATTTTGCTAAATCTGTGACAAATTAGTATTATAAGAATCTAGAAGGTTCCTCTCTCATACATCCAATCCAATGTCTTATGCTAATATCTTGCAAGAGTCGTAATAAAGTTCCCTCCGGAGGAACAACTCCTCATTGGCTCTGTCACCTCCAGAGGCTGTGACAGCTTCACACTTTAAACATCACTGATCACAGGATCGCCGTTTACTGAGAAACGCTGAGCTGAATCCTTGTCTTTGCATTCACCAAAGATCCTCTGACTCCAACTGCTTCTCTTTCATCAAGACAACATCAGCAAAGATCAACGGAGCCTCCACAAATTGCATCAGGACAGTTTAATTCAAATGAGCGAGACATGCAAGTATCACACTTAGTCTCATTTCAGGGTTTATTTCAACCTTTGAGAGTGAAATTCAAGTCCTTCACGCTTTATCCAGCACTTAAAAGCAATCAATATTATCCAATTTTAACGTTATTTTTAATGTGTTGATATGTAAATCTAAAGATGAAGGAAAACTAACATTTATAGGCAAACAAAACTTTTTAAAAAAAACACTGAAATGACCACTAGATGGCGGCAGAGGAGCACCTACTGATGCCCTAATGGAAAAGTCTCATGAAAAACAAAAACTTCTTCAAACTGTGACTGAACTACACTGAAAGCAAGAATGCACTTTTATTAAAATAATCACTGAAGCTGTTGGTCAGTTCAGTACGGTACATTTAATAAGAGTAGAATATTTACGTTTTTCCCTATTAAAATGTTTTTGCTTGTTCCTGTTATTAACCTAATTTTATCTGTATCTCAATTCAAGCTACAGTCAGATTTCGAATGAATAAACATGTATTAGTAACTGCACTTATTAATAGTAATATGATTAAATTATTTTTATGATTTAAAAAAACAGCGCCACCTTCTGTGGAACTTTTCCTTTACCACGTTTACCTCTCAAATGTTAGTCTGGAGCTCTGTATTATATTATATTATATTAGTGTGTGCACGCACGCGCTTCTCTGTGGTGTACACCATTTCATTCCCAGTACATCTTTCTGAACAATGCTTTCCTATCTTATATATACTACTGCTCATGCAGTCAGCAGTGTGTGTGTGTGTGTGTGTGTGTGTGTGTGTGTGTGTGTGTGTTTACAATTGACTGGATCATTGATGAGTGTCACAGATTCATCAGGGGGGTTTTCCAGAAAGCAGGTTATGTGACGTTTAAGAGCAAGTAAGCCAATACAGTCGTGGCCAAAAGTTTTGAGAATTACATAAATATTGGAAATTGGAAAAGTTGCTGCTTAAGTTTTTATAATAGCAATTTGCATATACTCCAGAATGTTATGAAGAGTGATCAGATGAATTGCATAGTCCTTCTTTGCCATGAAAATTAACTTAATGCTTCTCATCCAAGGGAGTGGGCTCACTCACAATTCTGCCCAAAAACACAGCCATGAATAAAGAATGGCACCAAAACATCTTCCAACAATCCAACAACAGTTTGGTGAAGAACGATGCATTTTCCAGCACGATGGAGCACCGTGCCATAAGGCAAAAGTGATCACTAAGTGGCTCGGGGACCAGAACGTTGACATTTTGGGTCCATGGACTGGAAACTCCCCAGATCTTCATCCCATTGAGAACTTGTGGTCAATCCTCAAGAGGCGGGTGGACAAACAAAAACCCACTAATTCTGACAAACTCCAAGAAGTGATCATGAAAGAATGGGTTGCTATCCGTCAGGATTTGGCCCAGAAGTGGATGGAGAGCATGCCCAGTCCAATTGCAGAGGTCCTGAAAAAGAACGGCCAACACTGCAAATACTGACTCTTTGCATAAATGTCATGTCATTGTCGATAAAAGCCTTTGAAACGTATGAAGTGCTTGTCATTATATTTCAGTACATCACAGAAACAACTGAAACAAAGATCTAAAAGCAGTTTAGCAGCAAACTTTGAGAAAACTTGGCCACGACTGTAACCTCAACTTTCAGTTCCAAAACGGAGGTCACCTTCAGTAGCCATAGCAACATAGAACACTCTGGAGCAGCTCATGATCCAGGGTTCGTTTACTTCAAAGGTGTTCAGCCGTACATTGATGAGGCTCCACTGACATGCACTGTGAGCTGTGAGGTCTTATACAGACAGCTGTATGGTGTTCCTAATCAAGCCCAACTCAAATGAAGGTGTAGAACCATCTCAAGGATGATCAGAAGAAACAGACAGCACCTGAGTTAAATATATGAGTGTCACAGCAAAGGGTCTGAATATTGAGGACCATGTGATATTTTTAATAAATCTGCAAAAATGTCAAGAATTCTGTGTTTTTCTGTCAATATGAGGTGCTGTGTGTACATTAATGAGGAAAAAATGAACTTAAATGATTTTAGCAAACGGCTGTGAAAAATTTAAGGGGGTCTGAATACGTTTTTATTATTAGTATTATTATTATAACATTTAAAAGCCATAATGATGATATTCAAAGTTTAATTGTTAGTTCTGCAGCACTTGTGATTCACAACATTCATTTGAAGACCAGGTTTGAGGTTTCTGTTCAGTGAACCAGAATCTGTCCCAGTTCATGACAGTTTGTGGTTTGAGGTGAGTTTGCATCCGTTCACATGATTCTGACCAATGTTTCAGTAAACAGAGTAATGGTTCTGATACCTCAAAACTCACATTACCCAAATCAGCAAAAGCACCACTGGCAAATTATAAAGGAAATATAAGGCAACCACAGACGCCGCATGATAAACTGCCTTTAACTGGATTGGATGTGCAATCTTCTGCAAAACGTGACTTATGTCAAGGCAGACATATAATCAGTTCCCCTTTCTAGAGAATTAAACCCATGACCGAAGTATGGATACGGTTTGGGCTGGAGAAACACCAGAGTTCTGTTCAGTTCAGAGCCAGGAACCTTTCTTTAGAGCTTTGTTCCGTTTTCTTTTTTTTTTTTATTGTAATAAGGTGTATTAAATAGTACATAGTTTAAATGGCATTTGGCTGTTGTTGATGAAATGAAAAGTGAAAATTCCTGATGAAAAATCCCACAAAAACCAGCATGAATTCCATGTTGGTTCATGCTGGTTTATGCTGGTCTAGAGCTGGTCTAGAGCTGAACCAGCAGACCAGGCAAGCAAAATAATCTCAAGCAAAACTGAGCTGGTGAAGATGATGATCAGCAAATCGGCTTTCTACCGATGAAACACTTATTTAATTGGATTTCATTTATAAAAAATGTACTTTATTCTTCTTAGTTTTAGAAAACAGACCAGAATGACATTTGTAATGTTTAATTAGGTGAAATAATTATAATGATCACTACTTACATAGTGTATGTTTTTACAGTTTAAAATAGAACAATTTCATTTATTTATATATCGCATTCAGTATTATATTCAGTAGTTTAATAGTATGATTAAAACTATTGCCTGTAAACTTTAATTTCATCTCATGAGCAAATTGGTTGAATTTGCATTCATTCTTGTCATTCTTGTTAATAATGTATTCTCTGCTGTTTATCCCAGAGGAACACAGATATTTTTGTCCTTCATCAGTGGCCATTAGTTTATTTTTATTTCATGTAAAGCACTTTGTACTTCAAGAGGAAACCAGCCATCGACAGAAACGCTCTATATTTAAAGCAAGTCCCTCCTCTTCTGCTCTTCAGAGTCACACACAGATCCATCAAACATTGCAGGTAAAATGTTTTATCAATGAACAATTCTGTTATTTTAGTCATTTTGGATACAATAATGGGGAAAAAATGTTTTGACATAATATTATCTCCCACATGAGTAATTGTTTTTGTGTCAGTTGTTGTTTGGAAACTAAAAACTCCTTTTAAATGTTTTGTGATTTGTTTGGACAAAGGCATCCTTGTCAAAAAGTTGTTTAGCAATGAGAAGAAGATCTATCATTTCTCCTCAACTTTGCTCACGTTTCTTATTGAACTTGAACAAGATTAATATGAACATGCTTATTACAGGTGAAACTTTCCTGAAAATGGAAACCGGCAAAGACATCTCAACCGACAAAACGACAGTTATCAGATTAAAGGTGTCAGAAGAAAATGTTATTTTTGTTGATGGACAGGAGACTGGGGGAAAAAATCACAATTCAGTTCTTAAAGGATTTTTGAAATTACAACCAAAAGCACTGGGGGTAATCCATTTACTTAATACCACATAACTTATAATTTTATTTAGTTTCTTCTAGATCACTGTATTCATTCACACCTGACCTATAACTGCCCTTTAGACTGTCCAGGTAATGATTGGAGTGATGGTCTTCTTTCTTGGTATTCTACTCACCACCAATGACTACAATTACCCTGCTATTCTTGTCTATGGTGGCATAACCTACTGGGAATCCTTCATTGTGAGTTTTATTTAATAGTTTTTGTTTTATTTTTGAATTTCCTGAATGAACTTTGAACTTTCCTGTGTTTCTCTCTCAGTATATCAGTGCTGGAGCTCTGTCTGTCGCTGCACAGAATAAACTTCATCCTTCTGTGGTATATACTGTACATCTCACTTAATAACGCGTCATTTATCACAATGTTTCTAATGTAGGCCTATTTCCACACTATTATCACCTCAGGTGGTCAAACATGTACCAGAGGTTAAGATATCATCTGTTAGCGAAGACTCATTGTCACATTATAGCTTTAGACCTGTTGTAAAAGGACCAAGAAAACTGGACCTGTGATCAATATTTGTAACTTAATACATATATACTTATCCAGGCCTGGGTATGTTACTTTTAAAATGTATTTCACCACAGATTACAAAATACATGCTTTAAAAAGTCATTTGTAACGTATTTCGTTTCATTACTCAAGTTTAGTAACTAAATCTAAATACTTTAGAATACTTTGGAACACTAATAAGTGTGGAACAAACACAAAAAAGGTCATTGCAAGTTTTTATCTCACAATTCTGACTTTCTCCCTCAGAATTGAGTGATATAAAGTTGCAATTGTGAGTTATAAAGTCAGAATTATGAGATATAAACTCACAATATTGAGAAAAGTCAGATGCTTTTATCCAAAGCGACTTACAATTGAGGAAAACAATAAGCGATTCTTCATGAATTGGCAAATAGCACAGGAAGTGCTCACAATACAAGTTTCATACATTGCTCAGTACCATAAGCTAGAGTAGGAAAGGAAAAGGGAAGGAAAGGGTTTTCTTATGAGGGGATCAAGTGTTCACGGAAGAGATGAGTTTTCAGCTGTCTCTTGATTATTGCCAGGGATTCTGCGTTCTGATGAAAGTAGGGAGATCATTCCACCAGCAGGGAGCAGTGAAGGAGAATGTTCTGGAGAGTGATTTTGTGCCTCTCTGTGACGGCACCACAAGCCTTCGCTCCTTTAGTGATCGCAGGCTTCTGGTGGGGACGTAGCGTTGTAGCAGTGTGTGGAGGTAGGAGGAGCAGAGCCTGTGGTGGATCTGTAAGCAAGCATCAGCGCTTTGAACTTGATGCGAGCAGCGAGGGGTAGCCAGTGCAGAGAGATGAAGAGGGGCGTGACGTGGGCTCTCTTAGGCTCGTTGAAGACAAGACGTGCAGCAGCGTTCTGGATCATTTGAAGAGGTTTGATGGCACTTGATGGCAGACCAGCCAGAAGAGCATTGCAGTAATCAAGCCTTGAAATGACCAGGGCCTGGACCAGCAGTTGTTTTGCATGCTCAGTCAGGAAGGGACGGATTTTCCTGATGTTGCGAAGTGCAAATCTGCATGACCGCGCCGTCTTTGAAATGTGGTCTCTGAAGGTCAGTTGGTCATCGAAGACAACTCCAAGATTTCTGGCCGACTTTGATGGGGTAATGGTGGTTGTACCAAGCTGTATGTTTCTGTCGTGTTGTAGAGTAGGAGTGGCAGGGAAGACTAAAAGCTCAGTCTTTGCCAGGTGGTGCTTCTTGCTTTGGCTGTGTTTGCTCATGCTGAATCGAGATATCCACCTTGGCGGTCCAGGAGCACCATCTCTGGCTGAATCTTGCAGTAATGTGAGATGTTGACAAAGTGCACTTTCTCAATGCTCCCATCTCACAAGGTAATCTCTTTTTTGACGCTGCCAGGGATTGCACAGCAGTTCCAGACAGTTCAGAAGCAGACATTAATGATTCTGTGGTCCGAAAGGTCTGCTTGTCACCAAGGACATCCTCCTGCAAGCAGGGTGTGCCGAGCCATCCGCAGGAAGGTGATGCATCTCATGCCCAGGCCACCGTTAATCCTATATGGTAAGGGAGGCGGCCCTGAGATAGGGGTCCCGGAGTTGCAGGGAAAGGGTCTTTCTCAGGAGCAGATGTTCAGAGCAGGGCCAGGTGGAGAATCTTTACTGCTGTTCTACCATTGGTCAAATGGCCAGTATTACCCAAATTCTCAAGAAAGAGCAGTTTCCTGACTCTCCAGTTATACAGGGTGTGGGCAGTGAGCGATCCTCTGCTTCCACCTTCCACCTGCCCCTGCTCTTTTGCCACAGGCAAGGAGTGTGCATTAGAGCTCATGCCTCCCTAGCCAGGTAAGTTCACCTGGGTTAGGCTCAAGCACCCTCATTGCCCCCACAGGTACATCTGTTGTCCCTTTAGTGCCACTCTTACGGGCCTTGGGAACCTCACTAGAGCTTTTCACCCTGTCCTGCTGGCCCATTCGGACGGTCAGACTCAGCTATGTGATTTAGTTTGCCAGGTGGTGCCCCAGGTTCAGTGTTATCCTGTTTGCCTCATGGCCTGGCGGATACCATCAGGGAGTTGGAGCACGGTACCTCTCTGGCAGACCTGCGGGCTTGGTGACACCCAACACATTTGCGAGATTTTACAACCTGGTGGACCTGGTGTCCTCCCATGTGCTAAAGATAGCTTCTGGGTCTCATTTGCTGCGCCATTTCCCTCCAAGGAGCGGATGTGAGCACTTATTCTGCTCCTCAGTTCAGTTCCCTCGATGGTGAACCCTGTGGAGTTCCTCCAGCATCTTGCAGCAGTCTTTAGGCCTGGTACTCGTGTGAATGCCCAGTCAGTCAGCTCTTGTACTGGGCTAGATGCCCATATGATGTGATTCCCTGCAGGTAATCCCATATGTGTATTGTCCATGGTACGGTTTCCCTGAAGGTGTACTCGTGTGTTTCCCGGGGCAGCTTTGCTCTACGCTGTGTCTGTGCCAGAGATCTCCCGAGTGTAGTATTGATCCACGGGTCAGTCCATATGTGTAGTTACAAATGTTACCTTCCTTCGGGCAGGGTGTGGTCTCCATTGCATTTGGTCATGGCTGAAAAACAAGAGAATTGAGTTCCGAAGCATTCTTCCCTGGGGATGAAACAGCAACTTCAACCTTTTTAATGATCTGTTCTTTGAGTAAAAATTACAGGTGCTGGTAATATAATTAGAATATCATCAAAAAGTTGATTTATTTCACTAATTCCATTCAAAAAGTGAAACTTGTATATTGTATTCATTCATTACACACAGACTGATATATTTCAAATGTTTATTTATTTTTTTGATGATTATAACTGACAACTAAGGAAAATCCCAAATTCAGTATCTCAGAAAATTAGAATATTACTTAAGACCAATACAAAGAAAGGATTTTTAGAAATCTTGGCCAACTGAACAGTATGAGCATGTCCAGCACTCAATACTCAGTTGGGGCTCCTTTTGCCTGAATTACTGCAGCGATGCGGCGTGGAGTCGGTCAGTCTGTGGCACTGCTCAGGTGTTATGAGAGCCCAGGCCTTCAGCTCTTCTGCATTGTTGGGTCTGACATATCGCATCTTCCTCTTCACAATAGCCCATAGATTTTCTGTGGAGTTAAGGTCAGGCGAGTTTGCGGGCCAATTATGAACAGGGATACCATGGTCCTTAAACCAGGTACTGGTTGCTTTGGCACTGTGTGCAGGTGCCAAATCCTGTTGGAAAATGAAATCTGCATCTCCATAAAATTGGTCAGCAGCAGGAAGCATGAAGTGCAGTAAAACTTCCTGGTATACGGCTGCGTTGACCTTGGACCTCAGAAAACACAGTGAACCAACACCAGCAGATGACATGGCACCCCAAACCATCACTGACTGTGGAAACTTTACACTGGACCTCAAGCAACATGCATTGTGTGCCTCTCCTCTCTTCCTCCAGACTCTGGGACCTGAGACGCTTCTGACGCCGTCTGTTGTTCAAGAGTGGCTTGACACGAGGAGTGCGACAGCTGAAACCCATGTCTTGCATACGGCAGTGCGTGGTGGCTCTTGAAGCACTGACTCCAGCTGCAGTCCACTCTTTGTGAATCTCCCCACATTTTTGAATGGGTTTTGTTTCACAATCCTCTCCAGGGTCCAGTTATCCCTATGGCTTGTACACTTTTTTCAACCACATCTTTTCCTTCCCTTTGCCTCTCTATTAATGTTCTTGGACACAGAGCTCTGTGAACAGCCGGCCTCTTTTGCAATGACCTTTTGTGTCTTGCCCTCCTTGTGCAAGGTGTCAATGGTCGTCTTTTGGACAGCTGTTAAGTCAGCAGTCTTCCCCATGATTGTGTGTCCTACAGAACTAGACTGAGAGACCATATAAAGGTCTTTGCAGGTGTTTTGCGTTCATTATCTGATTAGAGTATGGCACCAGGTGTCTTCAATATTGAACCTTTTCACAATATTCTAATTTTCTGAGATACTGAATTTGGGATTTTCCTTAGTTGTCAGTTATAATCATCAAAATTAAAAGAAATAAACATTTGAAATATGAATTAATGAATATAATATACAAGTTTCACTTTTTGAATGGAATTAGTGAAATAAATCAACTTTTTGTTGATATTCTAATTATATGACCAGCACCTGTACATATCCGCTCAGTGGTCTGACACTAGTACATTATGTCATTGTATAGGTCAAAGCCTCTCTTGGAATGAATGTGTTCAGTGCCATAACTGCAGGAGTCGCCATTGTTTTGATGACCATACAATTAGGAGTGATATCAATGATGGATCCAAGTTTATATGCTGAGGTATTGCAGTTCATGTTTTGTTTTCAGGTGTAATGTGTATTCATTTATTTTTAGTTTTTAATTGCTGTTATTTTCCTTTAAGGGACAAAATGAATGTGAAAATGAAATCAATAATTAAAATTCTGTCATCACTTACTTGCTGTCATATGACTTTTTTTGTTCCTTAGAACAGAAATGGAGAAATTCTGAAGACTGTTCGCTATTTAACATATAGTTACAGTGGCTGAGAAAAAGTGTCACGATTCCCCTGTCTCTGTCTTAAAGGACTTTTGTTTTGTTGTGCCTATGTTCAGTTCCTGTTTCCCTTGTCTCCATTTTTATCCTGTTAGTTTTCATAGTTACTCTATAGTTTCACATACATAGTTTCATAGTAATTTGTTACCCTATCAGCTAATCATCTGCACCTGTCTGTCATTAGACCCTTGTCATCTAGTATATGTAAACCCTCAGTCATCCTCTGTTCAGTGTCTTGTGTTAACCTTTATTTACGTTTGTCTGCATGGTTCCTAATGACTATTAAATGTGAGTTCATCATTCTTCTGCGTCATGAATCTTCGTTGTGGATTATCATGTCAAGCCAGCACGTGACAGCAAGACTTTTAAAAGGGCCATATAAGCAGTCCATATGTTCTGTGCAGTATATTCCAAGCCATACAATGTCTTTTATAGACAGTTATAGTTATTTATTAATTACAGACACACAAACATTATGTCTATATTTTAGGGTCTTTTAACTACTTGCTTATTAACAGCATATTTCTAGAATATTGGCTTATTATTAGTACTTAGTAAACACATATAATGCCTTATTCTACTAACCCTACCCCTACCCATAACTGTCTACTAATACTCAAATGAGAATTAACTGACATGTTGGTGCAAGGTTACTTAGATCAACAGAATGTCTAAAGGGGGCCATCAAATTAAAGTGTGACCAAAAGTCGTGCTATGTGCTCCCCATACAAAAGTGTTAGCATAAATACATAGAGTACAGTACATATTGGTCTGTTCCTATTATGTTGCTTTAAACCTCTTATTTAAAAAAAAAAAAAAATCTTTTGGTTTGTGTCTTCTTTTTTTAAGCTCAAATGCTTCTGTCACCGTTTATTGTAAATGTGTGGAAAACAGTCTTCAAAATTTGTCATGTTTATAGATGAAATGTATATACATGTTTGGAATGATGACAGAATTGTTTTATTTTTCTCATTGTTTAAATGTATGTCCTGATCGTTGAGACGCTCTCATAATTATCTCAAAATGATGCATGCTTCTAAATAAATTCTGTTGAATGTTTTGTAGTATTTTACTATGCGGATCATTGGAATAATGCTGGTGTTCACCATTCCTCAGTTCATCATCTCCATCTGTATCTCAAGATTTGCCTGCAAAGTCACCTGCAACAGAGACTAGAGTCAACGTGGCTCTATAGGTCAACGTTTTATGCCATCAACCAATAGCTATTTGTGTTGAAGTCTATGTTTCTAGAGAATTATGCAAATTCACTAAAGAAGCCACAATCGATGGTAAAACTAGCAGAATGAAAAAGAAATATAAAGTGACCACAATGTTTCAATTACATTTACATTTAGTCATTTAGCAGACGCTTTTATCCAAAGCGACTTACAAGTGAGGAAAACAAACAAGCGATTCTTCATGAATTGGCAAATAACACAGGAAGTGCTCACAATACAAGTTTCATACATTGCTCAGTACCATAAGCTACAGTAGGAAGGGAAAAGGGAAGGAAAGGTTTTTTGTTTTTTTTTTATGAGGGGATCAAGTGTTCACGGAAGAGGTGAGTTTTCAGCTGTCTCTTGAATATTGCCAGGGATACCATGAATATTGTTTCATGGTAAACTGCCTGTAACATTACTTATCATATTGTATGAAGTAAATAAAGTAACTATAAGTCAATGAGAACGTTGTTTTTCTCTGTATCAAAGACATTACAGCCTATAAAACTGGTCTGTATGGTGTGTGGTTCTTGTTAGCAGAATTAAAATGGATTATGAGTCTGAATCTCTTTTGTTCTGACATGTCTTATCAGTTAGGGATACCGAATCACAGTGAGAAGATCATACCAGCCAAAGAATTAATGTTGCTCTTTTTCATATTTAGCACTATATATTGGAAAATATGCCTTATTATTCTACTTTTGCATCAGACAAGGCCCAAAGTTTTGTCATTTGTTTTCTTTGCATGTTTGACGTGTCCCCCTACACTACCTCTACCCCTAACCCGACTCATCACAGAAAATGTTCTGCTATTTTACATTTTTAATAAAATATTGATTAGTATGTTTTTAAAGCTATTTGAAATATGAGGACGCATGAAATGTCCTCATATTTCACGTTCAAGTTGTAAAACCAGTGTCATATCCATGACATTATACACATTTGTGTCCCCATAAATCACAAAAACGCACACACTTTTTTTTTTTGTCTGGCTGTTAGGTGTTTATATAGTTTTATATTGATAAATTGCAAAGGTTTACGAGTCGATTTAAAGGCTGCTGCAACGGCTGTTCAAATTAAAATACCCCAACATATGTCACAACGAAAAATGGTACCCCAATATATAATTTTCATGAAGACAGAATTCCTGTGCGCTTTGCCTCAGTGGACGTTTGACATGAACAGTGTTTCTCAATTCTCACTGAAAGCAATGCGTTACGGCCTACTCTACTCTTACTATTCTATTGTTTCTCTATTTATTTATTAAAAAACCTTGCACTTTGTTAGACTGACTGGAACGTGACACAGCACTCATACCGTTGCCCTCTAGTTGGTTTGATTGCTTCTATTGTTCCCATTTGGATAAAAGCGTTTGCTAAATGATTAAACATGAATGTTAATGTGAAATTGGGTTTAAATTCTGCTTTCTTAATTTGTGTAACCTTATGATCTTGGGATTTTAATATCATTAGCTATGTTTACATGGACACTTTTTGCTTCAATCATTATCTGAAGGAATTGGTTCTTATTGATGAATCTGAACATAGTGTTTACGTCACAAGCTTCCAATCGGATTTCATCTTTTGACGTGCACACTGCAGGAATATACAGAGTTTCTCGCTGTTGTTTCATACTAACCATCTTCTTTGTTTTAAAAAATCAGACTTAATATTTTCTATTTCAAGTCCTAATTAGGCGTGGACGAGCACATGAACCGTTGGGTCGCGCTGCTCGTGTTCAGTAAAAGCAGCTCTTCCCACAGCTTGAAGCAGTCGTCTGTGGATGAGAGTATGAAACAAGGACTGCTCCACAGACGATGAGTGGAGGGCTTTCATCTGTATGTAAAGTCCTTTGAATTTTAGCAGGAAGGGCATCAATGTGATCTTTAAAAGTAAAGGCGCATATGAATCAAGCTCCTCCTCAGCAGTTCTTCACAGTCCACACACCAGACACCCACATCAACGACTCACTTCAGGTAAAATATTTTCTGCATCAATTAACACCTATAGTTTTTATTATGCCTATATTTATTTACAACCATCATCTTTTGACACCAGTGAGTCTTAGTGAAATCTGTTGTTCATTTATTGTTATACTTTGGCACATGAAATTCTATTAAATAGCTTTGTAATTTGTTCAGACATTAGGCTACAAAATATACAATCATGTAAAATATTTGTATAAATTGTAATCTTCTGATCTTTCATTGGAGAGGAAGAAGTCCAACGTTGATTTCATGATTTCATGAGTCTCTCTGGGCGAGAGCATCAGCTCATGCTTTAATCATAAATACTGTAGATGAAACTGTGAACTGCTTAGTTTCAGGTGAAAACTTTTCTTAAAATGGAAACCAACAAGGTCATCTCAACTGACAAAGCCACCGTCATCATCCAAGTAAATCCACAGGTGACTCAAAACACTGTTATTCATGATGACGGACAGGAGGATGACAGTACGACTCTCACGGCATTTTTCAAAGGACAACCAAAGGCATTGGGGGTAAGGCATTTAATTTAGTATCTAATTTTCCTCTGTGAAAACAAAAATGAACAGAACATAAATATCTGTTATCATATGAGCTCAAGTTAATTGACGTGATCAGGCCTCATTGCTTTTAGTCTGTATATTAAAACATTAATATAGCTTCATTTTTTGTGTCTATTCAAACATGATTGGAATGCCATAATGAAAAGCACTATTTGACTCATATCTGTCCTGTTAGACTGTCCAAATAATGACTGGACTGGTGTTCTTTATATTTGGGATTTTACGCACCTCCAAAGCCTTAACTTACCCTCCCGAAATCATATCTGTCATCAGTGGCATAACGTACTGGGGATCCCTTTTTGTAAGTTTCATTTAATGGTTTTACTCTCTTTATTAACACGATTTTCCAGGATGAACTCTGAATTGTCCTGTGTTTCTCTCTCAGTACATCGCTGCTGGCTCTCTGTCTGTTGCTGCGCAGGATAAACTTCATCAGTGTGTGGTGCGTACAGAGTGTACTGAAATACATTTCTAATGCGTTATTACTCAAGTAACTGTTGTACAATTTAAATCATCACAAGCTATCTAACACAGAACATTTAACCCTGACACGCTGTTGGCCTCGTGGGTCCAATGACGTTTGCTAATATTTATATATTTATATGTGTGCAGGGTTGGGGAGTGACGAAATACAAGTAATTTAGTTACATATTGAAAATACATCATTTGAGTAACTGTGTTTCATTTTAAATGGGTGGTAATCAGATTACAGTTACATCTGAAAAGTGCTTTAGATTACCAAAGTGATTACTTTGAATTTTAATGTCATTTAAACAGCAATGAAAACTGTGACGAGAAATTCATGTAAACAGGAATTGATTCTCTGACTCTGACCGTCTGAAAAACATGAAAAGTTTCATATGTAGAATAGGCAACTTTTTAATAATTTTGGCAAAATAAGAGGGATCATAAAAATTGCGAATCTAAAAAAATTGTTTTCATGTTTTCTGATAGTTGTTTGAGTCCCTTGTAATTGTCAAACAGGTCATTTCGACTTTCTATCTCACAATTCTGACTATTTCCCTGGCGATTACGAGTTTGCATCTCAGAAAACTGAGATAATATTTTCTCAATATTATGAGTTTATATCTCAGTATTTTGAGTTTATAACTCACAATTGCAACTTAACATCATGCAATTCGAAGAAAAAAGTCAGAATTGTGAGATAAAAACTTGCAATTACCTTTTGTTGTGTGTTTCATACTTATTAGTATTCCAAAGTATTCTAAAGTATTTAGATTAAGTTAAAAAACTTGAAAACTCGGGTAATCTAACGAAATACATTACAAACTACCCAGCCCTGGATAAATATATATATATATATATATATATATATATATATATATGCATGAAACCTGATGATATTTCTCAAGCTATATCTACACAAAATTTTATTTATTTTATTTTTTATGGTTTTTATGGTTTCTGATTGTATCTTAGTGTGACAAAAAAAAGTGACAGGATGTTAGTTGGATCTGTAGACGCCACGGAGGAAATGAACGGGGACGGGGGTGGGGGGTGAGGTGGGATAGATACTTTCTTCAGACCACAAACACACAGAAATGAAGTGGAACTCTATAACATTCAGCAGTGAGGAACACTTGAGCTCCACACTGACTGATCACTGAGTGCTTCAGTGACATTGACAAATGGAGATATTACGTCAAATGTTGCTATTCTCTCTAAATGTATTTTAAAAAAAAAGGTTTGAATATACCAAAAATACCCGCAAAACTGCGCAACTTTAAAGTAAGAACATTATGTGTTTTTAAAATCATATTTTTGCTGTCTGGGGTCAAAACATCTTTCACACTTTCGTCTGTCTGTCTGATTTTTAATGAAAACTCTCTTTTACCACATTAATCTCAGCTTTCTTACAGAACAATCACACATTCATCATTTTACCGCAAAAGAATCTGGAGTAAAAGGAGATCTGATTCATTTACTCTAATAGAACAGTAGCGTTCAGGGAGTTTTGGAAGTGAACTGTGCTTCTATTCCTGTCATCTTTCACATGTCAGCGTTTGTCCTGCAGGTGAAAGCGTCTCTCGTCATGAATGTGATCAGTGCCATAACTGCAGGGATGGCCATCGTTCTGATCTCCATAGAGATCGGACTCATTTCCGGTCAAAGGTCCTACTATAGCTATGGTTGTACTGGCATCGTCTGTATACATATTTTGGTACAAAATGCAATACTACATTAATTAATAAATACTACATTCACTACATTGCTGTTTACTTGAATTGTTCACCCAAAAATGACAATGTGTCATCATTTACTAATTCAAACTAATTTTTACTAATGAAGGACTGTGCAGTTAAATCTTATCCATAGAGTTATAATAGTTACTGGAAATGTCAAGCTTCAAAATGACACAAAAGTATCATCAAAATATATTTCAAGTGTTGGAAAGCCTTTATGATGCCTCTTTAGGAACTTTTAAAACCTCACTCAATATAACTGATGGGATATTATTTTTGTATCATGTTGAATATTTTTTAGACGTATGACCTGGGGATCAGTGGAGTAATGCTGGCGTTCAACATTCTTCAGTTCATCATCTCCATCTGCATCTCAGGATTTGCCTGCAAAGCCACCTGCAACAGAGACTCTACCGTGGTCAACGTGGCTCTAAACCAGGTCAACGAATTAATGGAAAGGATGTAACTACCAGCTATAAGCAGTTTTATCCCAATAACCAATAGTTGTTTTTTAAGCCTTTGTCCACCTAGACTGTTGAAGTGGATTACAATAGGCTTTTCACTTGTTACTCATCACAGTAGAGCCTATTAAATATTTTTATGGTGTGTGAACCTTGTTAGTAAAAAACTGATGATGGGTCTTGACTCTCACTAACACATGTTGTCTGTTGCTTCTCAGGGATACTGACACACAATGAGGAGAAGCTTGAGAGGAACTGATCTCTCATATTGTTGCATCTGATGATTCAAGCAAGTTTTTTTTTTTTTGAGAATTAAGAATTGAAAGGAGAATAAATAAATTATTTAATGCAAAGACCGTTTTGTTTTTCTTGTGTGTCTTTTTTTGATGTAACCTAAAATAAAATAAATAAAAAACAAAGACATACAAAAGAAGTTTTATTGTTGATTTTACACTTGATTTAGGAGTAAGTTTTTGTCATTCAGTCGGGGACCAGGCATGTTTAGAATGTTTTGTTACTGTCATTTAAAATCAGCTTCAGTTTAATGAAAAAGACGCTGTTCCTGCATCCAGTCTCAGTATCTGCAAACTCTCCTGCCTCTAGTGACCATCGTTTCACTGAAGTCTACAAAAGTCTACATTTTTAGTAATGCCGCAGTAGTGATCCAGTGTACCTCTCCTTAATAATCAAACACACTGATCGTGAGTGATGGTTCAGATTTACTGAGTTTTGAGGATTCAACTCAAAGCTGTATAATGTCCCATCTGAATTTAATTTATAAATAATTTAAGCTCCATCATTTTTTGATGAATGAGTGTCTAACCACAGGATTATTGTCTGCTGGTGTTTTTATGCACAGATATTTTTGTCCTTAAAGCTATTTGAATTTTTAGAGGAAGGGAATCAACATAATCTTTTGGGTATAAAGCAAGCTCAAATGGAGGATTGGCTTCTCCTAAATGATTCTTTACAGTGAAAGATGCACCATTAGAGCAATCAGACACCCACATCAACAACTCATTTCATAGCAAGAGTTGTTGATAAGGGAAGGAGGCAGAAAACAGCGGAAATGATCAACGCGAGTTTAATCCAAAAATAAACAAACGACAAAACAAAAGTAAAGCTGCAGACCCTACGACTGCCACGAATAAACGTAATAAAACAACAACATAAAGAGTCCAGGCCAGTCCTCTCTCATCCTTCACTGTCGTCACTTTTATTTTTTTTTTATATAATACATATTTAAATATATAATTTAAATATAATTAAATATATTTTAAATAAAATATAATTTATTCATACTTTGATATACATCAATTTAAAATAACAATCATATTTTCACTTTCACAGTTGTTGCTTATTTATTGTTCCTTTGATTGATGATTCCATACACCTGGTTCCCATTAATTATCTAATGTTTTCCATGGTGTATTTACACTCCCTGTTTGGTTCTGGTCTTGGTCTAGTGTCATCTTTTATGGATGCATTTGCAGGTGTTCCTATGTTTCTCCTGTGTGGATAAATTGAAGACTATTTTTCCTGAATTCTTCCTCGCCGTGAACTCTTTATAGCAGCCACATGTGACCAAAACTGTTCATTTTTTGCTGCGTATTATCACTTCCATGGACCTACCAGCTGTCCATCTTCTGTTGCTGGAGCATGGGGACCCCACTGGAAGATCATTCCCGGGACTAATTTAGTGTGCTCTTTGTATTTTTATACACCAGCCCGAGCGAGTGGTCCAAGGCATGCTTTCCAGTGGATGGTCCTAAGGAAGACTTTCATGGAGTAGGTGCTGGTGAACAATGATTCCCCATTCACCATCTGATTTGCTGAGGACATCACCGACCTGGCTCCAAATCCAACGTGTCCAGAGTTTAGCCAGCCAATCCACGCAAGCAGCATTCACACAGAGCCACGGCTCTGCCAGAAACCATCGTTCTGATGGCTCCACTGGGCTCCCTCTTTCCTCTGGCTTGTCCTGCCTGTGCCTTCGGTTCTGTCTGGCTCTGCATTGTCCTCAGGCTCCCTGATTCCACCTCAGACACTCGTCATCGCGGCTCCACCTCGGCCTCCAGTGCCAGCGATCGTCGCATGGGCTCTTGCAGCCCATTAATTATCTCATTAGTTCCTCTGTGTATTAATACTCCCTGTTTGGTTCTGTTCTTGGTTTAGTGCCATCTGTTATGTGGATGTGTTTGCCTTTGTTCCTACATTTCTCCTGTGTGCTTTATTAAAGTCTATTATTCCTGAATTTTCCCTCGTCTATGAGCCCTTCATAACAGGTACATGGAATTGCATTTAAAGTTTGGACATTAGGCTACAAAAACGGTATTATTACAGCCTATACCTCAATTTTAAATAAAAAATATATGTTTTTGTAGATAATGATTATTATAGATAACAATCATCAGGATCCAAGAATCAATGGCCCATGTGGATGATTACATACAGTTGAAACATGTCTTATGATGTGGTTTTTTACGGCAAAGTCCATCTTGAATCTCCACTGAAAGTGGATCACTTCCTCTTACTGTTAGATTAAAAGTGAAAAAATAAATGATTAAAAATGTGTGGACTCATGGGTGTGTGTGGACTCCTATTCAGCATTTAAATTTAGATTAATCGAATGTCATAGAATGATGCAGGGCAGTTAAAAAAATTTGAAGACATCATTTGCAGCTCAAAACTTTATCTTAAAGGCACAATATGTAAGATTTTTGGATTAAAATATCCAAAAAAAAAAAAAAAAAACACTAGAACAGTGTTATATATTTTGTTGACTTGTGTATTTGCATTATCCCAAATGTTTCCAACAATGTTTAAATCCAGAGAAATCAGCTATTTTAACCAGGATATGGACCAGGACCTGCATTACCCTCGGTTTCCGGTTGTACTTCCGTGGAAAGTACAGGGACGGCCACGGCCTCTGGGTGCCAGACGACTGGGATGATCTTGATGGAACTGGGTCAATAGCATGGGATCAAGGATGTCATTTCGAGCTACCCAGGAGCGTTCCTCGGGTCCATATCCCTCCCAGTCAACTAGGTATTCAAGTGAATGAGCTATGCACATGAAGTCTATCCCGATATGGGACCAGAGTCAATGAGGAATGAATAAGGGCACCGGTTTACTGGAGGAAAGTTGTCGGGGTGTATTGGTAATAGTGCAGAGGTATCTGGATCTGGGCTCTCCACGGAGGTGGAATTCAACGCGAGAGAAGAATTGGATGGATCCGAAGATACAGAAGATGAAGAGCTAGGAACTTTCGTTACTGGTGAGAAGCAGGATTGGAAACACTTTTCTCCCAACTGCACGCGTTCCAGACAACTACGGGTATGTTCCGCCATCGAGGGGCATCCCAAGATGATGTCAGCAGTTGACCCCTCCAGCACCATGAACGAGATGTCCTCGGTGTGTAGGCAGCCGATGCCGAGCGTCAGTGTGGGGAGTAGTGGTTTATGTTGCCTTGACCCAGCGGCTTTCAGAGGATGGTATTAATCCTTTGATGACAGATATATCCCCTGCTGAGCCCTTTACATTTCCATCAGTCAGACTGAACTGAATTTACTTTTGTGTTGGTCAGAGACTTGAGAAATTACTGTGAAGTTCAGCTCTTGGAAATAAGAGAGAGGGCTTTTCTTATCAACCTCAAACAACTTGAACAACAGCTCCATCTACCTTTCTCTGATTGAGAATTACATGGAAAAAGCAGGTTGAGAAACACTTTTTTGCCCATCATATAAACAGAAAGGTGTCAACAACTTAACTTAATAAGGATTTAGATCCTTTCTAAAAACATAAAAAATGACTAGACCTATTTACAATCTTGTATTTCTTTTGTTTAACTTTAATGTAATTCAGTGCTTGAGTTACGCTTCTTTTCATGATTAACTGAACTAACATATACTTTCTTACTAAATACTAAAGTCCAGACATCTGTGCATTTAAGTTCTGAGAACCTGTGCTAAAAATGAAAACAGACATCTTATCTCAGTTTATCAGGTATTCTGGGCTTAGACTATGGTTTGAGATTCCTTAAAACATCTTTTTTGAACGTGCACATGATTTGATCTACGGTGATTGTCAGCTTGACCTTCACTGGGTTGAATGCCACATGAAGTTTGCCAAACTCTGGACTCTCATCGAAATTAAAATAAGCAACCATTCCGTTGTGTCGTTCAGTGTTTTCTCCCATCTCCGTGAACTCACAGTTAAAGTTTGAAAAGGCTGAATAGTCTATAGAGAAATAATTACTTACTTATTCGAGGAGCTTCTCTGCTCTCTCTCACTGTGGGCGGAAGCAGAAGTTCTCTTTGTCTTCTTGGCAGTTTTTGGAGGGACGCCCCGTGTCTGTCATGCCACTTTCTCCACTCAATGACTGTCTTCACTGTTATATCTAATGCCTTTTATAGCATTATGTTCAATTAATGTGTATGTACATTTCAGTGTTCATGAGATGCAGGAGATGCTTTGTAATCTATTTGTGTCACATGACACTTGTAGTAGCAGCAACCAATGAGATGCCAGGAAAGACTTTCAAGAACAGCTGAGATTTATTTGTTATTAGTTCATCAGGTACAGACAGCGGTGCTATTTCACAAGAACTTGATGATTAGTTCATTCATTTACTGCCACATGCCCAATTAATAAATGGTGTGGACACTTACGCAATTATTTTATTTTTTTAGCTTATTTTTAAGCTTTTATCTGTTTTTTTTTCTCTGAAATACATCACTTTGGTTTTCATTTGAATTGCATAGGGTATAATTTTTACATTGAAGGTGCAAAAGTTCTGATATGACAAACTTTGTTTATTTTTTTACATCACAAAAACAGTTGTTTTAACAGGAGTAGACCTTTATATCCACTGTAGGTGTACCAACATCCCACATAGCAAAACTGGTTTGGCCCAGTGATGGGCCACACAACCCCTTTCACTTGGCCCAAATACAGCAGTGAATTACGGTACATGACTGGACCAGTTCTGGTTACCAGAACTCAGGCCACATATGGCCCATGGCATAGCCATATCTCAGCCAAAAGTATGACTATAGCTGGCCCTATTCAGAACTATTCAGGACCAAACAATTGGTTCCACATGTCAGCCTCAACAAAACCTTGATCTAGCCACTTAAAAGTGAAAGTCATGACGAATTTCATCATCAGAGAAATGAGGGGTTAGATGCCTTGCTCAAGGTCACTTTAGTCATGGTATTGAAGGTGGAGAGAGTGCTGTTCATTCACAATCCCCACCTTCAATTCCTGCCGGCGTGGGAATCAAACCAGCAACCTTCAGGTTACAAGCCCAACTCCCTCACCACTAGGCCACAAGCTGACGACTACCCTTTATACACAATGAAAATGAAAAATGGCCAAATGAAAAATGCCTGAACAAAAAATATTTATTGTTTCACATTTAAACAAAACAACAAACAAGCAAACAAACAAAAACAATGCTTGCATGTCAATGGCACTGTGCACACAACTCTTCAACATCCAAACAAGTCCGTTAACCTGTTATACTCTCCTGACGCTCCTTTCTCTTCATCCTCTCTCTCCTGCCACCATCCCTATCCGGGGCCAGGCTTGCTTCCTTCTAACGCTAACTGTTATATATATAGATAGTGTTAGTGTGTATATATATATATATATATATATATATATATATATGTGTGTGTGTGTGTGTGTGTGTGTGTGTGTGTGTGTGTGTAATATTTGCTTTGTGTACTGTGTTACACTGTCTTAGTACATATTGTGCTTTTGTTGGTTTGCTTACAGTTTGTTGTCCTCTATTGTAAATCTCTTTAGATAAAAGATTTTGCTGGATGATTAAATGCAGCCTAAATATAATGTAAATTTAAAGTTTATGGTGTTCCATAATTTATTATGAAACTTTATTGATAGAGAGCAATAAACCCACATTGCAAACAGGAATAGGGGAAACAGCTGTGTGTGTGAAAATATGATCAGTTATGAAATATCTGTGGGAAAAGACTGGCCACACATATGTGGCCCACAGTTCTATATTTTACATGTGGGCCAAATAATACACTTCACAACTGGCCCATTTCTTGTTTGCCGTCTCAAAGGCGGTTCCATCTCCACCATAACCGGGCCATGTTCGGTTCACATGCCTTATGCCAGTGCCGGCTTCATGCCAAATCAGGGCCAGAAGTCTTTGCTACCTGGGATGTGTGTGTGTGTGTGTGTGTGTGTGTGTGTTTTATGTCTATAAAATGTCCCCATAAAACATGGAGATCCAACATTTCACAGTCTCGTAAAATATTAGCTGTACTATTTCATGCAGTGTTTGTGACTCCAGTAGAAGTAAATGCTCAGATGATGCCAATTTTGTCATTCTGTTGTATCAAATCAAAAAAATAACTGAAGTTGATGTTTTGTTTTGTTTTTGAAAAAGCACACATATTTGTGGTAAATTTGAGATGAGAAGATATTTTTGACATTTAAAAATAAAGATGTAGCATCAGTGTAGCATCGGATGTCTTCAAGCTGTGTAACATACTCATCAGATAACGTAATATTGAATGATGCACACTAGGGAGTGTTTTGTACATAGAAGGCCTTGTTAATGGTTGCTTCTGAAGTGTCAGTAAATCATTTTGCTTAATCGCAGCTGAAGCTCTCTCTCTCTCTCTCTTATTTCCTAACTGCCAGCACTTCTACAGTACATCTACATCCTGAAAGAATTATACCAAACTGCTGACAGATTTCTGTGACATGTAAAACTACACGGTACATCTGTCAAACTATTCCATTTATGTCCCTGTCTGAACTTGATGCCCTCAACTTATTTCCCTCGCTCCACCTCAACCTTCCAGCAGCATCAGGACAGCCTCTCTCTGTCTCTCTGTCTCTCTCTCTCTGTCTCTCTGTCTCTGTCTCTCTGTCTCTCTCTCTGTCTCTCTGTCTCTCTGTCTCTCTCTCTCTCTCTCTCTCTCTGCTGATGCAGTGATGTGGTATTTGGAGAATTCTGCTCTCTGACCAAACTACAGACTCTTTGGCTTGGATCCTGTCCTCATCCAGGCCTCTTCCCAAATAAGGTTTTGCTTCAACAAAGGGCTGAACTATAAACCTTCAGTGTGGAGAGGAGAGGAGGGTGGGCTTGAGAAAAACACCATGTCCTTTTAAGGTGTCAATTTCCTTTTCTCTGCCCCTCACCGACTGCCGTGTGTTTTTATTTCTCAATGGTAAAGACATCGACTCCTGAAACAGCCGCAGGGACGACTGCTGAACTCCTGAAGACACGCTCTCTCTGAACCCACTGCTCCAGCGTGACCGGGGTCATCTTCATTTAATCTACAGTAAGTATGTTTTTCATATCATATCAATTCCAAAGACCTTTCAGTCAGTTATTTTGCTGATTGTTGTACCTTGTGACGTAAACATTGAAACATCTCATGCACAATCTACGTCCTTCAGTTAAAAAAGAAAAAGATCAGACAGATAAAATAGCTCATTACTGAGTTCATATCAGTGTTTCAGTATTATCTGAACTTTTTAAATGTTGCATGAGCTTCTTTGTTGGGACCTTGTTAATGTTAAAGTTGTGTAACGATAATAAACCACAGTCTCTCTTCAGACCAATATAGGCCACTCAGACTGGAGTGAGAAAATGAAGGTTACCTAAATATAATCATTATAATTACAAAAATAATTCATCAAGTATATGGACAGTTATAATTGAAGCAAGTTTTTTCTCAGAACTAACTTCACTTTTCTGACCCATTTTTTTAAATGAAATATCTAGAAAGTCATTTAGTTCTACTTTACCTCAAAGTTCCACTTTAGACATTCTACTAACTATAAGTAACTTGTCAACGACATGTCTACTAACTGTCATCAGAGTATCAGTAGACTGAGGATAGGGTGAGTAGACGTGTTGTTTCAAAGTTACTTATGCTCAGTATGTCTGTGAGGAGACCGTCACAATATAGAGCGAGCAGACATTACAGTGAAAGTCTATGATACTCTCATGACAAGAAGTTCCAAAGTTACTCATAGTGAGTCATTAACAAATGTCTTTGATAACCCCTTCTGTTTTGGCATTGTGTACTATAATGTATAACAAATATTATGCAAATATTACATCTTCACATTTTTAATGGTGGCTATGGCCCTTTATATAGAAGAAAAGTGCACATTTTTGCTGTAATGCTCACAGGTTAAATGATTTTAAACTCACTCCTCAAGGTTGGAACGTCAGAGGTGGTGTCCTCAACCGCAGAATGGCAGCGCAGGTGACTGTGTGTGTGTGTGTGTGTGTGTGTGCGCGTGTGTGTGTGTGTGTGTGTGTGTTTTGCTGAGACAATCTGCCGAAATGTCTGAGCGTAATGGATGGTGTTTGTAGACGTGCTCCTGAGGAACATGTTCATCTAATCCTGTCATAAACATCATGGCTGTCAATCTGACTCCAGTGACACTTCCTCCTGGAGAACCCGTCCACTCAAGGACTACATGAACATGTGAATCTGTGAACCTGCCTTTACCGTTGCTTTTTGCATAACAGTTCAGCTCAAGAAATCCATTTGACACAATTTGTTTTTTTAAATAATTGAGCTGAACTGTTTGCCGTTGGAAACATGTTGGACAGTTTATGCTGCACACAATCTGTATGCATGATGTGTAAGTTGATTTTATGGCTTTGCGGCTGTTTCTAACTGCATCATTGGCTTTTTCCACCTTATTCCGATTATATTTTCAATTGAAATATATTAAAAGTTTGAAGAGAGGAGCATTTTCAGGAAAGGTAAATGGCACAAACTTTCCAAACGTGTGTTCCTGTTTTATATTTTATCCATTAAAAAAATGAACAAGCCTTATGTTGAAAATGTCTAATAACATTTGACTATTACAACACTGCAACGGCGCAAAAATCAATACAGAATTATAATAAAATTGACATGGAATTGCACATATTAATAATAAACATTAAACGTTGCTTGATTTCATAGTTTAATGTCAAAGATTAGGTCGGACACTTCCCACAGTCTCCTCTCTCCTCATCTAAGCAGGGAACTATGGCAAACAAGGGTCCATCTTATGGGATGAGCCGCCAAGTGCAGGATAAAATTGAGCAGAAGTATGACACTGAACTGGAGGCGCGTTTGGTGGAGTGGATTGTGGCTCAGTGTGGGCCTGCGGTGGGAAAGCCAGAGGCAGGAAAACTGGGTTTCCAGGCCTGGCTCAAAGATGGATGTGTAAGTAATGCATGTCTGTTATAAATTCTGTACACTTTTCAGAAAGGGCTGCCAAGCTTGAGCATAGAATAAGCAGGGTATGCAGGGCACATGTCCCCCACACTTTAATAAAACGTAGATTCGTCCCCCTCACTTTTTTACAGTCAGGTGTGTTCCTATCGAGGTTTTTATGGGCCAATGTCTATTGTGAATAAATTCAGAGACAATATATTCTATGCATGACCTGACATTTTATTCTTCTCCAAAACAACTCAATGCGACCTTAATGAAAAAATATAATGTATGTTTGATTAATACTTGACGCCGGAGGGCGCCCTCGCACAGAAAAATCAAAACAGAGTCAAAGAAGAAGTAATTTATTATGACAGGAAGTCCCTTATATGGACAAAGGCATCCAGCTATCGCTGTAGCTGAATCAAAAGGACACATGTTTCGACTGATGAGACGTGAAGACAATAATCACACGATTTCAACTACACATGGTTTATGTGTGTTTTTCAAGACATCTTAGGGTATTTTCATACCAATAAAGTATATGAATAATTGAGAGCCTTTATTAAAGTATAAAAAATATAAAATATCCTATTAAATGCCTTATTCTGTGATAAAAATTACATTTTTTTCTCTGTATTGGCAATTTTATGATTGTTTTAATGTACTACAAACATTTGTGCATTGAAGTGATCATGGATATATATTAGAGAATACAAATGATTGGTTATTGTTCAGCAATGTATTTGATTTCAAACAGATGATAATCCGGATTCTAAATGCCCTGGAAAAAGTGAAAAATGAAACGAATATGACTTTAGGCTTTAGGAAGTTTGACTTCATAATAGCAAAATTTGATCATAAGTGCTACCCCACTAGATTTAAATTCATCCTCATGCATTATAAAGTAAATTAAATGCCCAGTTTAAAATAGAAGAAAGAGTTAAATATATTTTCCCACCATTTATCCAGATCATCTGAACCTCATTTCATTGAGATCAAAAGAAAGTTGTAGGATGAGTCCAAAAATGTTGCAACAAAATTAAAAATGATGAGAAAGCTAAAGGTATGGAAATTGGGTCCATTTATGTTAACATGACCCAAATAATTGAAGAAAAACCCCCAAGAAAGGGGAACATCTTGGATCTACACTATGGGGAACACCATCAGCGTGACCGGTGTTTGTAGCATGTGTAAACACAGTCAAATTTCATTGGCTGGGGACACCCCGTGATGTCATACGGGGAGCGTACGAGCATATATCCATTCTTAAAGATCCAACAGCGGCTGGGGAGGGAGGTAAACATAGTAGGGGGAAGTAATTGCCCTACATACTCCATTTAACCTGCATTTACCCTACGGGGGAATCTCCCAAGCAACCATCCACAGAGGAGCAAACAATTTTACTTTAAAACCTAACATAGGGAAAAATACATCTCAACCCAGGGAAATAAGATATTTCAGGGTATCAGTGCAGAGTAAGAGAGATGTCAGACACAATCAGCCTCCGCCCACAGCCACTGACTCATGCCACTCTCATTTTGGGGGGCGTGTGAATTGGGTAGGATGTCCTCAGACATGTGTCCATCTAAACTGGAGTATCTTTGCCGAAAATGCACCGGCACGCATAAATTGTAATTTAGCACTGCTCAGTGTGCATATGAAACAGGTGTCAGAAAGAGCAGTTTTGGTAAAAACCCACCACTGGAGGGAGCCATGCTGATAATGTAGGGTCTGAACATCAAGGACCTCGACAACTTATCAATCCGGCCCTGAACCTAGACCTCAGTGGAGCATAGCGGAACGCATCTTTTTTTTGTGAATAATACCCTCACAAAGCACCAGGGAGGGACATATCTCCTGGAACACTCTGAGATTAAACCATCAAAGCATCAAGGAAAAAGAATTGATCTTTCTCCCTATCACAGATGTGTCTCCGTGGCAGCTATTACATCAATTGAACACCCAATTTCATTGCCAATCTCATGCTTTGTGAGATAGTACACCTTCTCTGGTCTGTGGACTGCAGAGGGGGCGGATTTAATTAGACATTCCACATTAATCAGTTTCTTTTCTTTTTTTTGAGATTAGATACTGACATAAATGAATTAGAGCAAGAACGAGGGGTCCTGAAAGGGAAAGGGCTCCCCATCAGACTCCTCCCATGCTCCACCTACAACCCTGTGATCGAACCCACCTTGTCACTATCATCAGCAGTTCAGCATTCTTGCGAATGCATCATCATGTGTACATCCAGCTTCCTTGAGGAGTCGAACACGCTCCACCAGTAGCATTTGTCTTACACATACAAACAAGTATCTCCTGAAGACAAAAAAGTCAGGGGTGTGTACTATGTGCACCCTCTCATACTTTCCGGGCGCTTATGACGTCATGGCTGTCATCAGTCGGTGAAATTGGAGTGTGTTTCCACGTGCTTCAGACACCGGTCACACCGATGGTGTTCCCCATAGCGTCAATCCCAGACGCAGTGTTGAGTTCCACTTCGAAAAGGGAACAATCTCGGTTATTCAGAAGGTAAAATGAACAGGGATTGAAACACCCCAACATCAGTACAATGGGACACTCTGGGACCAAAACCAGTGGAGTTATCTGCATGAGGAACCTGGTCACTGTCGTTATAATGTCATTCAGAATTATGATTATATTGATGGAAACACTGACATGTAGAACGTAATCTTGTTGTCAGGTTTTGTGTGAGCTCATCAATACTCTGTGTAAGGAGAAGCCCATAAAGAAGATCCAGAGCTCCAGTATGGCTTTCAAACAGATGGAGCAGGTGTCGCAGTTCCTCAATGCCGCGGAGCGATATGGCGTCGTCAAAACCGACATGTTTCAGACGGTCGATCTGTGGGAGGGTGAGTTCACCGAGACCCTTCTCCAACAAACATTCAGATCCTGTTTCACAGTCCAGTGTATCTGTTTAAAATATTGTTTACAGCTTTGTTTAATTAAATAAGGTTGTTAAAGAAATAGGGTTGAATAATTATTGCTGCGTCACGAGACAAAGAGCAAAACTACGACTTACAGTAGTTTCCATATGCATGAAGCTCATCTGAAGAATTAACAGTAGACTAAATGCAGTCATATTGTTTGACTGGTTCGTGTGCTATAATACAAAACCAATTTGTTTAATATTTAAAATATTAAATTTAATGTAAAAAACATTAATTGCTCATTTAAATGCCCCCATTGGTTTTGTATGGTAACACTTTACAATAAGGTTCATTAGTAACTGTTTATTAATCTTTGTTAATGTTATTTTCAGAATTTACCAATACGTTATTAAAATCTTGTTAAAATTAGTAATGCTCTGTGAACTAACATGAACAACTAACATGAACTATGAACAGCTGTATTTTCATTAACTAACGTTAACAAAGATGTGTTGCTCATGATTACTTCATATTAGTCAATACGTTCTTGTAAAGTGTTACTGTTTCAACACATTAAAATAATCAATTCAACCAAATTTACCCTTTGAGGAAATTTAATTTAATAATTTATTTGAAATCAAAATATATTTTAGTTTTTTTTTTTTTTTTTTTTATGAAATCCAAAAAGATGAATGTATTTTCTGAGAAAATGGTGTATTATATTTGACTTTTTGTTATGCTGTCATCATTACTCATTTAAAAACGGTTTTCCCCACATATTTGAGCGTCATGAAAGTCTTTTTGATGAATCAGAAGTTTGTTTTATGTTTATTATGACCTGGTAAAGATCAATATTTAAACTGTTATGCAAAGGAAACAATCATAGTGATTATTTCTGCTGCACCATATTTCTTACAGCAACACAATAATGTGGTGAAATTACTTCTAAACTTATTTACCTTCACGTAATATCTATCCACCCATCGATCACCATTAACCTTGAAATGAATGTAATGAAAGTGTCTGGAGAACACTTTCTGTGAAATAAAAGTGAATCTGTGACCCATTCCCAAAGTTACATGTACTAGTTACAAGCATCTCTGGAATATTTACCACTGGGATCTATTTGATCTACGGTTGAAAACTGACAAACATGGCAAAAAGTGCTCAACACACAGTATTAATGCAGGAATCACAGTGGACATCTAGATCCCAAAATTGAAGATAGTCCAGAACAGTTGAGGTTTATCTGCATATATGTATTTTGTTTTCAATGGTCCTGCCTCTGTGCCGTCAGGAAAGGACCTGGCCGCGGTTCAGAGGACACTCATGGCTCTGGGCAGCATCGCGGTGACAAAAGATGACGGCGCCTTCCGTGGAGATCCCAACTGGTTCTTCAAGTGAGCTTCTGCTGACCACACTTCACTGCTTACATGAACCGTTTTGTCTGGGGTTAAAATGAAAACCATACCGTTTGATTTAAAACTGAATATCTGCACTCTGCCCATTCGCAGGAAAGCTCAGGAGAACCGGAGAGATTTCTCTGACGACCAGCTGAAAGAGGGGAAAAATGTAATCGGCCTGCAGATGGGATCCAATAAAGGGGCGTCCCAGAGCGGCATGACGGGGTACGGTCGACCTCGACAGATCATGAACCCATGAGTCAGACTGTCTTCCCTCGGTTCATGATCATCACCGCATCCGAATCATCTGACTCCAAATGTTCCTTTCAGAATTTGACCAGAATAACAGTGTAATAAATACAAAATATGACACCACTTGGTCCTAAAATACGTTTCCATGTCAGTATTCAATCCCTATTCTTGTGTAACACATTTGATTGAACTGCAATGTTATTTTGTTGAACACAGTAGAATTTGGTGTTTCAGGATTGTGTCCAACATTTAATTTGCAATACTGTATATGAAAGTTGACATGAAATCAGAATGAACCCCATTTACTTTCTTAATACACGTTCCTGGTGTTATTGTGAATGATTCACGGGATTCCAAAGGGGAAAAAGAAAAACGTCTTAATCGTTCAACTAAATTTAACTAAGAAACGTCTTTTCTCTTTAGCCAATGTCACCATCTTATTTTATACAGAAAGACTTTCTCGCTTCCTCAGACAAAATCATGGCGGCTTCACACGTCTCATTACAGCAATAATTCTTATGATGATTTTGTTGATTTCTGAGAGCACATGATATCATAACCCACAGTAAAAGATGCTAAAACAGATTCCCTTTTAGTTTTTATTTAAACCACATCTGAGTTCCTGTTCACAAGAACACCACACTTCAGTAAAAAAAAACAAAACAAAACTGGCTAAAATCAGTAAAACGTCTGCAGCTTTAAACAATCTCTTTCCTTATTTCAAAATTCAAGTGTTGGAGGTATTTATATTCTGAAAATGATCCAATCGCGTCACATTCAATGCATCACGATCAAGAAAAAGCATGTCATTATATTAAACTCTATAACATCATTCACACAGCAGTCGTCCAGTCCCACACGCCACACACGTGTCGAACACTGACGTCTCGCTCACTTTATCAGGCACTCTCACAGGGTAACATTGTCAAGAACATCTCAGCAAATAAATCAAAGAAAACAAAATAAGGCAACTCAATACCGAGCGTTTGCTCACATGCTCAAACAAAAGCAAAGTGCAACCTGAAATTCCAAACAAAAGAATAGAGACAGAGAAACAAAAGAGGGTCCAGTTTTTCCTGAGTGCTACGTGTCCACATCCGCAGCGATGAGCGGGACTTTGGACTCGTTGTCCATCTCGGGCTGGATTTCAACCACTTGACTGTCCTCTAGTCCCGTGGATCCAGCCTCCAGTCCTCCGTCTCTTCTCACGGACACACCGCATCCACGCCAGTCCCAGTGCGTCAGGGTCACTTCAAGAGTGTAATAGAGCGACCAGAAGAGGGCGAAACAGCCCAGCAGCAGAAGAGACTGCAAACCACAGAACAACACGTCACCGCACGGTCAAAACGCTGTTACACTATTACCACACAATCAGTACTGTGACCTGTAAGAGGGTTCAGAGTGAGCCAGACTGTGTCGTTCAGAAGTTTACACACCCCTCGCAGGATCTGGGTAGATGTGAATCATTTCAACAAAGTAAGAGGGATTTTATTTGGTACCGTCCTGAGTAAGATATTTTACATAAAAGACGTTTAAATAAAGTCCACAATGGTTCAAAAGTTTACAAACCCTTGATTCTTAACACTGTGTGTCACCTGATGATCCACGACTGTTTCCATGTTCTGTGATGATGTTCACGAGTCGGAGCTGTTCTTCAGGAAGATCCTCCGGCTCCTGCAGATTCTTCCGTTCTCCAGCATCTTCTGCGCATGTGAACCCTTTCCAGCAGTGAATGTGTGATTTAGAGATCCATCTCTTCACACTGACAGACTCAAACTCACTATTGAAGGTTAAGAAGGAAACATGATGCAGTAAGAGCCGGGGGCTAAAAATTTTTAAATTTGAAGCTAAATTGTCCTTAATTTGTGAACAAAATAAGAAAAATTTGGCCCTTCTGGAGCGTCAGGGAATGTCTGACCCTTTAATAGTGTGTTTGAGTTCCTCACTGTGAAGAGATGGATCTCAAAATCATTCAGTCACTGCTGGAAAGAGTTTCATTTATGCAGAAGAGGCTGGAAAACAGAAGAATCTGCAGGACCAGGAGGGTTTTTTTGAAGGACATTGGCCAATTTATGTCGTATATCTTACGCAAGACAGTACTGAAGAAAAAATAACATGCATTACGTATAATCCCTCTTATTTTGTTACAATTATTCCCATTTTCGCAGATTCAGGGGGTGTGTAAACGTTTGAGCTATCCGTGATGTGTGTGACAGCGTGACACACCTTCAGGCTGTTGGAGGTGAACGGGCTCACGATTTCAGGAGGAACGTCTATCCCAGGAGGGCAGGGCAGAGCAAAACTGCCGTTTAGATACTGGCCACTCATGGCGTCTTCAACAACTCTGGCAAGAGAAGCAAAGTTTCATTCAAACACAAATGTTCTAATACTAAAACGGTCAAATCTGAGGTTCATCGTATTCAGTCTAAAAATAAACCAAACTATTATTCTGCAAAAACACAAGCGGCACGATTGGTTTAACAGGCCAGAGTGTTTCAATGTTTGCCGTTCATTTCCTCGACATTGAAAAGTAACTGCAGCGCATTATTTCAGAGCATTGGTCCTCGGCTCACCTTCGCCTCTCTTTCACCTGCTGATGAGACAGAGAGGAGCCGTACAGCGTGAGCTTCCAGTACTTCAGAACGCCCAGCGGCAGAGTCGAGTCTCCTGAAACACAAAAACAGGCCGACACGTCACATCACACACGGACAAAACAGAAGGGCGAACCCGCAGACCTGAAGACACCATCTGAAACTATGCCACAAGAGTCGAGAACCTCACAAAACATCTGTCCTTTCAGGTGTGGTCCAAACTTCTTTTCACCGTGAAGCAGTGCTGGGAGTGGGCAGAACACACTCAGAACACACACACACTCTGTCTCTCTCTCTCTCTCTCTCTCTCTTCTCGAGTACCAGCTCTTCTCACATGCTGCCGGTACTCTGAGCACCAGCACAGAATCAGAATCAGACTACTAACTGACTGAATCCATCACGTGATCGGAGCTTTTATAAGCTGTACGAACTGAACGGATCAATATGACTGTGACTGAAGCCCCGCTGTTTCATTCTGAGCTCGCCAAAAGATCCGCACGAGCCGCGCTGAGTGACGCGGAGGATAAAATGTGCGACCCATTTGAATTGAAAAACACCACAGAGCAAGTCGAACCACTAAAGAGACTGATGAAGAGGAGAAAACATCACCATCCACCAACACAAACTAGAGCTTTTTCTATCGTATTTATTGTGCTAAACTTAGACTAGCTGTAGAATTTATAATAGATAATCTGTTAAAGGAATAGATTTTTTACCACAGATTTATATCACAACTGAGGCATGTTTTAACGATAGTTTCTGTTTTTCGTAACAAATGCTAGATTAAAAAAGAAAGGAAATGGTAATGATAATTCAAGAACTGTTATTTTAACAAGTAAGAAAGAGCTTTAAAATATCTGCTAATAATGACAGATATTAGGAAAACCTGGCCTTACTCCTAGAGATGACAGGAAATGAACATGTTCAGTACATGAAGATTTTAAGTAAAGTTTGACTTCCCGTGGCACTTTGTACACAAGTGATTGTTAACTATAGGCTACTTTACTGCAGTTATGTCAAACAATTTCCATGTTTGGACCATTTTGCAAAAAACAAACACAAATAACCCTCATGAGGAAGCACATGACCCTGTTAAACGCTTCACACTTCAACCCTCCAATGTTCAAACCAAAACTACACGCAGGCAACCAAGAGAGACAACCAATCCCCCGTAAACCCCGCCCCCAAACCAAAGCCCCACCCCTTCCATAAATACTGGAAGTCTTCCTCAAATAACTGATGCAACTCTTCTGCATTTCAGAAGAAGGCGAGTGTTGGTGTGCTCTTACTGTGGTCAGTGACCTGTAGACTGTACTGTCCCTCCGCTCTTTCTCCCCAACATCGAACCGTGGAAAACGTCCAGTCCGTTAATCCAGTCGTATCTCTATTCAAACAACAAAAGCGGTTCACATCAGAGTCCCATCGGCAGCTCGTGTGTGAGTTAGAAGTGTTGGGACACTCACACGTCCAGCACTCTCTTGGCTCCGATCAGCGAGGTCATTCCACTGGGACACACGAGCAGGATCTCCACGTTCCCACGCCGAGGGTGGAGAATGGTCACAGTGACGGACACGTGCTCCAGCGTCTGCATGCCCGACTGCCTCAAGTCCGAACCCGTGACTACGAGTGAAAGAGAAAGGTTAATGTTTTTCTATCTTTATTGTTTTGCATTATAGATTCAAAGCCTGAGCGGACTTTAATTTCCCCACTGATATGAAGCACTTTCAAAGAGGAAACAATCCTTGACGCACACACTGCTTTAACATCATGTCTGCAGCTCATGAAGCAGATCCAGCGTTCACACAGCAGCGTTTACAGACTAAGAGCAAACTCATAATCAGGGTTGTGTTTGTGAGCCTGTCACTTGCATCAGGCCAAGGAAATGTCGTCAAACCAATTCAGTTCAATTATTTTGTTTCTTTCTTTCTAACAGAGTTCTGCTGGAAGAATATTTTCCTATGGTTTTATAATGGGGTTTTTCCTTTTACAGCATAACAGAACTTGACAATACTTGGATGTTTTGCTCTACAAGGTAATCACACAAACCCATTCCCCTCACGTTCTTCTCTAGCAACGTATTACAAACCATTTTAAAACAAATTCAAGTTTTCAATACGAGTGTCTAATTTAACTTATAGATCCAAGTGTCAAAGTATCATCAAGTTATGTTTACCACATACCTAATTTAAAAAACCCTTAAAAAACCCCAGGAAAGTTAGGAAAAACTCAAAATATCTCGAGGGAACCGCTGGAGAATCTCTGAGGCCGTTCTCACTACAGTTTTCAAATAAAAACTGAAAACTTTTGACGCGGTTTAGCCGTTCATTTACACGACAACTGAGTTTTGGGCACCTGAAAACAAACTTTTGAAAACCGGTTTCAAACAACAAGTTTTTGAAAATGATACCATTATCATCTCCGTGTAAAACATTGCATATGTGTGTAGACGTTCTTTACAAAGTGCCATCGACAACTACTGGTCTGTCCTGTATAATACAGATGTATAATCTCAGATCGACACTAACTCCATGACACTTCCTCACAGAGCGTCTGCTAACACAAGCTCACTCTCCAACCATACAGGGAAACGTTTTCCTCAGAGAGAGAGAGAGAGTAAACAATTAGAAAAAGGCATAAACACAATTATAAAGGTTCATTATGGGATGGAGGACAGCCCTTTACAGTCAATCAATGGCAGTGGTGTGAAGCAAATGTAATCAGTTACTGTACTTTGAGTATTAAAGCACTGTTTACTCTACTCCACTACGAATATGCCCTCTTTACTCCAATACATCTGTAAGGAACAATGCCATTCCTCATCACAACTCTTTCTGCAGCAGTTCATTTCTCATAACTTCAGCAAGGCAGCTTCAGGTGAATTGGAGTGCATTGGCAGGAAGTTTGATGTGTGAGATGAGGATGTGACTGCAGCGGTGATGAGCACGTCTCATTCAAGAACTGTTCGAATCACACGCTCCGAGACCTTTACTCGAGCGGCACTGGAATTGGTAACTTGTAGTTTTCACTTTTACTCTTCACACCTCTGATCAATGCAGTGATGTCCATTAATAGACCGGAGTCTAATCCGTGCCGCCTGTTTCATAATGAACCAAAAATATATTTAAACGTCTCATAATAACACAAGGTCTCGATCGCTGTTTTCTGCCATTGCTTTGGAAAAGTATCTGTCAATCGAAGTAAAATCGCAAGGGAAACATGTTTTTTTTTTTGCCCTTTCCAAATAACAAAAGGCTGTGATTTATTTAAGTAAGTAAATGGCCTGTTTGCGCTGCACTTCCTCCCGCGATCAGCTCGTGATCCGGTGTTTTCCGTGTTTCAGAACGGCTCTTTTCAAAGTGAATGAAAGCCGTGAAGTCTTCACTTGTTTTTACAAAGCACTTATTTTAGAATGTTTGGCTATTACTGTCACAGGATTCATTTTATTAATAATAATAATAATAATAATAATTAGTGCTGTTAACCGATTAAAAAAAACAATTATTCACACATTTTTTACTGTAATTAATCAGAATGAATTGCACTCAAGGTTAAAGATTTTAAAATATTTTTATACTGTAGTACTTTCACATTGAATTTCCAAAATAATTTAGAAACAACATGAAGACGGTATTAGTCGTTTCATGACATCTTTTTTGCAATGAAGATCAGGGCTCAAGGCTAAGGTTTTTTTTCTACTGGCCCAGACTATAGATTAATTCTTGTTAAAACTAAAAGAGAAAAAGAAAGTGATTTTCTCTTAGTCTTCTGTTGTTGGATTAACAGTAATGAACAGCAGGTTTATTAGGCTGCTGTCACTTTAAGAGCTGACATGGATGTTCCTGTTCCTGTACGGTTACCAGAATTCGCCAAAATATCTTTGTGTTCAACAGAACAAAAACTCAAACAGGTTTGGAGCATCATGAGGGAATGACGACAGAAGCGAACCATCCCTTTACTCAAAATGACAATCCCTCATGACAACATTCAGAAGAGCCTCTTCCCTTCATCAATCGTCACTCACATGAGCAGCAACCGGCACATGAAAATGATCCAAACAATTCCTGATGAATCGGTTTCCCTCAGATATACGTCACAATGAGAGAGAAAAGACAACTCTCTTCAGTTTAATGTGTATATTCATACTTGTGCCTTCAGAGAGTATTTGCTTCCATTTCTTTCAATTTTTACTTCTGTTACGCATCAAAACAATTTTTCCTTTAAAATGATCCAAATAGACAATATAACGTCTCATTACTGCCATCTCACTTTCACTGGGTGGTTCTGTATGTTTTAGTGAACATAAATGTATTCTATAAAGCTGCTTTTCTGAAGCCTTTCTAACAATAGTTTTTTTAAACGTCGATACACTCGAGTCTGGAAACTTTAAAGGGGTCATGAAGCGTATTTTCAGATCTTTATATTAGACTTCTGGAGGTTAGCACGTTTTTTGTCCATCAAACAATTGAAAGTTGTAAAACTGATCACTATCCATCCTCATGTTCACTCTCTTCACAGACGCTTCATTTCTGGAGAGCCGACCTCTCCGAAACTGTGATTGGTGCATTTCACTGTATCCACTCCTCCTCCAGAGCACGTGACGTGCTCTGATGCTCGAGATGATCAGCGCTATAACAGAGCCGTGTATGTGTGAGCCGAGTCAGAACAGTCTGTTTTGTTTTTTGTTTACCGTCACTAGAACCCATTAGTTTTTACGATCACTAAAACTACGGAAACACTTCATACACATCTCACATCAGTAAAGGTTGAGACCCAATACTCACACTAACAACACCTTATACAATTTACAATGTTTTCTTCTTCACAAAACAAGAATGGCACTCTCCCACTGATCCATGTTCACATCACAGTACAAAATGAAGTTTCCACTTCTGTGCAGATGGTAATGAATCTGACGCTAACATCTGTGTGTGTGTTCACATCTAATCATTCCAGATCGAAAGAATGAAACACTACTTCAATACATTACAGCCATCTTATTCAGTGTTATGCATTAAACGTGTAAACTGGAGCGCAGGTGAGAGTTTTGGTGTTCGTGTCTGAGAGAGAAGAGTGTTGGCGTATGAATGCGAATGTGTTTCGTGCCAAAGCAATGATGGAAGATCCAGTTCATCCACAGACTGACGCTGTGATCACTGTGACCCAAGGGTTCAGAAACCGGTTCTAGTGATTATTTCAAATTAATACATAAAAAAACTAAAATGTCTTGACAAGAATGACACTCTCCACTGACTAAACTACAGTAAAATTATTATTATACAGTTATACTGTAGTGAATGTTTGTGAACTTTGTCATCTTTCATTTTCATAAGTCTCATGTTTTAGACTGGGGAGTTATGAAACCTGCAGTATGATTTTAGAGAAACCTCTTATAGGATGTGTAAATATCAAATTCAGTGACCCCCTAAAGAATATTCCTGAAATGTTTTTTTCTGAATGCATTCCCTGGAATTCTCCCTCTTTCCCCAAACATTCAGACTGTGAGGACTCAAGACATATCACATACATGCAACCTTTCTAAATTATGTAAAATTTCTAAATTTGGAATTTTTAAACTATTCTACAAACATTATAGTGTGAATTATATAATCTATGATGAAATCTAAATATACCCTAAATGTACTGCATAATTACAATAATCTTTTAAAATGTACTATTTGGCATCATCTGTAAATGTACATTTGCCAACTTTTCAAAATTCCAACTTAAGAACATCTAGTCTTATTTTAAAAGAGTTTTATAGACTATTAAGAAAAGCTTTATGTTTGCGTCTGAAAAAATAGCAAATCAGTGTCAAATAATAATAATAATAATAATAATAATAATACAGAATAGCACGTTGCTCCAGAAGGGCCGTCTTGTAATTGTCAGTTGCAAAAGTCACTTGTGAATATGTATTAGTGGACACATTTTCCATGACCGACTGCTTAAACGGTGTCAGAAGATGCTCTTCAGAAGACAAACAGTGTTTCAGAGAGCCAGAAACGCACCGGTTCTCAAACAACGACTGAAGACAGAGAGAGACACAGGAAAACAGCGAGAAAGATGTGAGCGAAATTAAGAAGGGAAGCAACATTTCACTTTCACTGTATACTTGAACACACAAACGCTCAAACATTTCCAAGTAAGGGCAGATAACTGCGGTCTGTGGCGCGGATCCACTCAGAGCTCATCTCACCGTCAGAACAGACCCTTCATGGCCTGCTCCGAATTACTGATCCAAACACAGTAAATACTTACATTTCAGTACTGAAATAATGAAAATGTATTCATTCTTTTTTTTTTTTTTTATGTATGCAACACCTTTATTGGTCCTTCTGATTTCAGGGTGAAATGTTACATGTTTTTCATGCTGCGTTCTGTTGTTTATCCTAAATATAAATCTCTTACCATTCCAAGTGTGAGTGAGCGTTTTGGGATTGGCTGGGATGATCTCATTGGCCTTTAAAACTGGGCTCTGGTAGGACACCAAGAAGGGGACGGACTCCCAAACCTGCCAGACATACAGACAGAGTGAGCTTCTTCATTCATCTGAGCGTGCGAGCGCTGTGAGGAGAGACGGCTCTACCTTGGCAGCGTTGACGAGCCTCCAGGCGTTCAGCAGCCCAAAGCCGTACATGTGACTGTGATGGAAACCGGCTCCGTTCGTCCTCCAGTCGGCCTGAGTGTCATGCTGAAGATACAAACATGAGGACAAAACCATCATTAGCGCAAAATTAAGATTAAAAAATGATATAAACAACAGCAAAATGTTTCTTATTTTATTATGCGTTTCCTTCAGCCTGAGGATTATTCATTCCACTTGTGGTGTGAAAGAGCCTTTACCTTTGACAAAAAGAACTTTTTGCTGTTATTAAAAAAACAAACAACAAGCCCAGGCCTGGTGAGAAAAACGCAAAAGTAACGTAACACTACTTTCCATAAAAAGTAGCAAAGTAACGCAATAATTTACTTCTTCAGGGAGTTTTATATATCAATATACATATAACGCTGTAATGCATTCCTTTTAAAAGAAAGTTTCCTCAACTCTGAATGAAACTCTAGATGGTTTCTCTCGATTATAAACAAACAAAAAAAATCAATCAAAATTGTTTTTTAACAGAATCGGCAGCAAAAGTAAGGAAACCAAAACAGGAGTCGTACGGTTTCTGTTCAGAGACGAGTCGCAGCGACATTTAGAAGCAGTTGTCAGTGGATCACTAATGATCTGTTAACAATACCCACGTATAACAAACACAAAAGTGACTCTTCCCAAATCAAGTGTGGACAAAAACGCTTTAACCTTCACAAGTAATAAAATCACGATTTAACCACAGAATAAATCTGCTTCTCAAATTAAAGTTTGCTGTGGAACCCCAGCGACTGGCTTCAACTGCACAGATCAGAAAAAGAATTTATTCCTGTGATCCAAAACATACAACTTCTGAGACACGCCGAGATGTGACGCAAAACCATCCCGACAGGTCTAAAATATAAAACACTGAATAGGTTTACCATAGTGAATCAGGGTAAGACAAAAACACGTTTTGGAGGAAGGATTGATGATGTGTTGACATTTAAATTGTGTTCATTTTGAAAGAAAACAAAAAGTTCAATAGAGTAGCTTTAACAGAGGCATCGCTGTCAGTACTGGCCTTCATTCATCGAGCAAATGCTGACTGTATCAGTTCATATGCCTTATTCAAGGTGAAAAAGTTTTGTTAAAAGTTGGACTTCATGTGATTTTTGCCATTCACACTTGCCAAACATGACTGGATTCCAGTCTGAGGCTTTGGACATGTGAACTCTGGAGCATGTTTAGGTAAAGGAAGGAAACGATCAGACAGCTGTAGGTCTGAAGCAGCTGATGTTCACAACACTCTTACTAGTGTAATGCAGCTTTAAAATGCACTCGTAACTACAGGTTATCCCACAGACACACGGCACGGTTTATTAAGAGTGGATTACAGAACGAGTAAGGTGATGTGTTGTACCTGTGTTGCTGTGTAAGTAATGATGTGCTGAACGTCGCGCCAGCTCAGACAGGGCCGCACCTGCAGCATGAGCGCCACCATCCCTGCGGCCAGCGGCGCCGCCGCAGACGTGCCCGTGTGTCCATCCGTGCAGCCCGTGCCGCTCTGCAGAGACCAGTCCGACGTCACCTGACAAACAAACGGATTTCTCTCTCGTTTAGGAAAACAGCAGGAAAAGAATGAAAACTCACATCGGACTAAAAATGAGGCGAGTGTGAATTTACTCCACTTGAATTAACCGTGATATTTTAGTAGATTTAAGTTTTCAGTTTTTAATAGTGTCGTTTTGTTAAAGCTGGCGTGAAACAAATTCAATGCTATTTTCTGATTGCATGGTATAGATGTGATTCTATCAGAGCTGCTCCATTCTGGACAAAATGAGAATCATGATTTTTTTTGACTTTCACACAGAAATCACTGAACAGACAACTACACTAAATCATTTACTAGAGGTTCTGACAAAATGTAAATTACTGCAGTCAACTTAAAAAAACTTAATTAATTTGAATTCTATATATATTTTAAATTTGTTTGAAAGAATGAATGAATTACTCATAAAGTCACTTCAGTACTGGACGAATGAGCTTTTGAACGAATCGTTCAAAGACAAACCCATTCTTTAGCACTCGTCGCCTCCTACTGGTGTAACTGACCCTCTTTTTACTTTCAGCTACTTTCAGAAAGTGATTTGCTCCATTTTGATCATTATCGTAGACATCAGTGTTTATATCTGAACTATAAAATTGATTTATGCAGCTCTAGTGTATGTTTCTTTTATTTATTTATTCGACCTTATAATAGTGAATCAAAGTAACAAAACATCCACTCATGGTCTTTATTGAGCAGCGCTGGCTATTTGACAGTCCATGATCACGTGAGACTGAGCTCCAACCTTTGAGCTGTTTTCTAGCTTAAATTCTCAATCAAATCTTGAATCAAAGAGATGGAGAGAAAAAGGGCTTGTTCTTTCACACATATGCTGCAGTTTAACAGGCTTCCGATGCTTACGATACTGCGCAGCTGTCTGCTTCCACTGCTGAAGGTCACGGCCAGCATGGACGCACACTCTTCTGCGTAAAACGGCTTTCTGCCGTTCTCATCCACCGCCCCTGCAATTACACATCATCGCTCACATGACCTCTTTCTCATTACTGACACCGGTACAAATATCTGATATCTGAATCAGGTTTGGCGCTCATCACTGAGCAGAGAGAAGGTTAGTACCAACGGTCACGGTGTAGATGGAGTTAGCGTAGCCATCGTAGTTGCAGTTGTCGTCATACTGTCCTCCATTGCCACTGGCCACAACAAAGATGCTACCAAAACCTTTCCTGCCCGCAATAACGCCGTGCTGTAGCGCCGCCTGCGGGAGACCAGAGATATCATGGTCAAAATCAGACTGAAACATTCAGACTACTGAGTGTGGATTTGAATTTGTAAATCAGTGGTTGAACTCAAATGTGTGATGGCAGAAAAAGCACCTTGTTTTAAATGTGAAATGCTTTTCAGTGTAAAACAGAAGCAACACTGCTGAGGAGCAGCCAGTCACATGACGAACCTCATAAACCACAGTAACTGATGAAACATCTTCAGACTGACTAACCTTGCCTAAGGGATGAGGTCCATCAACTGTACGACCGTCATCATCTGGTCCCCAACTACAAGACAAACGTCAGGTTAAACCTTTCATACATTTTTAACATGAAAAGTTGCATTATGAACAAACAATCAACAACAGCATATTCATCAATTGGTATTAACTAAGATTAATAAATGTTGTGAACAAAAATACCTAATGCATTGAACTAATGTCAATGTGTGTGTCATGAAACATACTATGAAAATGATTAATAATGAAAGCAGTTCACGACTTGTCCATGAATTAACCTGTCATTTATAAAAAAGTGGCATTTACAAAAAGAGTAAATAAATGAAAAATTACTAACACAAAATGTCCACCCAATCAGGAACACGTTCATAACTGCCTAATCTTTTGAGTCACATGAAAAAAAAATACTACCAAGATTATATAGAAACAGAAACTGAATCGAGATTAAAAAAAGACACTTATAAAACTATCTTCTATTCTAAATATGTGTTGATATGAAAAATGCTGTTTATCGGGAACAAATAAAGTTACCTGAACAAAATTATAAATTATAAAATGACATTTTCCATATGACCACATTGAACCAACATCCCAAAACGATGATCATCATCATCATCATGTGATTTTGTGATATTACAAAACAGAATAAAGAAGTAAAACAGAAGACTTCAACATCAAGAGCTGAAGTCACAGTGTCAGGTGGACGATATCTCACACTAATGACGCTATCAGAGTTCAAATGACACGATGAAACCACATCAGGACAATAAATCTGAACTTTTAGGCCCACAGCCGTTTAACAGCAGAAACTCTTTACAGTACGATCACGTCACAATGAAATAATTCAGCAATAATTCATCTCTAATTGTTAATAAAAGTACAGTTCTCTGTTCATTTGTGCTAACACGCACAGAGCAAATGCTGAAATTAACATTAAGATTCATAAAGCCTGTAGAAATACTGTTGTTAATGTTAACTAATGTAGTTCCCTGACGAATGTAACCCTGTTCTGAAACATTACCCTCGTTTATCTGATCTGCTGCCAGAATGAAGAGCATAAACTCCAGTGTAGGACTGACGTCTTGAACATCAGGTGCTATCAGCTAAAGCTCACGAATCACTTTGGCTCTTGAACGAGCAGAAAAAGCACCTGCAGCTGTAGACGTCATTGACTTGGTAGTGCTTATTGAAAGCCACAGCCTCCATGCTGTCTGTGAGGGGTCCGTCCAACACCCGGATCCCTGAGAGAACAAACACAGTGAATATCACAATGACTTTAATACGGCCGTTACGTTTTAATAGAGATTTAAGGGTGTTATAAAGCTCTTATAACTCTGATTCAACAACTCATTCACATTATAACACTATAGAAAAATATAAAACGCCTTAGTAAAAATTCAAGTAGGTAAACCGTTGATCGGTATAAATGCGTTGTATTGTTATATAAATGAAACGTAAACATTAATAAAAATGATCATAATTTCTTCCTTGTTTGGAAAACATGCATTAATACAATATTTTACTTCTTGCACGTAACATTTTGAGTTTACTACGCTACATTACATGTTTTGCTGAGTTTATTATCTATTATATGTATTGAATATCAGCCAGATATCAATATCAATGATTATTTTGGCTATAATTGTTCAGCCCTACAAAGCAAGTGTAAATCAATTCACATTGCATTTATTTCTTTATCAGAGTGTCTTACAAACGAGGAACACAAAGTGAATCATTTGATTTACCAACCTGCCACTTTTCCACCGTACGCCACTCCCACGGCACAGAAGCTGTTGTTGGACACGGCAGCGATCTCTCCGGCACAGCGAGTGCCGTGATGGTTGTCGTTGTGTCCGTCAGGATGGGGCATGGGGTCAGGGTCGTTGGAGTTTAAATCATAACTGCCCTCTGGACTCTAGGAGAACACAGCAGCGGTTACAGGAATGACCCGGGAGTCGGAGATGTTCAAGATGTTTTTTTGACATTTTGATCCTCTTCTACAGGATGTTTGTGTGTGATCTGTCTATGTCCAGTTCTTTGCTTTTGTCAAAAATCAATACAACTTTTGTCACGCTCTCTTCCAAATTGACATTAAAGGGATGGTTCAACCTCATTTACTTTCAGACGAACACAATCAGAGATATATCTAAAAAATATCCTCAATCCTCCAAGATTTATAATGGTTGTGAATGGAGGGCCTGTTTTGAAGCAGAAAATGCATCCTTCCATCATAAAAACAATCCATACAGCTCCTGAAGCGAAAGGATGCGTTAGAAAATAACCATATTTAACATTTTATAAACTCAAATAAAAGCTTCCAGCCGACGAACGTACTCATACTGAGCAAGTGGACATGCACCTCAAGAGGAACCCGACGCAGGACTCAAGATCCTCTTCTCTAATATCGAAATCCTCCAACATTTCTCTTTAAAAGTTCTCGTTTAGACGTCTACTTCTGCTCCGGCTGGTAAACACCTTCAAATTACCATTGGTTCATGACAATGACGTAATAAGTGTGAAAACAGCCACAGAGAAGCATCTTTCAGCGGACGGCATCATCCCAGCGAGAAGAAGCCGAGCTCGTGAGGAGGCGTCAAAAGAGCTGCTGCAGACACGATTATATATTTATTTTAATTCAATTAATTGATTTCAAATTTTCAACAGTTTCAACAGCAGCACAAACACTGTGTCCACACTGTCACAACAGCTACAAGCGGTCTACACTGGACACCAATCCATCTGTCCTTCATTTCAGAAGCAGCGCGAGTGTGTCACAGATATACAGCGAGGCATCAGTTTACTGTCGGGATTTAGGGGTCAAAATCAAGTCACCTTTAATGCATCCTCAGTTCCCTAACAGGGAAACAGGGAATTAGAGGGAACGCTGATGTCACAGCGGTAAACATGCCTCAACATCAAAATGTGTGTTCATTAACAAAAAAACACTGAAAATCTTTTCTTTGTACTTTTGTGAGCTAAATAAAGAGAATTAACAAACCACACATTCGTGATTTTAGTGCGTTTAACAAAATGTCCCAACTTTTCTGGAAAAGTTATAAAATATATATGAATACTATATATGAAAAAAATATGTATATATATTAGTGCTGTCAATGGATAAAAAAAAAAACAAATTAAATTGCATATTTTTTCTGTAATTAATCACGAATAATTGCGATTAAAAACATTGGAGTTTTTATTATTTTTATTCTGTAATAATTTCAGTTACTCACCAAATGAATGTAGAAACAGTTAATGACAGTATATTTTAAAAATCTGTTTAATGGAATTTGTTTTTATGAATAAAGGCCAGAATCACTGACACTCATACTGTACTGATGACTCTATTTACACATTAATTACAGACATTCATCATTACAGTACAACTAAAAGCTACCTATTTCAACATTTATTAGGCTTTAAAAAATCACTTAATCGAAGAGAACTTGAAACGACTTCAGCTTAAACCCATAAAGCAACAACTCCAAGTTCATTTAAGACGTTATATAACTCATTTCAGATCACTCTTATGAGGATACTCAACAAAACGGGCATTTTGGCGTAATTCAGTTCGTTATTGTTTGTTCAAGAATGAAAGAACTGGAGCGAGTCGTGTGTGCGTCACATGACATTCACAGACAGCGTGTTCTCGTTTGTCTTGTGGCGCTTGAACGGTTCAAAAGTGTGACGCTAGACAAAACAGATTCTGCGTTAAGTGTGTTAAATATTTTTAATGTGATTAAACTGAAAAAAGTAATCACATGCATTAGCGCGCTGATCTATATTTTAGAGCATGAAGTCTGACTCGTCTTCTCAGGTAATTACACAAATGCTGCTTCAGAGCTTTACTCGTACTGAACCTGAAGTCAGATGGCGATTCACTCACATAATTGGGCTGAATATCTGCCAAGTTGTGCTGAACGCCGTCATCCACGACAACCACCGTGACCCCGACGCCGGTGATGTTCCGCTCCCAGACGCCGGTCACGTTGATGTCCATCCCCTGCTTCACATCGTTGTGCTGTAAAAGCAAACACGGAGAGGTCAGACGGTTGAAATCGAAGCGCTTCCAGCCAATCAAATGCCGCTCATCACTCACCAAGTGCCACTGACTTGGATATTTAGGGTCATTGAAGGTCACGCTTCTCTTGGACCGTCTGAGGATGTGTTCCTGCGAGTGCCAGACCACATGAGGGTTCTCCTCCAGAGCGGACTTCGTTGAGCGGGGGTCCACGTTCGCGGTGTCCTCCAGCCCTTGGCACAGCAGGTAGTGTCCCTCCAGCTGCCCAATCTGCCCGTGGTTCTCCAGGCCTACATCCTCCGCCACGTTCTGGGCCAGTCTGTCAAGGGAATGTCCCGCTTTCACAGAGGCGGCGTTGAGCCGCACCGCCCAGGACCGGCCCGGTCCGCAGGAAGAGGGAAAGGAGGAGGAGAGGCAGTGCAGTGGAGAAACCATGAGGAGCAGCAGAGGATACAGGCCCATACACATCTGGGCAGATGATGCCATGTCAGCCAGCTGGAGTCAGAACACACGCTCCACATGAGATGACCTTCACAGGAAACACACCAGACACAAACGTCACACACAGATCAGATTATTGCCATGAATAATTCAATACATGATACATGCAATAGTGTCAGAAAGTCTGGGAGGTTTTCAGTAAAGCCTTTCATGGAAGCCATTTAGGTTGTAGTTCCATGTCCCAACCAGCAAAGCGTCGTGTGCGAGCCCATTTAATTAGTGTCTTTGTGTCTCTTTGTTGTTTTAGCATCACACATTCAAAATTGCGGAGGGAAGAGAAGATGCACCAAGAACTTCAGAAATAAACGTTAAATCCTGTTATTCTCAGAAAACCGGACAGCAGAAATAAGATGTTAGAAATACTTTCATCAAGATTTTTAAAAACATTCTTGTACAAAAACTTAAAAACACATTTTTTAATACAACATATATGTTACAAAATAATTCAGACTCTAAAATTACTATAAACTGAAAGTCAGGCTTATATGAGCTGCACTTCAAATCTGAAGACAAAGAGCCGGTCACCTTCTCCTGTCAGTCTCACGCGTTCTGACAAGATCAGAACGATATCGGATCATGAAATAAACTGTGCAGTGAAGTTAGAAACAAGACACTGTCCAACAGGATGAATTATAGAAAGAATCTGAGTTTATGATGAACACTAAAACGTGTGGTAGAGAAAAAAGGCCATGAAAAGCGCGTCCTGCTAGATAACAGATTAAAACACCGTCGGACGCTTAGACTCGACCCACTCGAACAGATTTACACTGTAGACTCGTTCATGGACAAAATAAATTCATGTGTTTGAGTCAAATGAAGAGATCTGCTTTCGTACCCGTGTCAGGTGTTGAAGTGTGCGCTTATTCATGTGTTTCTGAAAAGCTTTTGACTGAGCAACATTTAATCATCTAGTCAAAGTAAGAGTGAATTTTGCTACACGCTGAGTGAACATGTGACCGTATGAATCTCCATCATTAACATCTACTTCCGTTACACTATTCATTTGATTTAAATAACAGTTAAAGGTGCTTTTACATTCATAAAAACATTAGTATTATTGGGGATTCACACCACATGACATTGTCAGAGAGTTTAACACATGACCACATGACTCTCTTGGTTAGTCTATTAGTTAAATGACGCATTCATTATTTTATTAATCCAGTATATCGCTCCAGATGTCACCTCAAACTGAGGTGAGCAGTGTCAGATGCAGACGTATGGCAAACCGTTTTGACTTTTACTCATTCTCAGGATATGAACTTTCACTAGTTAAAATCTTATTTCTTGATATCAGGAATTACATTTCCACTAGTAACAATGGCAATTGTTGATATCAAGAATTGTGTTTTCACTAGTGAAATCTCGCCATAGGCTGCCATTCAAATTCAGTTGTTGATATCAAGAATTCATTTCTTTCTAGTTGAAATTCCAGTTTCACATTTCAGGAATACAATTCTGACTAGTAAAAATACTCATTTCTGATATCATGAATGTGGTTGTTTCTAGTAAGAAAGCCGTTTTAGATATCAGAAATTATATTGATATCAGGAAATCATCTTCAGAGATCAGAAATGAATATTGTTACTAGCATGAATTCAATTGTTGATATCAAGAATTGTGTTTTCACTAGTGAAATCTCGCCATAGGCTGCCATTCAAATTCAGTTGTTGATATCAAGAATTCATTTCTTTCTAGTTGAAATTCCAGTTTCACATTTCAGGAATACAATTCTGACTAGTAAAAATACTCATTTCTGATATCATGAATGTGGTTGTTTCTAGTACGAAAGCCGTTTTAGATATCAGAGATCAGAAATGAATATTGTTACTAGCATGAATTCAATTGTTGATATCAAGAATAGACATTTGCACTAGAAACAATGTAACTGTTGATATCAGAAATGGGCATTTTTACCAGTCAGAATTGTGTTCCTGAAATGTGAAACTGGAATTTCAACAAGAAAGAAATTAATTCTTGATATCAAAACCTGCCGTTGTTACTAGTGGAAATCTAATTCCTGATATCAGGAATGAACATTTTAACTAGTGAAAATGTAACAGTGGATGTCACAAGTTCATATCCTGAGAATGAATAAAAGTCAAAACGGCTGTTTCTGCGTCTTCAGCCAACAATCCTCTCCTGATCAGGATTCACATCAGGATCTGAGCTCAACGCTCCACACCACCTCACAGTCACGTGAGAGCTGAACCCTGAGCTGCTTCCCCGGATTTCACATCATTACACACTCAAACATGCAAAAGTTACTGTTACAGTGATGCAGATACAGAGTTTCTACTGTGATACACCTTCCATGATCATGATTTATGTGGATGCAGTGAGAACGCTTCGACAAAACCTGTGTGTGTGTGAGAGTGTGTGTGAGTGAGTGAGTGAGTGAGTGAGTGAGTGAGAGAGAGAGAGAGAGAGAGAGAGAGAGAGAGAGAGAGAGAGAGAGAGAGAGAAACCGGAAGAACTCAAAACATCTGTTTGTTAATAATAATATACTACATCAGCTCGTTTTATAATGTGTTAACTAACGTTAATTAATTCTCTTAACACGCAATAAGGACACACAATATAGTAGTCTAATTAAATACATCTGAGCTCAGAAAGTGAAACCCAAAAACTGGCGGGACAGAAACAAATAGAGATGAAACTCTTCTAACCTTTTAGTGACGATGATTTATTTCGCTATCGTTTGGGTGTTTTATTTTCGCGATGTTTAGAGTAATCCTCTCTCAACTCCATCAGCGACATAACTCGACCCGCAGCGACAAACATCCGCATCCGTCACCGTGACGCCATATCCGGTGTGCGCCACTCTCACTCCTTCTTCTTCTTCTTCTTATTATTATTATTAAATGCCAGAACAGACTATACAACAATATACTTATAGGTACATAAAAATGCCAGTGTGAACAAAACTTTTTTGAAAAAAAAAAAGTCTTTTTTCTTTCCTTGAAGAAAGAGAGCGAAATTCATCTCGAACCCTGAGCATGTTGAACTTCCCCAACATTACAAAAAGTTGTACTATTATATTATGCACATGAAAAGTAAAATTACTATTAATCTTTTCATTTGAACAATATATACATATATCAAAATGATTTAACTTGAGTATAATATTGGGCCACTGTCACTGTCGTTTGATGGTTTTCCACATTTAAACATTTAATTTGAAATTCAAATGGAAATTTGCCACATCAATGTGTCGATAATATCTATTATATTATTGGATATTCAATGTATATTAAATATAAATGCCTGTTAATTCCACTGTGAATGATTAGAAACGCTGAGAAAAGTAACGTGTATCACGTGACAGCAGCGAACTGACAGTTAAAATAGTAAATAAATTCAGAGTAGATTTTGAAATCGCCTTTGGTAAGTAAACATTAAGTAAATATTAAAAATCTTGATGAAAGACGAAATGTAGTTTCCCTCTGTCCACTAGATGGCGCCAGAAATCCACTATTGAATCAGTTCTTCTCTTCATCAGGAGTGAGGGGTTCATCCAGGACACAGTTGATCAGAAGAAGAAAGGGTTCTGAAATCGGATTAAATCATGTCATCCAATCTTGATCTAGAGCAAATCATCAGTTTGTGTTCAAAACTTTTCAGTAAGATTGGGAAACAAAATCTTTTATCTTGATTATCTTGATCCCAGCAGAAGAGTGGATTTCAGGAACAAAAATGTAAAAACTTTAAAACAGGTACAAAAATAGAACAACATTTGTATCATGTTTTTTTTATTATTTATATCATGTAATATTTACACACGTGTTTTATTTCTCTCTTGATTAGTTGAACTATTACAGTAATGAATCAGAAGTAGATCTTTCAGTACAGTAAGGGATTTTGCCACCATAAAATAACCCTCTAAAAGCTCAATATCAAACAAAAACAACATACAGTGATTAAAACACCTCAAATGAAATATATATTGGCACAATCATCAGATGAAGCAGAAACAGCTGCGTCCCTCACTGAATGTGTTTGTTGTTGTGGGTCACATGACGGGCTACGGGAGCCCTGAAGGGACACTGTGATGGGAGGACACATTCATTTTAACTTCCTGTGATGTTTTCATTAGTTTTGTGCCGTCGTCTGTAACTGAACGAGACTCTTCGTGTGACAGCAGATCTGACTTCAGCTCCTCCTGTGACCTTCAGATGAAACAACTGATGAATGTGTCTGTGGACAGAACATCTGTGTGACCGGTAGAGCACTGCTGTGACCATAATGTGCTGAAGAGACTCTATAACATCTGATTCATCAAGAGCTCAAAGCATTATGGGTAGAATCTCGACAGTCTGTTCTGATTCATCAACACAGTTTCACCGATGATCCAATAGAAAAAACACTAAACCCAAACCCAGGATAGAGCGGTTGAGTGAAGGTGGTCTGGACTGTGTGGATGAGGCTCTTTGTGTTTCTGGAGACGCTGTAGAAGGACAGAGCTCCTGCACTGTGATCCACAGACACTCCTATTCTATAGCGTTTCACATGCTCTCCTGATCTCCTGCTGATGGGCTCTACAGGGAGATCAGTCCATATCTTATTGTGTATGAATGAGTATCTGGAGGGAGAGCAGATCAAACTCCAGGACTGATCATTAAATCCAAACGCACTCATCACCATCACCATCACCATCACTGTCTCCCTTCCTGCTGATGCTCTTATATGACACTGATATATACACACCTTCTCCACTCCACTCAATCTCCCAGTAACAGCGTCGATCACTCACACTCTCTCTACACAACACCTGAGGAATAGCAAATCTGTCAGGATGATCAGGATACGGCTGGAGTATGTCAATGTAAGTAATCACTCTGTTCTCCTCAGACAGATAGAGGCGTTCATTCACTGTGTTCAGATCCAGAGTGATCCGATGGGAATCTGATGGAGATAAAAATGAATGGGTTAAACGTACTTCATTAAATGAGTTCAAACCACACAATTATTGAACACTCTGTCCTGATTTAATGGTGTAAAGTCCACTTAAATCGGTTAAAATGAAGTTTCTTCATCCATTTGTGTTGAATGAACTGAAACTGGGCAGTGGATTTTTAGTTCCTCGTCTGGATCTGTCGCGCTCTCCTTTTCTACAAGTTCATCAAACATCTGGTAAGTCGGATCGGTCTACAAACACGGTAAGCTATGTCATCTTCTCCTTTCATCGTTACTTGCACTGCCTGTCACATGCATAGTTTAGCTTTTTCTGTCAGCGATGAAGGATTCACATGTCATAAATGTAGGGAAATAGTCAGGCTGACAGAGAAAATCTTAGAATTAGAGACACGCATCCAAACTTTAATTGAGGATAGTAAGAATGCAGGGGCTTCAGATACTGTTTTGGATGCGACTAGCCTAGCGAACTCCGTACATTGTTCGGTTCCGGCTGTAGAGCCCGTGCAGCAGGGCAACTGGGTGACCGTGAGGCGGCCTAGTCGTGTTAAAAAACACCACTCTTCCGTTCCGATTAGAACATCAAACAAGTTCTCCCCACTCAGTGACGCACCCACTGAGAATCCTGTTGAAAGTGCCCTAGTTATTGGCGATTCTATTACACGGAACGTGAAAATAGAGACACCAGCCACCATAGTCACATGTTTGCTGGGAGCCAGAGCGCCTGACATCAAAGCAAATTTAAAAGTGCTGGCTAATGCTAATCGTAAATACTGATAAAAATAGATATAAAAAATAGATTGTTATTCACGTCGGCGCGAATGATGTCCGACTTCGCCAGTCGGAGATCACCAAAATTAACATTAAAAATGTGTGTGAACTCTTACGTACGATGTCAGACACTGTAATTTGTACTGGACCCCTTCCTGCTCGTAGGAGTGATGAGATCATTAGCAGACTATCATCACTCAATGGCTGGCTGTCTAAGTGGTGTCCACAGAATAATATAGGTTTCATAGACAATTGGAAAAGTTTTGGGGCAGACCTGACCTGTTGAAAAGAGATGGTATTCATCCCTCCTTGGGGTGGTGCCGCTCTTCTCTCTAGTAATAAGTCTAGTAGATTACTGTAACGCTCTACTGGGTGGTTGCCCTGCTCGCGTGATACACAAATTACAGCTGGTCCAAAACGCAGCTGCTAGAGTCCTTACTAGAACCAGGAAGTATGAACATATTAGCCCGGTTCTGTCAAAACTGCACTGGCTCCCTATTAAACATCGTATAGATTTTAAAATCTTGCTAATTACTTACAAAGCACTAAATGGCTTAGCTCCCCAGTACCTGAGTGAGCTCTTAATGCATTATAGTCCTCCGCGTCTATTACGATCTCAGAATTCTGGCCAGTTGTTAATACCTAGAATATCAAAATCAACCGCAGGCGGTAGATCCTTTTCCTATTTGGCATCTAAACTCTGGAACAATCTTCCTAGCATTGTTCGGGAAGCAGACACACTCTGTCAGTTTAAATCTAGACTAAAAACGCATCTATTTAACCTGGCATACACATGACGCACTATAAACTTTTGTCTTCATGTCCGTTAAAGGATTGTTAGGCTGCAAAGATCAGGTCAGCCGGAACTTAAAATATTGAGTGAGTCATTGAGATTCAACAATTCATTCGACTTTTTGATTCAGGAACGAATCAGTATAATGTACAGCGACTCATTGAATCATTAATCAACCAATTCATTCAAAAGCTGATTCATTCATTAGCAAAAACACCGTCATGTGCTGCTCAGAAGCATCTATTTCCGCTGATGACAAAGCAAAAACAGAATTTTCAGTCTAATGTAAGTCACTTAAAATTAAACAGTTGTTGATTAAACTGTTGTATAAAATCAATATCACATTTGTAATCATGCTGGTTTTTGGAGGAAAAACGGCACTTTTCCTGGGTTAAGAATGAAGAACAGATGGAATGAGGTAGAAAGGCAGTATAAACTCCCTCATGTACAGCATCATCTCCTTTAACCATAATAATGACAGTAATTTAAGAGTAAAAAATGTCTTATCCATGATTGCTGTAAGTTGTAGATGTGTATGAAGGAACCATGGCCAAGCTAAAGGTCATTATAGGAACAGTACAACTGTGAACTTAATTTTTTCATTTACTTACAGCAATATTAGGGCTCGCACACACACACAAAGTGTTTCATACTGATGTTCATAAACTTTATTACACAAATAATGAACTTTTTATAAAATGATGAACAAAATTAAGATTGCAAAAAACAAAACAAAAAACGAGGAACAGTAACTGAGTTGAGTTAAGCGAAGCTATTATTGTAAATAAATGAATAAATATAACAATAAGTAACCACAATCTAACAAACTACATATATAAAACTATAAATCCATTTGCATAATATGAACATTAATTTAAACCACAAACAGTAACTTTTTATTCTAGCATTTCACGGTTTTTAACATCAGTTATTTTCTCCTCCGCCTGTGTACGAGATCACAGAGCAGCTCCTCAATGCTCTTCTGAGGAGATCTGAAGGTGCTGTGAACTCTGTGAAGTCCTCGTGAGGATCACAACTTCACCACTGGATTCAGAGAGGCCAACAACTGTGACCTCTTCCACCACTGGTCCTTGCTCCATGATCTGAGATGCAAAAAAGGTCAATTTAAAAGTGATAATGAAACTTTTTTTGTTTGTTTAGTAATTATAATTGCATTTGGAACTTGTTTGCTTGTCATTCGAAGCATGCTGCGTTTATCGATGCATATGATTGGCTGTTTGTACTCCAGTCACGGTGCATGCTTGAGGGCTGATCGGGCAACCGAAATTTACGTCTATTTACATTATAATGCATTTAATTAAAAGTATAATGAATCTTATATCAAACATGTTTTCTATTGTTATCAATGAAGCCGTACTATCAATAAATATCAATACGGTGTTATCTCCCAGGTGTAGTTTCTGTGCACAAATGTAACTATAAAGCACACTTGAAAATTCTAGCTAAAGTCTTCTGGATTTCCTGAAACTTGCAAGCAGGTGTTTGACTTCAGGACAGAGGGCTCTGGATGTCTCATACCTCTACGCTTGTGTAACTCGTCGAGTTTAACTTGAGGGCCTTGGCGTTTGCCTTCAGGTGAGTCACGGTCAACTGGTCGTTCACGTGGACTCTGCTCACGTCCAGGAGTTCGGACCCACTCTGGATGGCCAAATCCAGGATGTGGACTTCGGTGTCTGCCACAGTGGTCATCCTTGGAACCTGGAGCTATAAAACGATGGTACAGTAAAAGTTAATATGATAAACGCACAAATGTTTAGAAATAACTTGTAAATGGCTTTTTTTGATAGAGTTCAGACCAGGTTAAAATTACTCACATTTTCCACCATCCCTTGAAGGGTCAGATATCCCCCTCGGGAAAAGAGGTCCGGTCCAACCCGGTGACTTCAAGAGATGGAGGAACGAGGGCCTCTCTTCCTCCGCCCTCAGTGAAAGGAGGAGGTGCGGTAGATGGCGGTGTTCGTGCGGAGGACACAGATTTTTTTTTTTTTTTAATGTAGTACATCAAACCAGTTCAAACAGAGCGCTTGAAGAGGACTGTGACACATACACACTTCTCCACTGGACAGGGCACTAAGGTGGGCAGTTTCTTTAGTCCCTGGACAAATCACACCCTTGACAAGTTGGAAATTTAGGCTTTTTGTTTTCTCGTAGTTCATCACACATTTGACCCTGACAGGACCGGGACGGCTATAGGGATGGGATGTTGCCATTCCATTCTGATGAGAAGAGGGAGAAAAAAAAAAGAAAAATGAAAAATAAGTAAATGTTGTAAACAAGAAAATGAAGAAGAAAAAAAAAAGTGCAGTAGTGTAGTTCACCTCCAAAATTAAAATTATTTCTTCATATTGTTATATTTTAAATATCTGTTGTGTTCTGTAAGAATACAAAAAGGAAGAAATGATCATCAAATCATGTCTATTTATTCCTGTCTTGTCATGTTTCTGACAATGGGACTTTTTGGAATTGATTGACTGTATACTAGGGCTGTGCAATTAATCGCAAAACAATCGCAATTTGAGCACATGTAATTTCTAAATCGCATAAGTCTGCAATTTTATTTATTAATTTATTTATATTTTAATTGAGAATACTGCAGCGTTACTGTGCGCATATTTAAGATGTTTACCAATCAGAGCTCGCTCAGCACACATGAGAACAAAGCAAAGCGGGAGAACAGAATAGGCAAACGGGAGGAAAGAGGAAAAAATATGGATGCAGTTCAGAATAAACATGATTTGGTACCAAAGAGAAATTCAACATCAGTCGTTTGAGAGAGTTTTGGAGTCAAACACTGGACAAAAGATGCCAACTCACACTTATTTCACACAAGTTGCTGTATGAGAAATGCAAGACGGCGTTGAATACGAGTTTAAGCAGGTGAAATAATCCTCATTTATTTGATGTTGTGTGTTTTTAAGACTTTATTTTTTACAGTTTTGTTTATCAATCAGTTAATCCCACTGTACAGTATGTTACTTCATTGTGAAATGTGTGCACTGAAGTACAGTTTTGAAGTTTACTTATTATGACTGGAATTTCAGGTTCGTTCACCTTCATTTATTTGATGTTGTCTATTTTAAAGACAGTTAATTACAGTTTTGTTTATGAAGCTGTAAATAGTCAAGTCAAGTCACCTTTATTTATTTAGCGCTTTTTACAATGCAGATTGTGGCAAAGCAGCTTTACATTAATAAGAAAATGCTGTCATTGTGCATCTTATTCTATATATTATTGATTCATTCCGTTGCAAAGATCAGTAGTTATTAGTCTAGTTCATTTATGTACATCAGCACAGCAGAAAACAGTGACGTAATCGTCCGGCTCAGCTCAGTTCACATACAACCACACCAAAAACACTGCTGAACATCAAGCAAGTGTCCCCAACTTAAGCAAGACAAAGGACCAAAACTCCAACAAATGGAGAAAAAAACCTCGGGAGAAACCAGGCTTATGCGGAATATTCCACTGGATATAAAATAGGTGAAATCATAAAGTGTTATTCCTTAAGAGTGTTTTAATGTTGTACATTACTCAGGTAAAGTATAGTATTTAAAAGAAACAATACTAAATTTAAATATATTATAATATTAAATGTTATCATTTAAACAAGTTTTATACAAAACCCTACGGAAGTAGCGCAATGGAACCGGACTGGAACGATAACATTTCTGCCAGTTTCGCGCTTTCACCATTTTGAACACTTGGAGCATTTTATATATATATATATTTCTCATTTCAAGACAAGAAAAATATGCTAGATTTTACTATTTTTTTCATTGGTTTCTAGAAATTTGTACTGCTTGAATCTAGTTAAAATATCTTAATTTAAGATTTTAAGAACCTTTTTATCACTTTTTTTGTCTTGTTTCAAGAAGTCTTATCAAGTAAAATTTTCTCACCCCATTGGCAGATAATTTTGCATGATTTGAGGGTTTTTTTTCTTAATTTATGTTTTATTTTCTTATTTTTTCATGTTGATTTTTTGCAGTGTGCAAGAGTTGGTAAATCACATGTTTTTAAATCTATTCATGCAGAAGCAACCAAGATTTTGCATAGGCTTCCATGCATTGGAGAGCATACTGACATTTCCAACTGTTCTTTTAGCAGCCTTCACAGGTACTGCAGCCTTTAACATCTCAGGTAAAACATTGCACTGAAACTCCCAAAACGTTTGAAGCCTCCATACCAACCCCTGGGAAACAGCATGGATGAAATCAGGGCAGACTTTTCTAATGCACATATTTTAATTATCGACAAAATATCTATGGTGTCAAAACAGTTATTTGCCTATGAACAGGAGACTGCAACAGACTGTAGGGGATTTTACAGTTAAAGACCCGAAAAACCAGATATGATAAATGAAGACCCGGAGACACAGTTTAAAAAAAATTAATTTAAGAAAATTTTACTGAAGAATAGTTTGCGGTTTCATCAGCAGAAGCAGCTTCAAGTCTCACAAGGGGTTCGTAGGCCGCTCTCTCTCTTTCTTCATACCTTCACATTTCCACAACAATTATACTCTAACAGAGTCCACTAAAGAGTCTTTAAACGTCATTACTAAGATTCTGATTGGTTAAGAAAACTAGACAAAACTGGTCATTTTCCACACATGGACAGATAGTCAGAATCATATCTCCATCATCATGACGCTGACGATCGGACCCTGAACTCACGGACAGGACGTCCTGTTAAGTCAGGACAAGGCGTCTGCAGGTCTCAAGCAGAGTCGCAGTTGTCCACCAATACCCATAATGCACCTGTACAGAACACTGAGTGCACATACATAGACACGATTCACAGTTTCTTCAAGACTGAAGTTGATCTGAGCTCTGCTCTGAACAGGAAACTTTTACTTTTCTCTCAGTCAGAGGTACAGACAATATACATCATTATTTTCTAGTATTTGAAAATGAAAATAAATGCTTTAACAAGTTAAAGTTAGTCATTCTAAATAATTAAATATTTAGAAAGATAATTTCGGGATAAATCGCTCAAAATGTATATATATTGAAGCGGCAGTGGATTCCAGAATCCTCTTCAGTCCCCCTTAAAGCTCAATGTGGAGTCCTAAACACCACATCTGGTCTAACAATTGAGGCCGCTTCGAAATATTACTTCAGCTCACAGTCTACAGACAAAAATCATGTACCATCTTAATTACAGAACATCTTTTTTACAAATCCTTTAAAAATAGAAATAAAACAGACTATTCACATCATCAATTCTTTCATTATCCTCACTAAACCTTAATAATCCTTTTGTTAAGCTTTCTTTTCACTCCAGATCCACTTACAGTCATTATAGCCCACATAAATAAAATAGAAAACAAATGAGCATAAACCGAAACTTGTTAATGTTAAAAACATTTCATCAAAATTACATAAGCATCAAAATAAAAAAATTCAATAATAGCAACAACTTGTTTATCTTAAATGACAAATATCTTTATCATGACATCATTGTTAATTCTACTCAATACCTAATTATTCTTAACTCAATTTTCACAACATTTCACAGTTCTCAGACCATGTCAAGAGTACAGTATCAAAATCAAATAATTAATACTTCCTTTACTTCATAAATTATACAAATTTGTACTATAAGCCATTATCAATTTCTTTAAATCTGTTTTGAAACAGTTTCTCATCTTTTAAAGAGCACTACCATAGTTCATAATATTAACTTGATTTAACTTAACATCATGTTCATAAATAGTTTCACTAATACTATCAGGATTTTTATTTTCATAACATTAATTTCTAAATAAAGTCAGCAGATTAAACAACATATTTTCATTATTGTCTCAGTTATTGTTATCTCTACTATTTTGCAGAAACCGAACTATTATTTTACTCAAATCTTCCCCCATAGGTCACACAGACAGACTTACAGCTGCTTCCTCCTAAAAAAGAGAATAAAGGGAATTTTGTGCCTTTCTCCTCTAAAAGTAATATTTTTGAGAGTCTATATGTACAAATGTACAATAAGTTATTTTAAAAACATTTTTTTCTGTTTTCCTGTACATTTGGTAGAAAGGTTGATTACTCAATGATGTAAATTAGTGAGTTTTATTAGTAAAAATCACGTAAATGGTGACCATGTTATTGAAATTATTTCTGCTATGCCATTTTGATTTATAAGTGAACATTGTGTTAATGATATATTACTGATTCTTGATATTTACAATTATGAGTTTGTGCACTTTTAATTTTAAATATATTTCTGCTCCAGTTGTTTTCTAAACATTATATTAATCCTATAAATATAACATAAAGCATCATGACATTACAATATTTTTCACAAATGCCTAATGAAAGTTTTGAGTGATACTATAGCAAAGCAAAACACAAAGAGAGAGAGAGTTATTTAATCATGACCAAACTTTTATTGTCAAACAACCATAGCCAATCATTCATTAATTTCTTGATTCATTCACATTTTCATTCTTTTAGTCATTTTTTGCATGTGCATAGGAACAGAAAACAGAACAATACACATCAATAAAAACTTTAAAATGTCCATGGCTCTGGTGCAAAAGAACAGTAAAAACACAGAACTATACACAGAAATAAAACCCTCCAGTGTCTACAGCTCTTGTTAAGTCTTTGCAAGTGAAAAATAGAAGAAAAAACTATACGCATAAATAAGAGTTTTTTTTTTGTTTTGTTTTTATGTGTGTAAAATGTGAATGGCCTGACTGATCAGTCTGCATGAGCCATTCTGAAGTAGATCCTACCAAACAAATAAATAAGTAATCATTAGTTACAGACAGAACATTCACCATTGACAAACTAGGAGAGGGCCTCAGGAATGTCCGTGGTTCGGGGCCGTTTGCTTTACCTTCTGATAGAGGTCGTACCAATTCTGCTGCCTTCGGGATGATCTATTTCCTCCTCCAGAAGACCAAACTCCAGAGCCGGCTAAAGCCCTCAACCTCGCCATCCACTTGCCATCTCCCCTTTCCTTTCTTTGGCTTTGTGCTCATCTAAACATAACATGGAAATAATAGTAAACAAGTGTGTTTTTGCAAGTACTGGACAACTACACCTTTTCTTTTTTCCCCCCATAAAATTATAATGATGCAACTATAAATTGGTAACACTTTATTTTAGGGTCTTTTATCTAGTTGCTTATTAGCATGCATATTACAAGAATGTTGACTGTTTATTAGTGATTATTAAGCTCATATTAATGCTTTATTCTGCATGACCATATTCTACATTCATAATCCTACCCTAAACTTAACAACTCACTTACTAACTATTAATAAGAAGTAAATGTGGTGTTTAATATGTGAAAAGTCATAGTAAATAATGAATACATGTTCCCTACACTAAAGTGTTACCAAACAAATTCATTGAAACAAAACTGCAAGCTAAATAAATGACGTTAAATTAACCATGGTTTTACTACAAATAAAAATTAAAAACCATGGTTCACATTTGTGGGCATACACTGGGCATAGTTTAACCATGTTATTCATAGTAAAAACTGTGTTTATACAAATGGACTTCAATCCACCAACAAAAAAACATGGTTATTACACTTTTACCATATTAAAACCATGGTTATTATAAAGGATGACAATATCTACAACTATGACACTGTTTTTTTTTATACAAACCGAACTTCAAGCGACTAAATGGTGTTGAAAATGTTAGATGAAATGCAACGCGTCATAACGTGACCACAGTTTATGAACACAAACATTTTTACCATAGTAAAACCACGTGACCATCGCGGCACACAGATCTAAGCAACAGAACACGGATTCCTACTAACATCTCACAAAATAAAGTTTTAACATGAACTTAATGAGGATTTCATTCAAAATGAAGCTGAAAAAAAGTTAGTTATAGAACTAGCGATTACTAAAAGGAGACACTCGACAAAAACGATTTTGTTTACAGATGAAACGTATATATTGTCATATAAGATATAGTGAACAGAAGAAGAAAATTAAAAAACATTTTACTTACTTTGCTCAGTTATAACGGAGTATTTTTCTGTTTAGTGTCGTCATCCAATCTCACATTGGACAGCTCGCGACGCGATTGGCTCTCGTTCAATCTCACATTGGACAGCTCGCGACGCGATTGGCTCTCGTTCAATCTCACATTGGACAGCTCGCGACGCGATTGGCTCTCGTTCAATCTCACATTGGACAGCTCGCGACGCGATTGGCTCTCGTTCAATCTCACGTTGGACAGCTCGCGACGCGATAGGATGAGGGGAGAGCGGCGAAACAGACGATCCTGTTCCAGGTATTTGCCCACCGGTCTTCCATAAATCAGGACGTTCTCTGGATCGTGTTTGATAGAGACTGAGCCGATGTTCACTGTTCACTGTTTCTGCCGTCGAATCTAATAACATGTACGTTTATCATTCTGATCACACATAACTCACAGTTTACATTTAGACAAGGGTTTGTAATGCATGGACGGCAATCTTAAATTTCACATTACAATTTACATAAATACTCTTAAACATACTAATCCAGAGAGTAATTCGAATCAACAACATAAATGACAAAATGGGTCATAATTACCATATTACATTCATTACACACACACACACACACTGATATATTTCAAATGTTTATTTCTTTTCATTTTGATGATTATAACTGACAACTAAGGAAAATCAGCCTATTCGATGTACGATAGAATGTGGCCAATACGTGTTGTTGTTGTGGGTCACGTGATGGGCGACGGAAACTCTGGGGACATTGTGATGGGAGGACAAATACATTTTTTTTTTGCATTCTCTCACAAATTATTTGCGTTCCTCTGAGAAACTTTGCATTCACTGTCAAAGCTTGAGTTCTTTGTGAATGAACAGTTTCTTACAGGAACACAAACTTTTGCAAGAGAACCATTAATCCAATAGAGTACATATTTTTCCTCCCAATTCATATTTTTTCCATCCCGTTAGTGCCTCTGTAGAGGTCTAGAGATGTTTGTCTGCTTGTTTATGTTTCTCTTCATATAAAGGCCGATCCAAAAAAACAGCACAAATAAGATGGATTACCTGATCTTGGATGGCAAAACCTGGGATTTCCAAATCCAGATCATCCAGTACAGATAAGTGTGTTTAATGTTCACATGAATCTGTTATTCAGATGAAAGTTACAGACAAAACCTCTTCATGCATTAGTATATTTTTATTTTGACAGTGAAGTTGTGATGAGAAACAGATACAGACAGCGATGAAGGCATGTGTTTCTGTACTGGTCTCTTCAGTTGAGCTCACAGATGGTGATGGAGGAGCCAACTCCAGACCAGAAGCGGAAACTGGCGAAGAGAGGAGCGTCGAAACGCGTGTGAACGCAACAGATCTCCTGGGCCTGACCGTGCGACACTCGATAGAAAGCCAGCACCCCGGCCTGCTGGTCCAGGTAAACCCCGATACGCCTGGCTTTGGGAGCAGCCAGTGCGGTTTCTTTCCCAGCATGCCACATAGAGAAAGCCTTGCCGGACCAGTACAGGCTCCAGGACCTGGTGTTGTGGCCCAGTCTGGCGCTGTCCTCGGCTGCAGAGCGCTCCATGTCTTTATACGCCACGCCGACAGTCACCTGAACACAGAAGAATCCCAGCTGACACTCGAGCCAGTCAAATCATGCAGGGGACGTTACGTGTACATGAGATTTAGGGTTCACAAACATTTTTGTGCCACTGTCCTGTTTTAAGTACACTAATAAAATGTCAGTTTTTGACAACATGGTGTTGTATTCAAACGTCTCAGGCTCCGTCAGAGCGTAGCGGCCATGATTCGAACCAAGTTTTGCTTCATTACAACAAAGTAATGAACACTCAAATCATGTGAACTGCACTGATATCTCGAAGCTCGTCCCCTAGAAAGACAGCTTTTTTCAGCAACTTTGGTGTCGCCTGTTCTTATGTTGGGTTTGTGACTAAATCTGTAGGAAACAAAAACAGTTCATGACAACAAAAGGTGAATCGCTGGACTCACTCACTGTTGCTCAAGGAACAGGAAGAGAACAAAGAAATGATCTTATGTTCAACTTGGTAAAATACAAAATCTTGCTTCCTGTTTGGCATCATATTGTGTAAAGCATTCTATGGGAGCTGCAGACTAAATTTGCAGTAAGTTCTCGAGGAGTGTGCCAAATTTCACAAGTTTTTACTGAAGCCCAAAGTATACTTGGGTTTTGATGTGAACGTTTAGCTTAAAGATAATGTTTCATTTGATGTGTGCACAAACCCATCCAGCGCACACACTGAAGAACGTCTGAGCTCTGTCCAGCACTGACACGGCTTACTTTCCCAAAAGCAGTAAGTGTAGAAACCACTTGCAGCGAACCATACTACTAAGTGCTCTTATTAGGGGCCGTTCACATATCGCGCCTAAAAAGCTCTAGTACAAGATTTATTTATGGAGAAGAAAAACCAAACTCCTGAAGTGTTTGTGTGCACCACGGAGGATTTCACAAACTCATCCAAGAGCTCCGTCTGGACGGTGAGAGATTCAAAGCCTGAGAGTTGACAAGGACCAGCTTGATAATATTAAAAGAAAAATTGGCCCAAGCATCACCAAACAAGCCGTGAAACCACCTCTCCTGCACAACGGCTCTGTGTTCGTCTGAGGTAGGCGATTATAGGCGACCGTTAGGATAAGGGAAAGGGTTGATTGGATGGTTCTTGTCACATGACCTGCGGTGCGCATGCGGCATTCTGAAAAGTCGAGATGTTGTCATCTGGCCGCGGCACAGGCGCGCCTGGAAAAAAACGAGCGCACCGCACCACATGCGCGTCGCGACCACGTCGCTTCCATTTTGTGTGCGCTTACAGGGCGCCTGCATAGGATATAATGAAAATGCGCACACAAAAGATGTGATATGTGAACGGCCCCTTAACTCGTTTTGTTTTGTAGTCTCCTACAGATTCACATTCATCCAAAGTCAAAGAACACTTTAACTGACCCTTCGCAAAGCCACGCCCCCTTTAGTTACTGTTGCTATGCGCTCTCATGCCACACATCATGTTCTCACGCTGAGAAAAATACATCGAGGAGCAAAGAGGACACTGACAACGACTGACACAGTTTCATATTTAAAATATTGTAATTTTTTAAAGAAGTTGAATCAATAAATAGCGTCTAGTGTGTGTTTAATGTGTGGTGACAGATCGCTGTCGCTCCTCGATCATCTCTTCATACTAGTTCATTTACAGCATCAAATAAACATGAATGAACATCAGAAGGAATGTTGTTTCAAGACGTGATTCAAGTTCACCGACGTTCATCTACTGACTCCCCTGACCGCTTTGACGGGAATCAAACATTACCATATCTGAATCGGCAGAAAGACGCTGTTCAGCCAATCAAGACCAGAGCCTGGAATTATGCAAATGAATTAATTGTTATGCAGATGTAATAGGAAGTCAGACTGAATTACAGACTTGTTTCAGCAGTTCAGAATCGATTACTTCTTTTAGGAGACGATAACTTTATTTATCCGTAGTCTGATCTTTGAAACTTCGCAGAGTTTTACATGCACAAATGTAACCCTAACTTTAAGAAAACACATTTATGCTGTGCACACACTGTATGTGTACGATAAAGAAATAAAAGCACAATTTTCCCAATTCAAGCAATAGATCGAAACCGTAAGGCTTTTGTGAATGAAAATGTCCGTTACCCTCTGTCCCGTCCACTCCACCTCCCAGTAGTACGGGCTCCCGGCCAGCGGCTCCACACACATCACCTGCCTCCAGTACACGAAGCGGTCCGGATGATCCGGATAACTCTGGTTCTCCGCGCACAGAGTCGCCTTGCGATATCCGTCGGACAAACGAATCTGACGGAAAGCACTGTTGTGATCTAGTGTAGGCTCGATGCGGACTGAAAGACAAAACATACCATTAAACATTGAAAAAGAAAGAGACATATTTGTACAAAGTCACTAGCAGCCGACTCTCACACTTGAGCATTTCCTCTCTGGTTTTGGGTGCAGGTTCAGACAGACAACCGGACGCTGATCCCTCCACTGCAGACAAGATGAAAACACATATTATTGTACCGAGTCAAAATAACTGTGTACTTAACTAGATCTGATCATCTTCATTTTCTGCTATGCTAAATGAATTTTATATTTAATACAATTCATCTCATTTTATTTTCAGGGTGAAATAGGACCTGGACACGTTTTTGCAGGTTTTGTGAGATTCACCAAATAATATTTAAAAATAAATAAATAAATAAATAATTAATACTTATAATAATATTTTATTTTATAAAAAAAAAAAAAAAAAAAAAATGTATTATATATATATATAATATATATATATATATATATATATATATATATATATATATATATATATATTATGACATTCCATTCAGGAAATTATAGTATTTATAATATGATTGGTTATAAATATGGAATGAAATATCAAAGCCATAAACCAATTTGTAAATCACAAACGAAAAATGAGAAATCGGGCTAAAAATGTCTTTTTACGTTTGTTAAACTAAACGAAAAAATGAATAAACAAACCGTTTTATTCAAGTTTCATTCCATATATTCAGATTTTCATTCAATATATACAACCAATCATATTATAAATACTATAATTACACAAACGCAAAAAGAAACGATTTCTGCCAAGTGAGATGTTTTACCAGGGTTGGCAGAGGGACAGTCTTGTTTCTTGTGCGGTTCTTGTGTGGCAGGAGACGACGCTTTGACTTTGGGTTTAACAGAGTCAGGCTTTACTTCTGTAATCTGAAACGCTGAGAAGAAGCGATTTCAAAATTGAATCTCTGGCCAGATGAGTTCATTATATACTAGCAGTAATGCGTGCTCACCTGGGCTTCGTGAGAGTGGCTGTGATTCGCTGGACATGACGCCGCCGTCACATGACTGACTGGATGTTTGTGCCAGAGCGGCCGCATCATTGACTGCAGGGCATCATGGGACCGATCGTTAGATCACTGATACAGCTGATTTACATTCATTATAAGAGTCAAATTCATTTGTGCTGTCAAAATAAAGCATTAGAGCACAACCGAGACAGCTAACTTCAGTTATTGTAAGCAGTGGACATAAAATATGAATTAAAAAACAAATAACTCAGACAGTAAATTCTGCTATTGAAAAATGCAAATATATAAATATGCGTGTTATGTATATATTCTGTAATAATCTGCTATGTTGCTTGACACTGATAAACTTTATTCTAGTTATTAATAAATGAATGTACTTTATTATTTTCACTAAACTGGATGAGCTGTGAAAGGCCATGCATTACAGTGATTTTACCACGGTCATATGACTGCAGAGAGTGTGTCGTTTCTCTGATGATTCATGTATAAACAGACGGCAGGAAGACATCGATCATTTCAGAAAATACTGTAATGTGATGCCGAACTCACCCGCTCTAAAGATTCGGGCCAGGCTGGTTTTGGTGAGATTTTCCAGGCCCTCCCTGAAAGCGTCCAGAGACGATCTGACCCCCGAAATCACTGACTCCGGAGTCAAGATCTCCATCGCTTCACTTCCCGCCGGATCCGAGGAATCCATCGCCATGAATGTCTGCGAATTATTACAGCGATAACACTTCCTTGTTATTGATCATGTGCCTCCTTTTTCTGCTTTTAAGAATATGTTTGAATAAACAGATGCACATTTCCAAGGTGACAGTAATACAATTACTCATCAGAAAATTATATATATATTTTTTGAAAGGACAATATTTAGGGATTTAATACAGGATTTGAAGAAGATTATGCGTCACATGCGAAACCTTGCCAATGTGATACTGAATCAAATGGATCAATCCTCAAATCTTTAGTCATTGTCTCTTTGTTTTTTTGAAAATGAATGTGTAAAATAAACTTTCAACTGGGTGAAAAATGAAAACCGGAGCAAGCTGATAGAGAGTACTGACAGAGACAAACATCACAACACTACATTAAAGACAGCTAAATGTGACATTTATTATAATGGGTTTATGTGAATATTATTTTAAGTTCACTGAATGAATAATAAATAAAACGACAGTTTAGGCTTCAAACGTGGTCATTTTAACCAAAACAAAAGCAGAGCACCGTTTTCACACACACAGTGTCATCTGCTGCTCCGTCACACTCACGTCCAGGAAGGTGATGGGGTCCTGAACGCTGTCCAGTGTCTTCAGCTGCTCTTGTCTCCTGTGCAGATGGACGATCTCCTGCTGTAGCTGGAAGGTTCGGGCCTGAATGTGGCTCGAGGACGACGTCTCGTGAGCCTGAAGCAGCTCGAGCACCTGAGAGCGGCTGAGATCAACGCTCCTCAACACGTCCACGAAGACGGCCTGACTGTCCATCATCAGCTTCTGCATTGAGCTCTGCAGGTCACAAACTCATTACATTATTGAAACAGAGATACGGTATTTCTTACACGGTTATTAAGCAGTCGTTTTACCTTGTGTGCTTGAGAAACTTGGGGAAGGCTCTGAATAACCCTCTCTCTGTCTGCAATGCCTCCTTGTATCCGGGCATTCAACTCCACCAGCTCTTGCTGTGTAATCACAAAGATACTGTATTTCATGTCAATGTATCAAAACACACATATCTGACTCCAAATCGCCATAGTCCAGTCCTACTATGAGAGTCAAGCAGCAGTACGCGGTTTGAGCGCCTGCCCATGTGAGAGACGTTTAATAAAACAAGCACAACTGCTGCTGCATCAGTGGATGGATGTCAGAAAAGAGTGTGGTAAAGTTACGACAAAAAGTTGTCAGAAGAAGGACTGAAGAGCTCATCAACTGCTGATTCAAGAACTTCAGTGGCTTCTATATTTTTGAAACTGATACAGTATTTGACAGATTGGAGGTCACAGAATATTTCCATTTTCCACCGTCTTCAGTGGATTTCACAACCGTGTAACAGATAGCTTTTAATTTCACCATTCAACTGTTGTTCATCATCATCTTTTTATTCAGAAACTAAACATGATTGCCATTTTAAGGTCAATTTTAAAGGATGCATAAATGGAAGCATATCCTTACCTTAACCCAACCGTGACCTTTTTTATTTTCATTTTCAGGAGTGTCATTCAATAAATGTGTTCCAGTTCACCATGTTTCATTAATCATGTAAATCCCATTCCCACATCACAGATCGGCCTGTTCACAACCACTGATAACGATGAAGATAGTTTTAAAAGAAGAGCACAACACGACTACAGCAATAATGGCTCAGAGGAAAAATATAATTGGAAACACTTTCAGAATATTTTTTTTCCAGCTAATGAACAATAACAGCCAATCAGGATCCACCCAACTTAAAGAGCTTGAGTGTTTAAAGTGACAGACAACCAAACTCCAGCAGTTACAACAAACAGACCGATGCCATCCGCTGGGGTGGACGCTCAGATATCTATCGTTCTTGGTGTGAACAGGCCTTAGAGGGATAGTTCACCCAAAGATGTCCAAAACATTGTCTTTAAATGCAAATGAGCTGCTGCTCCCCAACCCTATCCAGAATAAAAGGAATTTTGCATAATATGTCCCCTTTAAAGGGAAAGTTCACCCAAAAATGAAAATTGTGTCATAATTTAGTCACCCCCAGGTTGTTTCAAACCTGTATAAATGTCTTTTCTCTGCTGAACACAAACGCTATCAGGAAGAATGACACAATTTTCATTTTTGAGTGAACTTTCCCTTTAAAGAGGACATATTATGCAAAATTCCTTTTATTTTGGATATGGGTGGGGAGCAGCAGCTCATTTGCATTTAAAGACAATGTTTTGGACACAAACAACAAATACTGTAATATGAGTATGTGAAACTATTGAATTCAAATTCAATATATGTGTCAAATTTCTCAATGCAACAGCATATTTGCTTGTAGAATTTCAATTTTATAAATGAAAAACTGAAGCATTATTTCTCGGAGTAATTTGTAAAGCGTGTCGTTTGATTGTCCGATGTCTTCTAAGTGACCAGCGTCCACTCCTGAGTCTTCATTTAATAGGCAAGAAGCAAATGAAAACCAAATGAAACCCTTTAAAGCAAGTCACGCGGCCAGTTGTATAAACGGCTTAGAGTAGTCTTTAATTTTTACCCTTTTCAAATCAGTTAAACAGAAATGTAGACTGGTCTAGTTTGAGTCTAAAGTAAGAGTGATTCCCTCTTGGCTAATGTTAACTCTAGTTGGTCAGACTAGATCTGAAGACAGTGGCAGTGATCATGTGTCTGATCAGAAAACGTTTCATCCCTTACATATTTAATTCTTTTTTTTTAAAGTTTGGAGTGAAATATGACATGTTTTTGACAGTTTTTTTTTGTAAGATTCCCCCAAATGTAATCGGATGTTACGCACCTGAATCTTCTGCTGCTCTTCCTCCGGACGCACCACCTGATGACCCTTGTGTCCCAGAAGGCCACAGTCCTCACAGACGCGGTGTTTGTCGAGGCAGCAGTACAGCTCCAGCACCTGCTGATGCAGCGGACAGAGCTGCGGGCAGCCCGAGGGCAGAGCAGGGTACAGTCCGGCCTGAGAGGAGGGCACGTCTGGACACGGAGCAGAACCTGGGCCGTCCTGCCCACTCAGTCTCAGCTTCTCCATCGCCTCCATAAGCACGTTGCTTCTGGCCAGGACGGGTCTTGGGTTGAAGCGCTGTCTGCACTGAGGACACTCACAGGAGCCCTTAGCCGCTGCCTGATCCCAGTGCGTCCGGATACAGAGGAGGCAGTACGTGTGTCCGCAGGGGAGCGTCGCAGGGTCTCTCAGGATTTCCAAGCATATCGGGCAGGAAAACGCCTCTGGAGCCCATGCGGCTGAAGCCATGATCGTGGAGATACTGTAGACGGACAATCCAAGAGTTCAGACGATGACTTCGCTAACTGAGGTACGTTTCCTTTTAAACCTGAACGGGTGTGGTTATAACGAGTATTACAAGTTCTGGATGGTTCTAGCTCAGCACTACACACATTCTCCACGGCCAAAATGACACAGTGGGGAAAAAATGAAAGGAAGGCCGACAAACCTGTCTAGCTGGTCGGGGACAGCAAAATGAAGTCATGAAAAGCTTCTGATAATGTGTCACAGGATTGTTCCTGACGGAGTAGGAACACACTACACAAGCAACTCTCATTCTATAAAACATTTCAGTCATTCATCAGTGTTTCAATGTTAAAAAATATGAAAGATTAGAAGTTTGGACTAGATGTTTAATAACTACACTAAATTTCCTCATTCTAGGGTGATTTCAAGATTCAAATATTCGTTCATACACGGTTTACCCAGTTTTCGTTCTAATTACTAAAGTACTATCATTAAATAATATAATGCTTGACTGACTGATGTTACGAGTGAATGTTCAGGTATATATGAATAAAACAGTGTATCAGTCTGGCGAGTGAATGCTGTCCAGTGCCAAGCTGTGTGTGGAGGCTGGAATATCTCTACATCACAAAAATCACGATTGCAAATGTGATATTGTTTTATACAACAGTTAAATAAAAATATTATTGTGAGATACCGTTTGGCTATTTGTTTGTGTTATTTCGCCAATGAAAATTGTTCCAGACAAAGCCGTCGTGCATCTCGGAGCAAATTCGATCCTGATCTTGAGTGAGTACATGGTTCGTTTACTAGCAAGCATTACATCATTTTAATATCGCATTCATTTACAAGTAGAGTCGCTCGTATCTTAAGACTGTTGGAAATCCGCTGTACAAGTCATCATGAAGTGCTGTGGAGAACGGTCTGATGACAGTACATCAGTGGAGCTTCCTCTTCCTCTCAGGTTAGATGCCAAAATCCCACTCATTTCTGGACAGTCTCCTGTAGTCTTGTAGGGGTGGCAAAAAATGAAGCGCAGGATGAAATTCTGGTTGCCAGAATGATAAAAACTATAATAAAAACTTGCAGACTCTGGCAGGAACACAGATGCATTTGCAGGTCTTCATGAATTGTCTGTTTCTGCAGTGGTCATGGTGTCTCTGCCACAAATTTGACACTTTTCTGCTGAACAATGAGAGGAAAAACACCTTGCACTTTTAGTTCATTAAAGATGAATAACACACAAACTGGACGTGGAGGAGTTTGTGACAGAAATGATCAGATACCTAATGCTGTCAATATTACAGTGATATAACTCTTTATCGAGACCTGTCCTGTTTTACAAGATCTGTTATGAGGTTATTCCCATTTATTCCGTTGATGGTTCTGTCTGCTCTGGCATCATTTCATCTGTGTATGGATTCATATGTTGAGAAGAAAGAAGCTCTCAGACCCTGGGACAGAAGCTGAAGCAGATGCCCTCATCTGTATTCAAGTTAAATTCAATAGGATATTTACATTTTTCTCTAAAACATTTTTCGCACGTTACTGTTAAGTAGAAAAGATTCATCTGAAGCATCAGATCCCAGAATGATGTCATTCTCCATCAATCTGAGGCCTTCCTGTCCTTCACGAGCAGAAGTGAGGAGCTCCTCGCATTCCCTACCATGAAAAACTTGTGTGGGTTAGCAAGACCTGTGGAGCATTGGGCTTTTGGTCAGAAGCTCTCATTCTGTCCCGTAGAGAGAGGCTTTCTGGGAACAAGGACGAGCAGACTGAAACACGCAGAAGGACACGCTCGTGTGAGATTGAGTCCAACTTGATCCACAGAGATTACCTGGAGGAGCTACAAAAGAAAGGAAAAACCATCCAAGAGGTTTCTGAACGTCTGGCCAGACGCAGACGAGTTTGTAGAAGAGCAAAAATAAAGTCAAACGCTGTACGGAGAGAAACATGAAGGAGACGTTTTAGAACACGGAGAAGAACTCAGATTAATGTTCTTATTCACGGCTCAGTTACTCACGGCTCAGTTACTCACGGCTCAGTTACTCACGGCTCAGTTACTCTCGGCTCAGTTACTCTCGGCTCAGTTACTCTCACCTCAGTTACTCACGGCTCAGTTACTCACGGCTCAGTTACTCACACCTCAGTTACTCACGGCTCAGTTACTCTCACCTCAGTTACTCACGGCTCAGTTACTCATGGCTCAGTTACTCACAACTCAACTCACGGCTCAGCACCTCACGGCTCAGTTACTCACAACTCAACTCACGGCTCAGTTACTCACGGCTCAGTTACTCACGGCTCAGTTACTCACGGCTCAGCTCCTCACGGCTCAGTTACTCACGGCTCAGTTACTCACGGCTCAGTTACTCACAACTCAACTCACGGCTAAGTTACTCATAACTCAACTCATGGCTCAGTCACTCACACCTCAGTTACTCACGGCTCAGTTACTCACAGCTCAACTCACGGCTCAGTTACTCACGGCTCAGTTACTCACGGCTCAGTTACTCACACCTCAGTTACTCACACCTCAGTTACTCACACCTCAGTTACTCACAACTCAACTCATGGCTCAGTTACTCACAACTCAACTCACTGCTCAGTTCCTCACACCTCAGTTCCTCACACCTCAGTTACTCACGGCTCAGTTCCTCACGGCTCAGTTCCTCACACCTCAGTTACTCACACCTCAGTTACTCACACCTCAGTTACTCACACCTCAGTTCCTTACGGCTCAATTACTCACAACTCAGGTACTCACACCTCAGTTCCTTACGGCTCAATTACTCACAACTCAGGTACTCACGGATCAGTTACTCATGGATCAGTTCCTCACGGCTCAGTTACTCACAACTCAGTTACTCACGGATCAGTTACTCACGGCTCAGTTCCTCACCTCACGGCTCAGTTCCTCACGGCTCAGTTACTCACAGCTCAGTTACTCACAGCTCAACTCATGGCTCAGTCACTCACACCTCAGTTACTCACGGCTCAGTTACTCACAGCTCAACTCACGGCTCAGTTACTCACGGCTCAGTTACTCACGGCTCAGTTACTCACGGCACAGTTACTCACACCTCAGTTACTCACACCTCAGTTACTCACACCTCAGTTACTCACACCTCAGTTCCTCACACCTCAGTTCCTCACACCTCAGTTACTCACACCTCAGTTACTCACGGCTCAGTTATTCACGGCTCAGTTCCTCACCTCACGGCTCAGTTCCTCACGGCTCAGTTCCTCACGGCTCAGTTCCTCACGGCTCAGTTCCTCACGGCTCAGTTCCTCACACCTCAGTTACTCACACCTCAGTTACTCACACCTCAGTTACTCACACCTCAGTTACTCACACCTCAGTTACTCACAACTCAGGTACTCACGGATCAGTTACTCATGGATCAGTTCCTCACGGCTCAGTTCCTCACAACTCAACTCACGGTTGATGGTTCTGTCTGCTCTGGCATCATTTCATTAGTGTATGGATTCATATGTTGAGAAGAAAGAAGCTCTCAGACCCTGGGACAGAAGCTGAAGCAGATGCCCTCATCTGTATTCAAGTTAAATTCAATAGGATATTTACATTTTTCTCTAAAACATTTTTCGCACGTTACTGTTAAGTAGAAAGATTCATCTGAAGCATCAGATCCCAGAGTGATGTCATTCTCCATCAATCTGAGGCCTTCCTGTCCTTCACGAGCAGAAGTGAGGAGCTCCTCGCATTCCCTACCATGAAAAACTTGTGTGGGTTAGCAAGACCTGTGGAGCATTGGGCTTTTGGTCAGAAGCTCTCATTCTGTCCCGTAGAGAGAGGCTTTCTGGGAACAAGGACGAGCAGACTGAAACACGCAGAAGGACACGCTCGTGTGAGATTGAGTCCAACTTGATCCACAGAGATTACCTGGAGGAGCTACAAAAGAAAGGAAAAACCATCCAAGAGGTTTCTGAACGTCTGGCCAGACGCAGACGAGTTTGTAGAAGAGCAAAAATAAAGTCAAACGCTGTACGGGGAGAAACATGAAGGAGACGTTTTAGAACACGGAGAAGAACTCAGATTAATGTTCTTATTCACGGCTCAGTTACTCACACCTCAGTTACTCACGGCTCAGTTACTCTCGGCTCAGTTACTCTCGGCTCAGTTACTCTCGGCTCAGTTACTCTCGGCTCAGTTACTCACGGCTCAGTTACTCTCACCTCAGTTACTCACGGCTCAGTTACTCACAACTCAACTCACGGCTCAGTTACTCACACCTCAGTTACTCATGGCTCAGTTACTCACAACTCAACTCACGGCTCAGCACCTCACGGCTCAGTTACTCACAACTCAACTCACGGCTCAGTTACTCACGGCTCAGTTCCTCACAACTCAACTCACGGCTCAGTTACTCACGGCTAAGTTACTCATAACTCAACTCATGGCTCAGTCACTCACACCTCAGTTACTCACGGCTCAGTTACTCACAGCTCAACTCACGGCTCAGTTACTCACGGCTCAGTTACTCACGGCTCAGTTACTCACGGCTCAGTTACTCACGGCTCAGTTACTCACACCTCAGTTACTCACACCTCAGTTACTCACAACTCAACTCATGGCTCAGTTACTCACAACTCAACTCACTGCTCAGTTCCTCACACCTCAGTTCCTCACACCTCAGTTACTCACAGCTCAGTTCCTCACATCACGGCTCAGTTCCTCACGGCTCAGTTCCTCACACCTCAGTTACTCACACCTCAGTTACTCACACCTCAGTTACTCACACCTCAGTTCCTTACGGACTCAGTTACTCACAACTCAGGTACTCACGGATCAGTTACTCATGGATCAGTTCCTCACGGCTCAGTTACTCACAACTCAGTTACTCACGGATCAGTTACTCACGGCTCAGTTCCTCACGGCTCAGTTACTCACAGCTCAGTTACTCAAAACTCAACTCATGGCTCAGTCACTCACACCTCAGTTACTCACGGCTCAGTTACTCACAGCTCAACTCACGGCTCAGTTACTCACACCTCAGTTACTCACGGCTCAGTTACTCACGGCTCAGTTACTCACACCTCAGTTACTCACAACTCAACTCATGGCTCAGTTACTCACAACTCAACTCACTGCTCAGTTCCTCACACCTCAGTTACTCACGGCTCAGTTACTCACACCTCAGTTACTCACACCTCAGTTACTCACACCTCAGTTACTCACACCTCAGGTACTCACGGATCAGTTACTCATGGATCAGTTCCTCACGGCTCAGTTCCTCACAACTCAACTCACGGTTGATGGTTCTGTCTGCTCTGGCATCATTTCATCTGTGTATGGATTCATATGTTGAGAAGAAAGAAGCTCTCAGACCCTGGGACAGAAGCTGAAGCAGATGCCCTCATCTGTATTCAAGTTAAATTCAATAGGATATTTACATTTTTCTCTAAAACATTTTTCGCACGTTACTGTTAAGTAGAAAAGATTCATCTGAAGCATCAGATCCCAGAGTGATGTCATTCTCCATCAATCTGAGGCCTTCCTGTCCTTCACGAGCAGAAGTGAGGAGCTCCTCGCATTCCCTACCATGAAAAACTTGTGTGGGTTAGCAAGACCTGTGGAGCATTGGGCTTTTGGTCAGAAGCTCTCATTCTGTCCCGTAGAGAGAGGCTTTCTGGGAACAAGGACGAGCAGACTGAAACACGCAGAAGGACACGCTCGTGTGAGATTGAGTCCAACTTGATCCACAGAGATTACCTGGAGGAGCTACAAAAGAAAGGAAAAACCATCCAAGAGGTTTCTGAACGTCTGGCCAGACGCAGACGAGTTTGTAGAAGAGCAAAAATAAAGTCAAACGCTGTACGGGGAGAAACATGAAGGAGACGTTTTAGAACACGGAGAAGAACTCAGATTAATGTTCTTATTCACGGCTCAGTTACTCACACCTCAGTTACTCACGGCTCAGTTACTCTCGGCTCAGTTACTCTCGGCTCAGTTACTCTCGGCTCAGTTACTCTCGGCTCAGTTACTCTCACCTCAGTTACTCACGGCTCAGTTACTCACAACTCAACTCACGGCTCAGTTACTCACACCTCAGTTACTCATGGCTCAGTTACTCACAACTCAACTCACGGCTCAGCACCTCACGGCTCAGTTACTCACAACTCAACTCACGGCTCAGTTACTCACGGCTCAGTTACTCACAACTCAACTCACGGCTCAGTTACTCACGGCTAAGTTACTCATAACTCAACTCATGGCTCAGTCACTCACACCTCAGTTACTCACGGCTCAGTTACTCACAGCTCAACTCACGGCTCAGTTACTCACGGCTCAGTTACTCACGGCTCAGTTACTCACACCTCAGTTACTCACACCTCAGTTACTCACACCTCAGTTACTCACACCTCAGTTACTCACAACTCAACTCACTGCTCAGTTCCTCACACCTCAGTTACTCACAGCTCAGTTCCTCACCTCACGGCTCAGTTCCTCACGGCTCAGTTCCTCACACCTCAGTTACTCACACCTCAGTTACTCACACCTCAGTTACTCACACCTCAGTTACTCACACCTCAGTTCCTTACGGCTCAGTTACTCACAACTCAGGTACTCACGGATCAGTTACTCATGGATCAGTTCCTCACGGCTCAGTTACTCACAACTCAGTTACTCACGGATCAGTTACTCACGGCTCAGTTCCTCACGGCTCAGTTACTCACAGCTCAGTTACTCAAAACTCAACTCATGGCTCAGTCACTCACACCTCAGTTACTCACGGCTCAGTTACTCACAGCTCAACTCACGGCTCAGTTACTCACACCTCAGTTACTCACGGCTCAGTTACTCACGGCTCAGTTACTCACACCTCAGTTACTCACAACTCAACTCATGGCTCAGTTACTCACAACTCAACTCACTGCTCAGTTCCTCACACCTCAGTTACTCACGGCTCACTTCCTCACCTCACGGCTCAGTTCCTCACGGCTCAGTTACTCACACCTCAGTTACTCACACCTCAGTTACTCACACCTCAGTTCCTTACGGCTCAGTTACTCACAACTCAGGTACTCACGGATCAGTTACTCACAACTCAACTCATGGCTCAGTTACTCACACCTCAGTTCCTCACGGCTCAGTTCCTCACGGCTCAGTTCCTCACGGCTCAGTTCCTCACGGCTCAGTTCCTCACGGCTCAGTTCCTCACGGCTCAGTTCCTCACGGCTCAGTTCCTCACACCTCAGTTCCTCACAACTCAGTTACTCACAACTCAGGTACTCACGGATCAGTTACTCATGGATCAGTTCCTCACGGTTCAGTTACTCACAACTCAGTTACTCACGGCTCAGTTCCTCACCTCACGGCTCAGTTCCTCACCTCACGGCTCAGTTCCTCACCTCACGGCTCAGTTCCTCACACCTCAGTTACTCACACCTCAGTTACTCACACCTCAGTTACTCACACCTCAGTTACTCACACCTCAGTTCCTTACGGCTCAGTTACTCACAACTCAGGTACTCACGGATCAGTTACTCATGGATCAGTTCCTCACAGCTCAGTTACTCACAACTCAACTCATGGCTCAGTTACTCACAACCTCAGTTACTCACGGATCAGTTCCTCACGGCTCAGTTCCTTACGGCTCAGTTCCTCACCTCACGGCTCAGTTCCTCACGGCTCAGTTACTCACGGATCAGTTCCTCACGGATCAGTTCCTCACGGATCAGTTCCTCACACCTCAGTTAAATGTTCATGTCTAATGTGAGTAAATTAATTCTGGGACTCTTCATATTTTGTTTGCCCGTAAGAATGTGGAATACACTGCCGGTCAAAAGTTTTTGAATGGTAGGATTCAAGTCTCTTCTGCTTCATTTATTTAATCACAGGAAGAAATTACACTTTACTATAAATTCACATAGAAAACAGCTGATTTACATTGGAATAATATTTCACAATACTACTGTTTTTGCTGTATTTTGGATCAAATAAATGAAGCCTTGGTGAGCAGAAGAGACTTAAAAATATTACCGTTCAGAAACTTTTGACCGGAAGTGAAGGTCTGAAGTTGTCTCCTGTTGAGCCTCACCAAAACATCTAAGAACTGTTCATCTCTCAAATGATGATCATTTTTTCACCTTTAAGGCAAGAATATACCTCAGTTTCAGAAGTTTTAGAATTGAGCAAAAAAAGTAAATATTGTAGAGATATAGTTATATTCAGTCTCTTTCAACACCTACTATTTTTTGTAAAGTTACTAAACAGTTGCAAATAGGCCTATGTATTTAAAAATAATCGTAATAAAAAGAACAACACGGGAATATCAGGAATCACTTACCCACCCCAAACTTCTGTTTCCACGCGCTTAACTATTACAGTATCAGCAGGTATGAATGATGCGCAGGTGTTTAATGTACTCACTGCAGCAGAATCCAGTTGTGTCGAGAGTTCATTCAGGATATCAACGACCAAAACAACGCATTTCTGAAGGCGTCTGATCAGGCATTGAGTCGTTCTGTGAAATCGGCTCTTTTTGATGAGTCGATCAAACCGAATGAAGATTCGAGAATCAACGCAGAGAAACGTGACCGAGACACTAAAACATAATTACTGAACAAAAGAGTATATGTGTATGAATAAAGGATTAGAAAGCTAAATAAATGTGTGAATAAAAATTAGTTTTAAAACATTTTTTTTTTTTTAAAAAGCACAATAAAATAGAGAATGGACTGATAATGATTAAATCATATATATTATATTCCAATATATCATGTTATTTCCATCATGAAAGCTTTTAAAAGCATTCAAACGTTTGTTGTGAGTTGGGATGGACATCGCAAACATGCATGCCCTTTTAAATAATACTGTGAAATGTTAAAATAATGAAGTAATTAATTTGTTTTGTTTATTCGCGGTTTGTGTCCAGAGCAGTGTTGCGTGTGTCCAGTAGGTGGCGGAACGCGCCTGTTCAACATTCAAACACACACCGAAGAAGAAGTAGTTTCTGTCAAAACATCCGCTAAAAGTCATCGGGCTGGTTTTGGGTTATTTTAAGGTGAGTGATTTTAAATGTTTTATGATCATTTATTCAGATTAAAACAGATATTTGCGTATATCGCCGTGGATAATAATGATTAAGTTTTCACGTGTATTTAAATGAATATAAACTGATCCGCAGGAGTTTGTTGTTTTGTTAACACTTGAGCTCGAGCACTTCGTGTTGTTTCCCCTGTTTATGTTCTGCTCGTGTTCGTTATATATTGAACTAATACATTATTATAAATCTGGCTAATCCATAACAACAAGTAAATGACTTCGTCAAGTATTTGGATCCCATGCGAGATCTCAGTAAATGTAAGTTTGCGAGGCTAATATATGTTTAAAATAATGCAGTAAATGATGAAGAACTTTTATATATACATCAAGGCACAGTTTTTGAACTGTTTCTCCCTCCTTCAACAGAAAATGTTGTAGTGATTTTAAGGGGATCGTTGGTTTGTGGCACTAACAGATCCGTTCAGACCAACACGAAAGACTAAATCTGATGGATAGCATCAGCTAGAGTGAGGCTGTGAGGAGAAATCATGACAGCGTTCAGTGTCTAGAGTCCACAGAGAAAGTTGATCCCTATCAGCGGATTGGGTTGGTTTGGGTTTTTCATCTGGAAACGAATCCTGTAACCCAGAGTTTGTTTAGCAGCTTCACGGTCTTCGGACAGATGAAACCTGTTGTTAATGTTGGACTGTTTTTGCAGGATGTTGAGGACTCCACACATGAAGACTTTTGTGAATCAGCTGAGGTTTCACAGAGACGGTCACACGGTCTGCCGCCGCTCTTCAGGTGTCCTGCGAGATCAACGCACGACCCCTCGCTCCGCCGCTCCGCCTCCAGTGGGGTTTCTGCCGTTTGGGACACTTGCGAACACGTGTGTCCAAGGGCCACGAGACGGATATGCTCTAGTTCTCATTTTCTAGCAACACGCATGAAGTTTAGCAGTATTGACTGGGCGCACACACCGAAGACTTTCTTCCTGTTTTTACACTCCTCTTTGAATGGATCTCCTTCTCAATACCGGAGTAAGTGCCTTCTGTCCGTGAGCCAGAACTCTCCTGAAAGCAGTATTAAAAGACCAACATGCAGCTCGGATGGCACAGGCATCTTCCAGCGGCCGGCTAACGCCGGCTCGGGCCGATCTGCAGTGCTGACGGTTCAGACTCGTGGGCTGCGCAGACGGAGCGCTTCGGACGAGTGTTTGTCTGCAGGAAACGAGTCTCGCTGCAGACGCTCGCTGCAGGCCAACGCCGCTCTGTATGAGCGGGAGGGGAGGAGCTGGGCGGCAGTGCTGGTGTGTCTGTGTGCGGTGAGTGGACGTCCCGCACTCCTCTTCACCCTCAGATCTGCCCAGCTGAAGGGTCGGCACAAAGGTGACGTCAGGTGTGCCTCACGTCCAGCGCTAAAGCTCGTTTCCAGTGCTAAAAGGTGTTTAGAGTAGCTGACGTGTTTCAGTTCAACTCTATTCTCATCTCTGTTGTGTTAGTTTTGCAGGGGGAAAGAAAGACCCGTCTGACAGATCTGTGGTGGATACGGCTCTCAGAGAAGCTCGTGAGGAGCTGGGGATCCACATCACTGAAGATAAAGTGTGGGGCGTGATGAAACCGCTGCGTGACATGGTGAGTTCACACTGCACATGTGCTCTTGAGTGTTTCTGATGTTGTTTTAGAGTCTCCCACAACAGATTCACATTCATCCAAGATCAAAAATCACTTTAATATTCTCATAATATCCACTGCAGCATCAGCTCTTCTCTCTCAGAGTCTGAAAAGATTCGATCAAAGATTCAGTCTGAGACTGAAGAGCTGCTCTCCTCTGATTGGTCAGACGGCCAAGTCTGTTGTGATTGGTCGACCACTTACAGTGTGTCAGGGAAACAAGACGCTCATTGTCGTGTTTGAATTTACGGACACTAATGATGCTGTCGGTTTTTCCTTATCAATTCCAGCATGAGTCTCGTCCTTTTGAAGAGCATCAAAGTGAATTTGCTGTTGCAGCGCTGAAACGTATCTTCTCGATACTTTTACCAGACTCTTCCAGACACAACTACAGTGTTTGAGAGTGGGGCGAAGCAGACGTGAACAGCCAATGATGACCATATGCTGTGTTTTAAATCTACATAGCTTTGCGCAGGAAGTGAGGCCGCTTCAGCAATTCTTTTAGGAGACTTTATTTATCTACAGTCTGAACTTTGAAACAGCTCTAACACACACTGCATGAAGGGTAATATCCAAACAAGCATTACAGGGGCACTTTAAAATGTGTAAAAACATACGTCACTCAAATATCTGAATGCAGGACTCGAGCGCTTTGGCCAGTGCGTTGCTGATGTGTTAGTTCACTCAAAATGAGCTTTCTGTCATGAGTTCCTCTCCCTCATGTGGTTCCACTCCTTCGTTCATCTTCAGGACACACATGAAGATATTTTTGATGAGGTTTATAACTCCATAGATCAATATAATCAACACTTTCAAGGTCCAGAAAGGAAGTAAAGACATGGTTAAAACAGTCGTGATGCAGTGGATCAAGAGACCGCAATACTTTCTGTGCGCAAACATATATTCATTTGTGTTCTGAAGATGATCGAAGGTCTTACGGGTGTGGAACGACATGAAGGAGAGGAATTAATGACAGAATTTACACTTTTGGGTTACACTTTAACATGCTCTCTTGGATTGGTCTAGCAGAAATAAATCTCACTATTATAGGGTTTTACTTCAAAATGACATCCAAACCACTCTGACAACCTCATATTACATTGATTCTCTTCAAACTCATGGTCCACCATGACCGTTGTGTACCTGAACGTTGCATAATTCCTGCGATAGCAGTCTTTGCAACATATTCTTGCAGAGGGTTATAACAATTCAGATGCATGAAATGGAGCTTATCTAGCAAGATGCGCCTTCATTCATGGACTTGTGTAGAGTATGTTTGGACAAAACAATGAAAATGCACAGGGCTGCTTTCCCATAAGCACCTTATGCCTAAGTAGACAGTCAAATCAGCTAAGAATAATGGGCTGTTCCCAAAAGCAACTTAAGCAGAAGTTGAACATCGTCGTAGATCTGTGAGTGTTGTAGAGAGCTGAAAAACTCTAACTTAATACAGTTCTGACTGCAATATTACTATACATTTATATTTTATTTACTTCTATTTAAATCAACAATTATTTGTAATTGTTAAACTAACACAAATAAATATATGAATAAGTAAATATGCACAGTGATTAATTATTTAGACTATGTACACTGATTTGCTGGGATGTCGTTTGGTACAAACATATTTGTGGCTTGACTGTTGCAGACAAGTGAGCGGAGATCATATTTAAACGGGAAAGAGAGGGAAACGTCAACAGCTTGTTGCCATGAAAGTATATCGGTTTGGGTTTGGGTTAGACCAATATGTGATCAGAGTTACTTCATGAAGAAATTGTTCAGCTATGGTACACACTGTAATGCTTTGTCTGTAGTTCTTTATTTTCACCACTAGACAGTGCTGTTTCACCCAGTTTAATGGTTGTAATGTTCTCACCTGTGATGAATCACTCCTCATGAGAAACCCTGTGTAAAGCCTCACTGCCGTTTGTTCTTGTCCTGTCGTGATGTTGGCCTATGCTTTGTCCTTCCTAAGGATTTTAGGGTTTGAGATTTTTCCTGCCGGCATATTTTTTGCCATCTTTTTGTGGATTGTGGACTCCTTGATTTTCTTACTGGACTGATGTTTGGGTAATTCATTTGGTATAGCCTCTCAAGGAGAGTTGTTTGTGTTTACTGCTCAGATTTATCTGAAGTGCTGCTCAAAACTGTGCTAATGTTCCGTTTTCCTCTCTGAAGTAAAGCTCCAAAGACACTCAGTTTCTTGCGGTCTCATTGTGTCGCGTTCCTCTGCATTTGCGTTTAATCTCCTCCAGTGGTGGAGTGGTCCGCTTCAAGGACCATAACACACCACATTCAACAGAAGTGTAGTTTTAAGTTATATTTGGCCAAATAATGGCATATTCAACCAAATGGATATAATCGTAATAGAAGTGAACACAAGACAACAACAAAAACCTTCTGCATGCAAAGGTGAATGATTTCAGCACGGGACTGCGCTAACATCATGATACATGTGTATGCATAATCAGAGCTGTGCACGATGAAATCCGATCGCTCAGTGACGCCTCTATTGACAGCAAGATCATTTACACTTTCAGATGCCTAGCGAGGTACTAAAACATATTTAAAACAGTTCATGAGTACAGTGGTTCAACCTTAATATTGTGAAGCGACGAGAAACAAATAATGACTTAATCGTTATTCAGAGAACCAAAGTCAACGAGGCTTCGTTACACCATAAGTGATTCGCCATTTCAATAGTTCATGTGACTTTGGCAGTTTTTAAGTGTTGAATAAAGTCATTATTTAGTTTTTTTGGTGCACAAAAAGTATTCTCGTCTTTATAATATTAAGGTTGAACCACTGTGGTCACATGACCTGTTTTAAATATGTTGTAGTATCTTTCTGGACATTGAAAGTGTTCATTATCTTGCTGTCAGTAGAGACTCACTGAACCATCGGATTTCATCAAAAATATCTTCATTTGTGTTCTGAAGATCTTATGGGTGTAGAACCACATGAGGGAGAGGAACTAATGACTGAATTACCATTTTTGGGTGAAGTAACACTTTAATGTCCTATAAGGTTGCAGTGATGGCTGTGTAATCTCTAGTTGGTGAAACAAGACTCTATTGCTTAGTTTTAATAGTTTTAATTTTAAATTCATAGTTAAATAAAAGTACTTTGATGGTACTGCTTTTTTTACCTTTCCAGGGTTCCAGACTATGAAAAAAAAAATGGTCACATATGCGACCATTTTTTGAGACAGTGCGAGTTAATTTTATGTGGTCGCATTTGTGCGAGTGCATGATCATGTTATTCGCGCGTGTGTAACAGAACGAGGTATCAGCAGCCACTACCGTCCGTAACAAAATGAACAAATTTATATAATGAACGAGTACATCATGAATCCATTTTCCAAACCGTGTTTTTGTCTTATCCTGAATCACTACGGTGCGCCTATAATAAGTGTTTATATTCGGACTATTTCAGACCAGACTCGGCTGCGCTGCGGAGTATCACAGTCCCTGCGTGACTCGTCACAGACAAACAGAGAGAAGTAGTTCCAGCTACAATGTTCTTCTGCAAGACACGTGCAGTTCTATTTATTAACTCTAAAGAGCAAACCGTACACGCGCACTGCTCAATGATGATGAAACGCGCCAATTAGGTATTCAGGAAATTTAGGAATTAAGCCTTATAAAAATGGAAAGGTCAATAGCTGAATACTTTAAAACAAAGATTGGAGTTGAAGGATGCTGGTGGAAAGGACGAGCCAGCACACAGACACATGATGATGAGCGCACAGGTAGAAAGGCACTAAGTTACTTCAATAGCAATTGATGGCTTAGACCAGAGTTCCTCAATAGGCCGCGAGAGAATGTTTGGCCTGCATAATGTCAAAAAGTGTGGTCAAGATAATGTATATAAGAAAGTCTCTGTCGCGAAAATTCAAACACAGCATCATTGCTCACGTTGCGACACGCGCAGTTAGTCTGTCAGCGACTCAAAAACTGACTGGGGAAAATAGACTAAAATGTGAATGGACTAAAATGTTTGGTTTATTTTGTCTGACCAACCGCAAGAAAGTAAACTGTATGGGAGAAAGTATAGTGTTTGCTTTTATATTATTAGTTACAGAAAGGCAAACTAAAGGCGAATATTTTCTCATTTACCTTCAGCATTCAGCAAATACACATCTATATCATTAAAACAAATCTCTGAATAACTAATTAACATTTAATTTCACAGACCTTGCAGATTTATTCGAATACAAATTCGAATTTAATTCGATTTTCTGAAGTGTTTGTAACCCGCATGAACGTGTGTATTCTGTGCGTGACAGTCGATCCGTGTGAAATGAATTAGGACTTCAGTTCAGATTCACTGGAAACGCGATTGAAATATTTTATACACACACACACACACATATATATATATATATATATATATATATATATATATATATATATATATACATGACTACTTACTGCCATCCTAATGAAGTGCTTCGAGCGGCTAGTCATGCATCATATCAAGTCTGCTGCCCCCACCCCCCACAATCTCTCTGTGAATGTGGAGAAGACGAAAGAGATTGTTGTGGACTTCAGGAGAACGCACACTCAGCATGTTCCTCTGACCATCAACGGTGCGACCGTGGAAAGAGTGAGGAGCACCAAATTCCTGGGTGTACACATCACAGATGGACCGCCAACACCACAGCACTGACCAAGAAAGCACAGCAGCGACTCTACTTTCTCCGCAAACTGAGAAGAGCCAGAGCCCCGGCCCCCATCATGAGAGGCTCCATCGAGAGCATCCTGACCAGCGCATAGTGAGAGCAGCTGAGAAGATCGTTGGTGTCTCTCTCCCCTCCCTCCAGGACATCTACTACACCCACCTCACCCACAAAGCCCTCAACATTGCTGGTGACCCCACCCACCCATCACAGCCTGAAGGACGGACAGCTTCATCCACCGAGCTCTCAGGGCGCTGAAACTCCCTCCCGACTCTGCCCATATAATGTGTGTGTGTGTTTAATATATAATTATTAAGGCTTTATGTATAGTAATTAAATACATTTTCATATTTGTAATTTGTTAAATATGATTTAAAATAAATATAAATTATACATATATGTCAGGTTCATATCAACCATTAGTCACTGTGATTTAATGTATTTAAGATTAAGATGAATATTCATCAAGCATGCGTTGATTAATCCCATGTTGTAGAAACAACAACAACAACAAAAAAGTGTGACCAAATCATGTGCTGGTGCGACCAACTGAGAAAGAGCCCTGCTCTCATCCTTTCAGATCGTGGTGTTCGGATCACGTTGGACTACTTTATTTAAGATGTAATTTTAACTGTAACTAGCGGCGTGACGAGACGGCTAGTTCATTAGAACGAGATTTTCACACAGTATTTTTAAGAAATCTTAAATGATGAAATGCAGGTGCATTTGAATAGTTTTAACTAATCATCTTCTAATTAATATCATTTCAGTTCTAATTTCTGAGTATGAATTATCATATGCGGTAAAAGACAACAATACTCAAGCACTGTAAAAGGTTTTTCCAGAAACTGACTGGCTTCTTTCTCTCCTGTATGATTTCATGAGTCTCTTCGGTTCAATTGATTAGTCGTTAATTCAAGAAGGTCTTAAAGCTCTTTCTAAATTGAACTCGGGCTTAAAAGTATCTGTTCCTCTAACTGTTGAACAATAGCAATTCTCTTTATTGCTATTGCTTTAGAATTACTTTTCTTTATGGATAGGTAGAATGTAGCCCACATCGTTTTAAGGTATTCTATGAATTATTACATTATCAAGGACAGTAACTGACAAAAACGATTGAATATCGATCTTGGGTTTTTAAAGTACATTGATGGTTAAAGGAATGTGATGTAGGTCAGAAAGAAAAAAATGTCAGATTTTTTTTTTTCAGTCCACACAAACTTGTGTTTTTGGAAAAGTGAGTTTTTAAGGGTATGAATACAGTTGACTGCAGTAAAGATTAGTGTAATTCTTCATCTAACTGTACTTGTTTCCTAATTTGCAGTCTGGAATGATGATTGCACCTGTAATAGCCAATCTTGGACCATTGGAGAGTCTGAGTTTTCGACCTAATCCAAGTGAGGTACAGCAGCACGAGTTCCCCTGAATCTCTTCACATCCACCCAGAGTTTGTCCTCACTGCCTCTCTTTGTTCGACAGGTGGAAGAGGTTTTTACCCTGACTCTCGAGCATTTATGTCAAGCCCAGAACAGAGGCTACACGCACTTCCGCACCGGTGATCGTTACGGATACACGCTCCCTGTGTTTCACAGTCCCAAGTATCGAGTCTGGGGTCTGACAGCCGTGGCCTTGGATCACGCTCTCTCAGTTATTGTGCCACCAGAGGAAGTGTTGGACCGCAGCACCTTCACCACAGAGGCTGCCTGCTAAACTCATCATATGACAGACTTAGTTTTAGGCAGAATCTCATGGAAAACTGTCAAGAAATGTCTGAGTCTATTTCATATTTTGTTCTTTAAAAATGGTTTTATTTCCTGCAACATGCCCTGTCATTTCTCTGAGATTCCCCCTTTGCTGTGTTTAGGGTTCATCACAGAACGAACTGCGTTTGTTAGCTGGTGTGCTGTTAGGAAAAGCGTAAAGTTTGTTTGACATCATGCCTCCAGTTTACACAACATACATTGAATGTATTTTTGAGATTTAGCGTTATGAGTTTGTTTTCATCATCTTAACCTACATGGTTGTTTTAAATGTGAATCTGCCCATTTATTTAACACCAATGTTTATAATAAAAGTGTTAAAATGTTCTAAAGGTTCTTGGTAACTGAAGCAAATGCATATTTACTCCTGTACAGTAGAGGGTGCTGCTCAAACATACCTTTCAGCTGCACTGCAATTCTGGATTAAAGAATTATTAGAGTATTGAAGCAAAAGCAGCAAAGACATTGGTTAATAAATTGAGTTTAAATTCATAAAGTATATTTGTGTAATTTAATATAGTTAATTTGTAGAGGTAAATCTCTGAGATTGCATTTCACTGTGTTTATTCATCAAAGTACCTCTGTACTTACCCTTGAGGACAAGAGAGCTGTTAGTCAAATGTGAAAAAAGTAACTTGAATTACTTTTTTGAAAAAGTAACATTTTGTTGTAAATTGAAAAGGTGATGCTTTACTAGTTACATGAAAAAGTAATCTGATTATATAACTTAAGTTACTTGTAATGCTTTACCTCCAACACTGTACTATATTGTTCAGTAATCTTTCATTTAAATTTGATACCCAGTCAAAATGTGTACTTTATGTGCATTTTAATTTCATAAGTTATAATACATAAATAACATTACTGAAATCCACACAAAGATATTATTTTGAAAGCAATTTGTAAAGAACTCACTTGATCTAGTTGGTATGAAGACATTTTATTTGCAAAACTATATTACATCAAATAACAGCAGTTGTTATACAATTATTGAAAGTAAAATATTTCCCACATTTTGAATAATTACACTTGTGCACGGACTGTAAAATGTAATTAGTATAAACATTAAACTTAAAACATTGGATGACCAGTAATTTTCTTCTATTAAATTCTGATAAGACTGAAGTATTACTTATTGGACCAAAGACCTGTACACAGAATCTCTCAGACTACAGTCTGCATTTAGAAGGATGTACTGTTACTCCATTCTTGACAGTTAAAGATCTGGGTGTTATATTAGACAGCAACTTGTCCTTTGAAAATCATATTTCATATGTTACAAAAACCGCCTTTTTCCACCTCAGAAACATTGCCAAGATACGGAATATGTTATCTATTTCTGATGCAGAAAAGTTAATTCATGCTTTCATGACGTCTCGATTAGATTACTGTAATGCATTATTAGCTGGTTGTCCTGCTTCCTCAATAAACAAGCTACAATTAGTACAAAATGCAGCTGCTAGAGTTCTTACCAGGTCAGGAAAATATGATCATATAACACCAATTTTATCATCTCTACACTGGTTACCCATTAAGTTCCGTATCGATTTTAAAGTATTGCTAATGACCTATAAGGCTCTAAATGGTTTAGCTCCTGTGTACTTAACCGATCTTCTATTGCCCTACAACCCGTCACGCTCTTTAAGATCACAAAACTCGGGACTTCTGGTTGTACCTAGGATAGCTAAGTCCACTAAAGGAGGGAGAGCGTTTTCACATTTGGCTCCGAAACTCTGGAATAGCCTTCCTGATAATGTCAGGGGATCAGACTCACTCACCCAGTTTAAATCTAGATTAAAGACACATCTCTTTAGCCAAGCATTCACATAAATCCATCTCATATCAGATCAATCGCTCATTCTGACTATCTTTGCTTAAAGTTATGAACAGCAGCTACGCTAATTATTCTCCTTTTGCTTGTCTGTTCTACCGCGGGACACCCGCCGCGAGGTGACTAGAGAGCACATCAGCTTCAGTCCGGATCCAGCCTCTTCGGAAGACCTCAGATGACCATCACCTGTGAAGAGACGGCGCCAGTTCCTGCAAGGACTTCAGAAGACGCAATCATCTGGATCAACATGCTCATTACCTAATTCTTTATCCTAATTATTAATTTATTTTCCGGGAGCTCCTTGCTTCTAACTTCGGTTAAACTGCTAACTCTGATTGTAAATTAATCAACTAAATTATTTTATTTGCTAACTGCTTTCTTTAAATTGTAATGTTGACATCCATTCTCTGTAAAGCTGCTTTGAAACGATGTGTATTGTGAAAAGCGCAATACAAATAAATTTGAATTGAATTGAATTGAATTAAAAGGGTTTTAAATAAGGCTTTGGTAAATGGAAGAAGTTTTGCAGTTAAATACGTTTTGTAGCTACTTGGCAAAATAATTAGCTGAATAATTTAATCTCATGTAGATCTCTGCAGTAGTACTTCATTATATAAAAATAAAAAAAAACACCTCATTACATAAAAATAATAACTCAAAAAAAAAAAAGATATCTCAGGCTAACGGTGATTTCATCATGGTGGTGTTCAGCATAAACTATCAAACAAACCTTCAGATGTACAATTTCACATTTTTAATTTAATCATACTTTTTTAAACAATCTTTCATGATCCTCGATGATGTCTTTAAGACCATAATTTTGGTGTAATTCAGTGTTTTATCTCTGAAGGTTGTAGGTGTAATGAACCGTCACTTGAATTGGGATCCATAAGCAGGCTTTATTACAGGAAGAATGGTCAAACAGGCACAGGTCAATAACAGCGAACAGGAATAGTAAGGAAAAGACAAGACGTAGTCAAAGAAACAATCCAAAGTCGGCGCAGGCAGATATCGATCAGTAAAGGCAGTCCAGGCAGAGAGTTAACAAGACAGGCGGCAATGGTTTGTTAAACGGGAGACCGTGGTTCAATAAGGGGAGTTTGAGACGGAAATCTCAGGTGGTCAACCAGGCCCATTGTCCCGGTTGGTATGTGGGACCTGCTCGATGGCGACGGTCTGCCTGCTCTTTCTGGCATTGTACAGCACGTTGTAAGTGGACGTGGGCCCGGTTCCATGTGGCTTCCCTCCTGCTCAGACAGTCGTCCACGGCAGGGACATTTGTGGGTTCCCCGGACCAAGGGAATAACGGCGGCTGGTATCCGAGGACACATTGGAATGGGGTGAGACCAGTGGCTTCTTTACGCAGGGAATTTTGTGCATATTCTGCCCACAGTAGGTAAAGTGCCCAATCGTTCTGTTGTTGTTGACTGCAGTACGAGCGAAGAAACCTTATGAGCTCCTGATTGAGCCGTTCAGTTTGGCCATTGGTATCCAGAAGTGAGACTGACATTAACTCCCAGGGCTTTGAAGAGTTCTGACCAGAGTCGAGAAGTGAATTGTGGACCTCGATCTGACACAATGTCCTCAGGCAGTCCGTAGAGGCGAAATACCCAGTTACACAGATGTTCAGCAGTTTGAAGAGCTGTGGGTAGCTTGGGTAGAGTAATGAATCGACAGACTTTAGAGAATCTGTCGATCACGGTTAGTATGGTTGTGTGATTGTTGGAAGTGGGTAAATCAGTAACAAAATCAATAGCATTGTTGGACCAGGGATGTTGAGGCAGGGGTAAAGGTTGGAGCAGGCCTGCTGGTCAACGGTGGGAAGATTTCTGGGTATTACAGACATTACATTGACGAACCAAATGGGAGGTGGCGGTGATTCCAGGATGACCAGACACCGGGTGTGGCGTGGACCTGTTCAATGAGGCGATGACGTTGGGCTTCAGGAACAAAAGTTCTGTCAGGCGGACATTCAGGTGGGATCTCGGTATGGACTGTGACTTGTTCAGTTTCAGTCATTATGTCCCACCGAATGGGAGCGATTACCAGATTTGGAGGGATGATGGTTTCGGGTAAGCAGACGGAGGAGTCTCCCTCCTGTTGCCTCAATAGGACGTCAGCCTTGGTATTCTTGGATGCTGCACGATAGGTGACATTATAGTGGAAGCGGGAGGAAAAAAAGTGACCATCTGGCTTGGCGAGGGTTTAGTCGTTTAGCTGTTTTTAAGTACTCCAGATTTTTGTGATTGGTCAGCACTGTGAACGGGTGTGTAGCACCCTCTAGCTAGGGGCGCCACTCCTCAAAGGCGGCCTTCATGGCCAGGAGTTCACGACCCCCCACATCATAATTTCTCTCTGCTTGCGTGAATAGTATGCACATGGGTATAACTTAGGAGGATCACCCTGTCTCTGAGAGTGAATAGCCCGAGACCGGAGTTGGAGGTGTCTATCTCCACTATGAAGGGGATATCGGGATCGGGATGGTGAAGCATCGGAGCTGAGATGAATCGATGTTTTAGACATCGGAATGCATGAATCACCGCCGGGGACCAGTTGAGATGGTGGGTTCCTTTTTTTACCATGGAGGTTAGGAGGTTAGCCACTGAGCTGAAGTTCCTGATGAACCGTCTATAAAAGTTAGCAAATCCCAGAAACCGCTGTAACTCCTTGAGCGTGCTTGGTTGAGGCCAGTTCAGGACGGCAGCTACCTTTCCCTCATCCATGGTGATACCCTCGGGACTGATGATGTAGCCCAAGAATGAGGTGGATGTCTGGTGAAATTCGCACTTTTCCATTTTGGCATAGAGCTGATACTGAATGAGTTTCTTGAGAACCTCTCGTACATGGTGGATGTGTTCCTCAAGAGTGTCTGAGTAGATTAAGATGTCGTCAATATAGACAATCACATATTAATGCAGCATCTCCCCGAAGACATCGTTGATGAAGGACTGAAACACAGATGGACTGTTAGCTAGCCCGAAGGGCATGACGAGGTATTCGTAGTGCCCTGTGGCTGTGGAAAAGGCAGTCTTTGAAGATCGAGTTTGGTATGATACTTGGCCGTTCTTAACTGTTCAAGAGCAGCGGGAACTAGTGGTAAATGGTACCTGAATTTAACGGTTACATTGTTGAGCCCTCGGTAATCAATACAAGGTCGTAAGCCTCCGTCCTTCTTGTGCACGAAGAAGAATCCGGCGGATGCCCTTTGACAATTCCTCTTCGATGTACTTCTTCTTGACTTCGGATTCTGGTTGGGATAGGGGAAATATTCGTCCTTTGGGGAGAGTGACATCGGGAATGAGTTCGATAGAACAATCGTAGGAGCGATGAGGTGGTAGCGTCAAAGCCCGTTCCTTGCTGAAGGCGAGAGATAAATCCTTATATTTCTCAGGTAGGTTTAGTTTAGTCTGTTCAGTGATGTTGATGGTTTGAAGAACGATGGGAGAAGAGGAAGTGATGTAATTAGGGTAACAAGCTTCATTCCAGTGAATAATCTGTCCCTCCCTCCAATATACGTGAGGATCGTGACGTCGAAGCCATGGTAATCCCAAGATGATGGACATAGTGGATGTGGGAAGAAAGTAATGATCTCTTTGTGCAGGATACCCATCTTCATTATGAGTTCCTGGGAAATGGCGGTCACATGACCTGTGCCCAGCAGTCGGCCGTCTACCGCCTCCACTCTCCACTCCACTGTTACCTTAAAGAGTGCATGAGCCTGTCACTGCTAGGTAGTTGTGGCCTAATGGTGAGGGAGTCGGGCTTGTAACCTGAAGGTTGCCGGTTCGATTCCCACGCTGGCAGGAATTGAAGGTGAGGATTGTGAATAAACAACACTCTCTCCACCTTCGATACCATGACTAAGGTGTCCTTGAGCAAGGCATCTAACCCCTAATTGCTGCCCACTGCTCCGGGTGTGTGTTCACTACTCACTGCTGTGTGTGTGCACTTGGATGGGATAAATGCAGAGCACAAATTTCAAGTATGGGTCACCATACCTGACAATACGTCACAACTTTCACTTTCACTGCTCCGGGGTTTTATTTATGAATCGTATTTAATAAACTTGTTATTCCTTGATTTACCTGAGACTGTGGATTGTGTATTTCCTTGGTTATTGAGCCCATTAGAACATCTTAGGTCTAGTAGTGAACCTGTGCAGAGCATCCCTGAGTGGGCGGGGGGGTTGTGCAAATAAGGTAATAGTAAGACATCTTACCACTCAATTTGCGGGCGGCTACATTATTGCCCATAGGTGTGTTTTCAGTAATGGTAGCCATGAAGCAAATCATCCAGCTTCAAGGTGAATCACATTACACTTTTATTTAACGCATTAATATACGTGTTTTGTCAAACAACCAACTGTTTTAATACCTTAATTGACAGAAAACTAACCGTTGTTATGTAGTTCAACACTGCTCATTGTTAAAATCAGTGGTTCCCAAACTGGGGGGTGCAGCAAGGCTACGGGATGGACCCTCACCAGCGGCCTCTTTTATAAAACTCTGTAGATTTCAATCTGATGTCCCCTTTGAGGTAAACTGTATGTACTTGATAGATTAATTCACCCAAGACTGAAAATTGTCATTAATTCCACACCCTCATGTTATTCCACACCTGTAAGACCTTCGTTCATCATCCGAACACAAATTAAGAAAGAAAGCAATGTAATAACCATCGTTCAAGGTCCAGAAAGGTTTTAAAGACATTGTTAAAATGGTCAATGTGACTGCAGTGGTTCAACCTTAATTTTATGAAGCAACGCAGTAGTTATGCGGTTATTTTGAAGCAAACACAGGTACACATCTCATCTCTTTCTAAGGCATTCAGATAAATGCTATAAATCATTAATTAAAAAAAAAAAATCACTGTGCACTTCCAGTCAAATATTGCACTGCAAACATCAATAACTGCTTTTAAGGTTCACTTCCTGGCAAATTAAAATGGACTAAGTGTGATAATCCACTGCTAGCTGTACGTTAAATGATTGTAATGCACTCCGCTTCATGGTGGGTAGTTATTTGCCCCCACGTCGTGCATTAAATCATTTAATGCACCAGCTAGCCATGTATTATCCCTTTTTACATGTTCGAATTAGTCATTCATTCATTTTTTTTTTTTCACATTGCACACCCCAAATACGCAGCTGGACATTTCATATGATTGTGTGTGTAAACTTTTTTTACTTTTATGCAGGTGGACTGCAGAGGAATTGATTGACCAAAGTTTACTGGTGCTGGAGACCATCTCCAGGACAGTGAGCCATTTTGTGCCCAAGTATTTTTAAAGGGTTAGTTCTAGGGCTGTGCTCAGAATATCGATACAGCGATATCGTCATGAACTCAGCAGCTGCTGTATCGAGTCTCGTGCTTTTAAATGTTGCCAATCACGTGACGTCAATTTGCGCTAGCAACGCAAGCAGCAGAGCAAGACATTCAAAATGGATAAGAGGATTTTTCCACCGCCGACAAAAGTAAAATAAAAAATATGGGAGAATTTTGGGTCTTACGCTAAACCAGACATTAGACATGAGTCATGCGATATACAAGAACAGCAAAGCAAAAGTTAAGTAAAACGCGATTATGCGATCGCCTGATATTTACGCGGGGGTCGCATTTTTCCAAATACGCTGCACTTGCCGATTTCAGCAAGCAAAATATGCGGGGCTAGCATGATTTCATAATGCTTGTATTTTTGTTGCAAAAAAGTCACATATATCTTCGCAGAGAGTTGAAAAATGTTGCGTTTACTTCACACAAGTAAAGCGCCATTATTTTTCCCCTATTGCCATGGGAACCTCATGAAGTGACGTAATTACGCGACGTGAACATCATCTGCAAACCCCGCGGTGAAACCATGACGAAGCACGCAAATCATTCTCATTTACCAACAAAAATAAGTGCAAAAGAGTGCGCGAAGCAGTTTCCCGGTGTGTCACAATGCAGTGGGGGCAAATTATTTTGCACTCTGTGTAACTTTGTGTTGGACCGCAGACGGAAGTTGACGCTGGAAAACCACTTTGCCACCGCCAAACATTTGAGGATGGTTACTCAATGTTTTGTAAGTTTGAGCCATGTGTAAATTAAGGTCTGAAATAAAACAGAATGAGAACCTCAATATTCTGTGATTTGGTATGCTTGCTTATCATAGGAAATAATAAGAAATTAACTATAATTGTCATTTCAGTTACTGAGGCAGTGACTTTAAAAGCAAGGAAGAGTCATTCTAAGCTTTTTTGTGACAATTTTTTATATTTCATTTAAAACATTGTTTTTTTAATGACAAAAACAAAATTGTTTTTCAGTTATCACAACTGTTATAACACTGGTTATTCAATAAACACATTATTGTTACTAAACTCTACTCAAAAGAAATTTAAATTCCAAATTGAACCATATCGTGATACGTATCATATCGTGGACTTAGTATCGTGATGCGTATCGTATCGTGACATTGTTGGCGATACACAGCCCTAGTTAGTTCACCTAAAAATGAAAATTCTGTCATTAATTGCTCTCTCATGTTATTCCACACAAACACAAATTAAGATATTTTAATGAAGTCTGAGAGCTTTCTGTCCCTAGATAGATCCAACACAATTTACACATTCAAGCCCAGAAAGGTAGGAAAGACGTCATTAAAGTAATCCATGTGACTCCAGTGGTTTAACCTCATTTTTTTGAAGTGCTTTGTTTGTGCAAAAAAAAAACATAATTTACCACTTTATTTGCCAATATTATCTAAAGCGTGTTCACGTAACAATGCCAGCTCTTTCATGAACACAACATGCATCCACTGTGATGCTCTTGTGATGGTCTAGTTTTGAGCTGAATCTCCAGCTCCTTGAGCTTGATATCATGCTTGCTTTCGAGTTCAACTGTGCGTACATGCAACAGCTGACTCTCGTATCGCTGCCTGCCCAGCTCCGCCTCCAACTCTTTCAATCTGAACGCCAGTAAAGGATCTCGTGGTGAAGGTAGATCGACGGGATCTATGCTGGCCAGCTCCTCAGACTTGGGTTGCTCACCCTCACCCACGGAATGAATTGTTGAATTGCGAACTTCTCTTGTTCAAATTTCGAGGCCATACCGAATTCCCTTCCCCTTAAAGTGAAAACCACTAAGCAAACGACAAGCAAATTTCATAAGTTTCTCTATCGCATGACGACGAAACTCCAATTGGTTTTGAAAAGATAAAATATCCTCTTTTAATGACGAGCCCCCAATTTCTGTTATGACCGTCTAGGGGTCAGTCGTAACAGGAAAAGAATATTTTAATGATGAGTCTCACTACCAGAGAGATTCCAATAAATGAATAATTTTTACTTGATAGGGTGAATCGTCAGGGGCAGACAAGGCCAAAATAACAAACACAACAATCTTCATTTAAACCTCTACCATTCCTAACACCGAAAAAAAAGAAAACAAAAATACAGTTTAAACTTACCTACCTCCCTAACCAAAAACAATGTGAAAAGATACATACAAAATAAAATGGCGTCAAACCCCCTACGTCCCTTAAAGTGATATAAATATATACAAGTATATTTACAGATGGCAAACAAATCCAAAATCAGAGTTCAGAATCTTGGTCAAACAGGCATGGGTCGAATACGAATAATCAAAGGTACAAATATCACAATCACACTCCCAAAACTCACAAATAATCACTCACAATCAATCTCTCTGGCACGACACTCTAGACAAAACGACAACTATACGAAGCAACGAGATACGTGATCAATGACACAAGGCGCAAAGATGGCGGATGTTGATGGTTTGGGGCGGTCCTTATATCCAGATCAGGTGAATGGGAGAGCCAATTGCAGCCTCCCACAGATTCTCTTAAGACACCGCCCACTTGTAACACACAAACATGCACTGGCACATACACAGACGAGATACAGGACAACATAAAACTAATAAGTGACTGGTTCATAACACGTGAATGTGCATTGCAGAATTTTTATATTTCAGAAATTGGTCTTTTTTTCTTGTTCAAACAAAGCACTTGCATCACTTGATAAAACTGAGGTTAAACCATTGAATTCACATGGATTACTTTCATGATGTCTTTGCTACCGTTTTGGGCCTTGAATGTGTAAGTTGCATTGGCTCTTTTTGGAAGGACAGAAGGCTCTCAGTTTGCATTAAAATATCTTCATTTGTGTTCTGAAGAACAAAGGTTTTACAGGTGTCGAACAACATGAGGGTGAGGAATTAATATTATAATATTAATATTATTCAGGCTGCCACGGACACGCCCTTCAGTGAAAACTCAAGATCTTTGCCATTTAACGTCACAAAGACCTTTATATTAGACTAACAAAGTGTAATGTTGATCTGATAAAATCTCTTGGAGGAGTTTGTTTAAGTACAACGTATGGAAATTGCAAAAACTGCAAAATTCAAAATATCTCACTTCCTGTTGGGTTTTCAGATTTTGCTCCCCAGGGACTTTTTTGTAGGTATTGGGCTGTTGCATAATTCTACAAAATTTCATACTGGTTTGTAAAACGTAGCATGAAAGACGCTTAATTGAAATTTTGAAGGTGTTGCTATCGAGCTCTTCTGCCACACCTGATTCTGAAACCCACGTTAGACGTACATTGTCACCACTTCTGATGCAGGGATCGGCACTTAAAACTGTGATCCATTGTGAAGAAGAAGAATAATTGACTGAGCAATTACAACAGGGTCCTCACAACATCAGTGCTCTGCCCTAACAAGAGAAAGTTAAATATCAGAAAACTTTGCAGACTTCAGCAGATTCTATGGCTTTTAATGAGGTTTTGCTCAATCTTTGTAAGTTTTCTGATCATTTGTCTTCAGATAAGTAAATCCAAGAACAAAAGTATGAAACCAAGTATGCAGGAAAGTTGCTTGCATTAATGCATTTATTCAGTTGGCAGACAATTATTCAATGCAATGCATCACACATGATTCGCCGCGCACCCGTTCCCTTATTGGACCTTCAGTCACAGTCAATCTCAAAGCTCCATCACTCATCTGCTTAAGGAATGAGATATTCTTCAGCCTTCGCTCTTAATGCATCATGTTTCCATCTGGATTTAATAATTGTGTTTGAGTCCCTGAGTTGTCCTCAGTGTGAAACACACACACACACAGCGGTGAGTAGTGAACGAGTCCACACACACAGCGATGAGTAGTGAACAAGTCCACACACACACAGCAGGGAGTACTGAACAATTGCACAAACTCACACACACACACACCCAGTGGTGAGTAGTGAACAAGTCCACACACACACACACACACACACAGCAGTGAGTAGTGAACAAATGCACACACACACACACACATAGCAGTGAGTAGTGAAGAAGTGCACAAACACACACAGCAGTGAGTAGTGAATAAATGCACACACACACACACACACACACACAGCGGTGAGTAGTGAACAAGTCCACACACACACACAGCAGTGAGTAGTGAACAAGTGCACACACACACACACACACACAGCGGTGAGTAGTGAACGAGTCCACACACACAGCGATGAGTAGTGAACAAGTCCACACACACACACACACACACACACAGCAGTGAGTAGTGAAGAAGTGCACACACACACACACAGTAGTGAGTAGTGAATAAATGCACACACACACACACACACACACACACACAGCGGTGAGTAGTGAACAAGTCCACACACACACACACACAGCAGTGAGTAGTGAAGAAGTGCACACACACACACACAGCAGTGAGTAGTGAACAAATGCACACACACACACACACACACAGCAGTGAGTAGTGAAGAAGTGTACACACACACACACAGCAGTGAATAGTGAATAAATGCACACACACACACACACAGCGGTGAGTAGTGAACAAGTCCACACACACACACACACACACACACAGACACAGCAGTGAGTTCACACTTACAAATAATCAGATAGGGATATTAGTATGCATATTTGGCGTGCTGTCCGAGGACAGGGCTCCGAGCTTGGTATTTGGCCCGTGCCCAGAGTACTCCCCCCGTATTCTGGTTTAGGAAGTAACCAGGCAAGTGTGAGGAGACGGGGTGGTGGAGGGATGCTGAAACTGTCCAAAAGCATAGGTGAGTCGACTGCATCGATATACAGTATATAGGTTTCTGCTCATGCTGATTGGGCAGGCATGTTGATTGCTGATTAATGACAGCTGGTTGGAGTGATGTGGTGATTAGTTAGATCATTTGAACGTGTTCCTCCCGAATTTTGTTAATAAAACATCATTAGTGAATAAGCACACACACACACACACACACACACACACACACACACACACATTCCTCTCACTCATGGCAATCCTTGCTGACTTCATTCCCCCACAATACCTTGCTACTCTATTTCCCCCAACTCCACTGAGACTCCCTTCCACATCTTCCTCGTCCTCCTCGACCCATTCGACTATTGACCTACTTTAAATTTCCCTCACCGTCTCCGTGCTCCCTGTTACCCCACACCTAACTTCCACCTCTCCTCCTAACACCCATCTTAAACCAGAAAAAACTAGTTCCCAATTAAGGTTAAGGTAAGCTAAGCTAAGGTTTGAAATTTCAAATGTAAAAATTAATTTCGAATTTTCAAATTTTCAAATTCAAAAATTAATTTAAAATTTTAAAATTTTACAAAATTAATATAAAACTTCAAATTAATTTCGAAATAATTTCATGTTTTAAAACAGCCGATGAGCTGAAATTTGGGTTAGGGTTAGGTTATCTAGTTTAAATTATCATCAGTTTAAATCTAGGTGAGGCTCTCCGCCGTGAGGCTCTCCGCCGTGAGGCTCTCCGGCTGCTCCGCCGTGAGGCTCTCCGGCTGCTCCGCCGTGAGGCTCCCCGGCATGAGGCTCTCCGGCTGCTCCGCAGTGAGGCTCTCCGCCGTGAGGGTTAGGGTTAGGGTTTAGGGTTAGGTTTAGGGTTAGGGTGTGTAAAGGGGTCCGCGCCTCCCCACCAGATGGCCACTCACCACCACCCGGCAGAAGACGCGGATAAATGCACTGGCCGACGCATGTTTTTCTTAGGGCTGCTCCACCCCTACACCGTTCCTAAACCCCCCTTTTTTAAGAATTCCCTATCCCCCACCCTTTCCCCTCCCCTCCCGGCCCCCCGACTCCAGCCACCCATGTCAACCAAGACTAAAACCCCCCCAAACCTTCCCTGCCATTTTCTACCACTTACTAAGAACCCTTACTGAAGACTCCTATCTTCCCCCGTTCTCCTCAGGACAGTGTGGAGTAACCAACCATGTCCCGCTATCTACCTTCCTATCCGGACACATCATCAGTGGTGTACCCCGGGATCCTCGGGTGTTTCGGCTCTTTAAACACCAGACACCCTCCTCCAAGGCGGCCTGCCAAAGTCGATCAATCTTCGGCATGTGTCCCTAAGCCTCTACCCATCCCAAGACTAATAATCCCCTCTCACTCTATCTAATATATTCTACCTTACCCTTCTCTTATATCCTTTCTCCTATCAAAAACAACTTACTTCCCCCTAAAGTATTCCATAAACCCAAGTCTCGAACCCGGGTTCCCCTGTTCCCACAACCAACCCTCCTGCCCACTGACCCACTGACCAACTAATAAATTTAGGGTTAGTTCTGAATTAAGGCTAGGGTTGGGTCAACTAGGGTTGAGTTTAAAATTAAGTTAGGGTTAGGGTTAGGGTTAGGGTTAGGGTTAGGGTTAGGTTAGGGTTAGGGTTAGGGTTAGGGTTAGGGTTAGGTTAGGTTAGGGTTAGGGTTAGGGTTAGGGTTAGGGTTAGGTTAGGGTTAGGTTAGGGTTAGGGTTAGGGTTAGGGTTAGGGTTAGGGTTAGGATATAGGGACAAATACGAATCTGTCACCCCTCAGTTTTGTCACCCCCCCAATATCTTGGGTTCTGTACGTGCTAGAGAGCTGAAATTTGGTTTATATACTAATTAGGGGACGGGGAGACGATTGCACATGGTTTGGGAGCTGTAGCGCCACCAGGTGTCGAGATATGGTATTGTCCCCCCCCCCTTATTTTTGATTTAATGGGTTAGGTTTAGGGTTAGGGTTAGATATATCCAATATTTCCAATTATTTATTTATTTCCATTTATGTCCAATTATTTCCATATTAGGGTTAGGGTTAGGGTTAGGGTTAGGGTTAGGGGTTAGGGTTAGGGTTAGGGTTAGGGTTAGGTTAGGTTAGGGTTAGGGTTAGGGTTAGGGTTAGGATATAGGGACAAATACGAATCTGTCACCCCTCAGTTTTGTCACCCCCCCAATATCTTGGGTTCTGTACGTGCTAGAGAGCTGAAATTTGGTTTATATACTAATTAGGGGACGGGGAGACGATTGCACATGGTTTGGGAGCTGTAGCGCCACCAGGTGTCGAGATATGGTATTGTCCCCCCCCCCCCCTTATTTTTGATTTAATGGGTTAGGTTTAGGGTTAGGGTTAGATATATCCAATATTTCCAATTATTTATTTATTTCCATTTATGTCCAATTATTTCCATATTAGGGTTAGGGTTAGGGTTAGGGTTAGGGTTAGGGTTAGGGTTAGGATATAGGGACAAATACGAATCTGTCACCCCTCAGTTTTGTCACCCCCCCAATATCTTGGGTTCTGTACGTGCTAGAGAGCTGAAATTTGGTTTATATACTAATTAGGGGACGGGGAGACGATTCCACATTGTTTGGGAGCTGTAGCACCACCAGGTGTCGAGATATGGTATTGCCCCCCCCCCCTTATTTTTGATTTAATGGGTTAGGTTTAGGGTTAGGGTTAGATATATCCAATATTTCCAATTATTTATTTATTTCCATTTATGTCCAATTATTTCCATATTAGGGTTAGGGTTAGGGTTAGGGTTAGGGTTAGGGTTAGGGGTTAGGGTTAGGGTTAGGGTTAGGTTAGGGTTAGGGTTAGGGTTAGGGTTAGGTTAGGGTTAGGGTTAGGGTTAGGGTTAGGGTTAGGATATAGGGTTAGGGTTAGGGTTAGGGTTAGGGTTAGGTTAGGGTTAGGTTAGGTTAGGTTAGGGTTAGGGTTAGGGTTAGGGTTGGGTTAGGGTTAGGGTTAGGGTTAGGGTTAGGGTTTGGGTTAGGGTTAGGGTTAGGGTTAGGGTTTGGGTTAGGTTATAGGGACAAAAAACGAATCTGGCCTTCCATTTCCACTTCCTGTTGGAGCAGCAAAGCGCTACAGTAACAAAATTGGGTTACACTTTATTTTAAGGTGTCTTTGTTACACTGTAATTATACATTTAAGTACTGAATAATATTAAGTAACTACATGTACTTACTGTAGGATTAGGATTAAGGTTTGCGTTGGTTTAGGGTTAGTTGCGTGTAATTATGCATAATTTATAGTTATTACTATCGTACATGTAACATACGTAACAATGACACTGTAAAATAAAGTGTTACCCAAAATTGTCCCACCTCCACGTTTGACCTGCGGATGGGGTTCTGGTTCTAAGTCATGCCTTTCTTTTTTTTTTTTCTTCTTTTTTAGTTCACTTACTGCAGATGCATGGGCCCACAAGGTCCCGTTTGGTTTATCACTCCATAAAACATTGTTCCAGAACGATCCAAATTCCTTTTAACATTCAACGTAGATTGTTCACACTTGAATCTGATATTGGCTACATTTTAAATATCTCCTGTCATTTTATTTCTTTGTTCAGATGGATCAGATGGCGGGCTCTGAGAGCGGTTCTGCTTCCTGCACTGATATTATAAAACATGCCAGCAGCCTCAGCACAACGAAACTGACGAAAGAAAAAACCATCCGAGCCTTGCACAAATTTGTCCAGGACAAATGGTTAAACGAGGTATACGTTTTGAGATATATTGGATTTTTAAGTATTCTAAATATTTCACACACTACCCTCAAAATCAATTCATTCATTCATCTTTTGTTACGTTACTTTAGAAAGACGGTCAATACACTCTTAGTGTCCGCTGTGTTTTGGAGATGGAACCGTATATGTGCAGAATCTACCAGGGTGTCATCAAAACGTGCAATGTGTGCAGCAACATTGCCCTGCAGGTAACATACACATGAGTAAAGGTCATGAACTTTTATTTATTGAGAAAATCCAAGCTTCCATCATTTGTTTAGAATGGCAAGAAGACATTTTACAAAAGTGATTCCAGGTGAGTGGTGGTTAACATTGCTTCACCAATGTTATATTTAACATGAACAACTGCAGAATGTACTTCAGGAGGTTTTACTGCAGACAAGAGCATGTTTTTTTGTTTTCTTTCCAATTTGCAGAAATGCCACATTTCCATTCACAGAGCTCATGAAATCCTGCGAGGACACTGGTCCACACGTCACGCCGGTCAAAATGTTCTCGAAGCCGGCGGACCCATTCATTTTTTTGTTGTAGTTGTTTTTTGTTAAGATATATTCTTGGTTTTTTTTAAGGATTTTTTGTTTTTTTAATTTTAAGAGATATAAAGGTTTTTTATTTTAATGTAAAGAGTTTAATAAAACTGATTTAATTTAAAGAAACGGGTTTGTTTTTTATCAATGAATCATTATTCAGTCGTTTCAGAATCCGAATGAGTTTTATTGCCAGGTATGTTCACATATACTAGGAATTTGTTTTAGTGACAGAAGCTCCACAGTGCAACAGAGTGACAGTGACAAGACAGATAAAAAGAACATACAACTATACAATATAGACAATTTGTACATACAGTTTGGTGCGCAGATTTGAAAAATAAGTGTTGAGTAAATAATCTGTAATAGTTGTGCGTTCCGTGTTTGTCAATTGCTCATGAGATGAATAATGTCATAATCAATGAAATATATCACACACACACACACACACACACACACATGTTTGTTTTGCTATCAAAGTGAGGACATTCCATAGGCGTCATGGTATTTGTACTGTACAAACTGTACATTTCTGTTCCCTTACACTACTCTTACTCCTAAACCTACCCATCACAGAAAACATTCTGCATTTTTACATTTTTAATTAAACATTTGAAATGTGGCCATGCCCAGGTCAAAAGTCACAGAACAGCTCATTTCCATCCGAGTGTG